>QRFJ01000623.1:0-373901 GCA_006176705.1 Cocos nucifera
AAAGAGAGATATGCTGGTGGGGTCTATGTTCCCCTACCAGAACCTAGCAAGAAGGAGGGCGCACACCACCTTGGCATGTGCCAAGCTGGAGGCACCCAAGAGTCCTGTTAGACAGGGACTCCATCTCCTTTTGGATTCCGATTAGACTTCTCATAAGAACCAAGTTTGACTGGTCTTAGGCACCCTCTAAGGATGAATCTAGGGGACTCTATTTCCACCAATCAGATTTAGATCTGATTTCACAAAGAGTTGTGATTGGTTGGGAAGAAGAGGAGTTGGATCACGCATAGTCTATAAATAAGATCCTACGCCCAACTCAAAAAGTATGAGCAATTCCCACGCCCCAAAGGCTGCCTCTCTCCTCCTTCTCCATTCCAAGACCATCTTCTCCCTCTCCTCTCCATGACCAAAGTAGTTTGGGATCTAAGTTGGTGCAATTCAGATGAGAGAAAGGCGACAGAAAGCTAGAAGGCTGTGCTACTGCAAAGGACAACTACTGATCTTCAAAAGCTATTTTGATGATCCACCAAATCTGATTCAGATCTGATTTTTGGAGATGTTATAGAGAAGAAGAGAATCTCCAGATCCAGTCTGAGTGGATATTGGTAGAGGCCAGGCACTTGCGTGGCTAGATCTAGAACCTTCCGCTGCTTACAGGATCATCAACGGGTAATAGGATTACCCTACATCAAGGTAAATTAAATTAAATTTAATTTATCTAAATTTTATTTTATTATTAAAATAATAAGAATTAGATCTAAAATATTTTAGATTTGATTTAGATCAAAAAAAAATTTTAAATAATATCTCTTGATCTAATCAGATCTGAACGGATCTGATCTGAGAAATCAGAATTTTTTCTTCAACTGGTATCAGAGCCAGGTTCTAAAGTGTTTAGATCTAATTTTAAATTTATTCTAATAAAAAATATAATGATTTTAGATGTCACATGAGATGTGATCAGATCTAAAATTAGAAAAAATTAAAATTAAATGATTTGAATCTAAGATTAGAAAATATGCATGACTAGTTCTAAAATAGAATAGTTCTATAGAATAGTCTTGCATGTTTATAATTTAATTTGATTAAATCATATTTTAGATCTATTTATTTACTATTTTTTGATATTATAATTATTATAATAACATCTAAAAAATAGCAAATAAAAATTATTTAATTTTAAACATCATATGAGATATGATTGATGCATGTCTAGACTAGTTGTAGAATAGTTCTACATAGTTGTCTAGATTAGAGTTTATTTTGATAAGATTAATTTAAATCTAATTTTTTAAATTATTATGAGATAATTTAGATCTAAAAATATGCATGATTCGATACATGAGATGTATGCAAAATATGCCATGATTAGATCTAATTTGTATATGAGATATATGATATAGATCTAAAATTGTTTTGTAGTATTACATGTTCCTGATTAAGGCGTTCCTCTTGGCCGTCCGATCATAAGAATGAAGAAGGGTTTAAAGGCCCTCTCCTCCCATCCGATGGGGTGTTCTTATGACGTGTAGGAGTGCTGCACGTTCGTCCTTAATCAGAAATCCAAAACTTACTTTCTACAAAATCCTAGATCCTGAAACCCTAGGATTTATTGTGCATATTTTATTTATGAACCCTACTTAATTAAGAATTAAGATTATGGAATATAAATTAGGTCTAAAATTAAGAATTTTAGATCTAAGACATATTCATAATACTGGGTTTGAGCTTGGGTAGCTCAATTAGGTCTAAGCGGTTGATCAAACCGAATCAAGAGTTGGTTAGATGGGATCAACAATGCTTAAATTGAGCAGCCTAATAGGATTAAGTCTGGGTCAAGATCGAGTCACGATCAAGCAAGACCTAATTAGGCTCAGAGGTTAGAGTCTGGATTATAGGCTAATCCAATTGGTTTTGGCTCATCAATTTGGTGTCTAAGGTAAGTTTGACACATACCATCGACTGATTTTTAATTGGGAGCTACTCGACTTGAATGCATTCTTGTATGAGTTAATGGCATATCCCTTCCATCGGTGTCACTTACCTAGCCATATCTGTTGACCCAGTTCTGAATTGTGGTGGTCAATAATTCGAGCTAATCCATGCCAGTAGATTAGTCATAATTGTTATGACTATAATAAGTCTAGTTTAATGAGATTTGAATCAATTCTCCCTAAGAAAAGATTAAGTTTGAGGTCTTCCACCATTGTAGATGTGTGGGCTCTTTCCAGGGTTGATTATTCTCGACTGGATATAGTGGCTCAGTTGCATCGGGAAGATGCAACCATGTCTATTAGGCATTGGATGCTATGGGCTGGAGGATGAGTTGGGCACAATATTCTGGATACGGTGAGAGACTCAATTAGAATCCAGTCTATGCAAATGGTGGGTCTGACTTAACTAAGGAGTGGATCAATATTTTGGATACGGTAAGATTCATGAATTAGAGACCAAGTTTGGGTGCACCATGATTAGAGAATCATTGAACAAGAGTTGTTCACTCATTGGCTAACCCATCACCAATAACTGTTAGGTGAGGTGATGAGTCAGTTGGTGAGACCGCACCACCCACTAGAAATCATTAATCATGAAGATTTTTGCATCTCTATAGAGAGAGTGTAGGGATCCATGAAAATAGTGGAAGCTAATTTGTATAAAAATAAAATTTTTAAATAAATTGGTCAAGTCATAATTACAGTATCTAACTAGAATCTTTGACTCTCTATAAGAAAATGTCTGCGTCCAACCCATTAGCACGTATCCTAGACACACATAGACTGACCGAACCCAATTATAAAGATTGGCTCAGGAACTATAAAATCATTTTGGGTTCCAAGAAGTTAACCCATGTATTGGACCAGGACCCTCCCACCTTACCAGCCCATCCATCCACTGAACAGAGAGCGTCTCTAAAAAAATGGATAGACGAAGATAATAAGGCCAGATATTACATGTTGGGCTCGATGTCTGATGAGCTTCAGCGCCAACATGAAGATATCGGGACTGCTCGCCAAATGTTGGCTCACCTGCAAGAGATGTTTGGTGAACAGAGTCGCATAGCCAAGTATCAAGTCACGAAATGACTTTTTAAGGCTAAGATGTGTGATGGGCAATCAGTCCAAGATCACTGTCTGATGATGATCAAGGACTTGAAAGAGCTTGAGAAGCTTGGTGTGAAGTTAGACTTGGATCTGTAGAACGATATTATTCTGCAATCCTTGACTGATGCATATGGGCAATTCATCATGAATTACCACATGCATAAACTTCAAAATTTCTTAGCTGAATTAATGAACATGCTGGTCACCGCTGAGCTTTCTATGAAAGGTTCTAAAGGCTCAGTTCTTGCTATGGAACGGACTTCTTCCAAAAAAAAATTTTCTAGAAAGAAAAAGAAGTCTATGGAAAAGTAGAAGGTGGAAGGAGAAAAGAAGAAGAAGGCAGAGCTGAAGAAGAAGGTTGCTGTCAAAGAAAAGTGTTTCCATTGCAACAGCAACGACCACTGAAAGCAGAATTGCCCTACTTACCTGGCCACCCTGAAGAACAAGAAGGAAGGTCCTTCTGGAGGCACGGTAAGAAATCAAGTCTGAGTCATCTCAAAATTTGGGATTGTCCGGCTCATGTCAAAAGACAATAAGCGGACAAGTTAGAGTTTAGGTCCTTCAGAGCTTGATTCATAGGATATCCTAAAGAGTCATTAGGATACTATTTCTACATTCCAGAAGACCACAATGTAATTGTAAGTCGACATGCCATCTTTCTTGAAAAATAGTTTATTCAAGATAGCAGCACTGGAAAGCAGATTAAGCTTGATGAGAAAGTCTCACAAGTACAACGAGCTAAGGACCAATTGGAACCAAAACAGGTTGAGCCAATAAGAACACTACCTCCTCTACCTCGTAGATCGAAAAGAATTTTTCGTCCCCCTGAAAGATACTTGGGTATTATTTCAGAGGAAGTAGAAAAAATATTCCTCATAGATAATGGTGCTCATGGTGATGATCCCAAAACCTACAATGAGGCGATATCAGATATCGACTTTGAGAAATGGCTAGAGGCAATACAGTCAGAAATTGACTCGATGTACTCAAACCAAGTATGGACCTTGGTAGATCCACCAAAAGGTATAGTACCTATTGGGTGTAAATGGATCTTCAAAAAAAATATTGGTGCAGATGAAAATGTAGAGACATTCAAGGCTAGACTAGTGGCAAAAGGTTATAGTCAATGCGAAGGCATTGACTATCAGGATACCTTTTTCCTAGTGGCTATGTTAAAATCCATCCGCACATTGCTTGCCGTTGCAGCCTATTTTGATTATTAAATATGACAAATGGATATGAAAACGGCATTCTTAAATGGATATCTTAAGAAAGATATCTATATAGAACAGCCGCTAGGTTTCACATCTAGTGATACTGATCACAAGGTTTGCAAGCTGCAAAGGTCCATATATGGACTTAAGCAAGCATCTCGGAGCTGGAACACTCATTTCAATGATGTGATCAAAATGTTTGGTTTCATCAAAAACGAAGAGGAACCATGTGTCTTCAAAAAGGTCAGTGGGAGGATGACATCCTCCTTATTGGAAATGATATTCCCATGTTGACAACAGTTAAAATATAGTTGTCCAAGGAATTCTCCATGAAAGACCTTGGTGATGCATCCTTTATTCTAGGAATTAAGGTCTATAGGGATAGACCGAATAGGATGCTAGGACTTTCACAGAAGATGTAGATAGTGGAAGTACTAAAGAGGTTTAGTATGGAAAACTCTAAAAGGGGATTAATACCCTTCAGACATGATATTCATCTTTCTAAGAAGATGTGCCCTAGCACACCTAAGGAAATAGAATGCATGAGCAAGATCCCTTATGCTTCTGTAATAGGGAGCCTCATGTATGCCATGCTATGTACACAACCTGATATAGCTCATGCTGTGAGTGTCAGAAGTAGATATCAATCAAATCTAGGTGAAGAACACTGGACTTCTATGAAATGTATCCTTAAGTACTTAAGAAGAACTAAGGATATGATGTTGGTCTTTGGTAACGGAGAACTCCAAGTTCAGGGATACACAGATTCGGATTTCATGTTCAATGTAGATGATCAAAAGTTGACATCTGGAAGTTTGTTTTTGTGCAATGATGGTGCTATCAGTTGAAAGAGTTCCAAGCAAACCATGATAGCAAATTCCACCATGGAAGCAGAATATATCGCTGCATCAGAGGCTGCGAAGGAAGCATTCTGGTACAAGAAGTTTGCTACAGAAATTGGAGTAATGCCATCAGATGCCATTCGTCTATACTGCGACAACAATGGTGCCATAACCCTTACTAAGGAGCCGAGGTCTAACCAGAAGTCCAAGCACATTGAACGGTGATACCACCTCATCCGCGATTACCTCAAGAAGGGTTACGTCGAGGTTAAGAGAGTCAACTCCATAGATAATGTGGCAGATCCACTTACAAAGTCATTGGGATAACAAAAATTCAAAGCTCACCTTGAGAAGATGGGATTTAGACTTGTAGCCAATTGACTTTAGGACAAGTTGGAGATTATTAGATATATGTGCCCTAGAAGCTAGAATTGGCTGACACTTGCAATACACTTCTGGGGGCAAAATTATAATTTTGACTATTATCAATAAAATGGGTTATTTTCTATCACATATGTGTATTTAGTGTCCGTGATACATCCTTTAAGTTAATGGTAATGATAATTTATATTTTCAAGAGTTGAAAATTTAAGACATGAATAATCATTATTAACTCATAAAATGCTCCTAACTATAGGATCATCATGAGGATGGTGATTGATTTGGAAGGTTGGTGTACAATCGCTTCTCTTTAGTAGATGAGTCTTGAGTCTACGGTGTGGAGACATCGGAGTGAGAGTACAGGTACTTGTTAGAGAATGAGGGCACTGAGCATGACCACCTCGAGTAGTCATTAGGAAGTCTACCTTCTCGTCAATGACTGACTTGATGCTGCAGTGGTGTGTCTAGTTCTTTGACCTAAGGTGCATCGGCAGTTCACCTTGAGGGTGTTATAGTTTGACTACACCATAACTCGATCTCCTAGCCATTGGAAATCCTGAGGTGTATGTTGGCTATAGCATGTTCATTGTAGGAACTGGATTGCATCAAGATGGAATCTATCTACCTCGGTGGTAGAGGAGCAGCCCTATGATGATCATGAGAATCAAGTCCAGAAGCCCATGGCCATGGTAGAGTGAAATAATAGAAAGAGTTTCTATTTAGATTTTCACATCGGACTTGAATCGAATGATTACATCATATGACAGAAACTAGGGTTTGACGAGTTCACCTTAACCCTAATCTGATCGGGGCTCAAGATAGAAGAATTTAATCACATAGGTAGCTGCACCAAGAGGTTCGCATTCAGCTCTGATGGGTTGCCACCATATACTGCTAGGTGTCACTGGTGGATTTTAGGAGCAATTAGAATGATTTAGATGATCAATCATTCTAGCTGTTCGAATCAGAAGAGTTCTGATCCATCGAAAGGAGTTTCGATGATGTCGATGATAGAGATCATGACATATCCCATTACCATACAGAACTAAACCTAACTAGATCACACAAACAAGGGTTTGAATTTGGTGATCATCAATTGAACTGATCCAGTTCAATTGATCTGAATGAGATTCAATTAGGTTCAAGAAAATCGTGCTAGCACTCGATTGAACCTAACGTTCTTCTTTTACTATCATAAATAGTTGTCCTGACTGAGCCAAAGGAGTTTGTGCTCGATCAGAGGCCTTCTCTTGGTTTGACTGGAGCCTATCCAGATCAGAAAATGGTTGTCTTATTTTGTAAGATAATATCTGCCATTTTTGGTCACCTGCCATTTTTCGTCCTTTGACTTTGGTCAAAAGTGGATGTTTGACTGGTCAAATGTTGACCATTGATACTTTGACTTCTGTCCATATGTCATGCATCTATTGGAGAGCTGGTGGGGCTTGTCTCTCTGCCAGAACCTGGCAAGGAGGAGGGCGCACGCCACCCTTGGCGTGTGCCCAAGCTGGAGGCACCCAGGAGTCCCTATTGGACAGGGACTCCATCTCCTTTTTGGATTCCGATTAGACTTCTCCTAAGAACCAAGTTTGATTGGTCTTAGGCACCATCTAAGGAATGAATCCAAGGGACTCTATTTCCACCAATCAGATTTAGATCTGATTTCACAAAGGATTGTGATTGGTTGGGAAGAAGAGGAGTTGGATCACACATAGTCTATAAATAAGACCCTGCGCCCAACTCAAAAAGTATGAGCAATTTCCATGCCCCGAAGGCTGCCTCTCTCCTCCTCCTCCATGCCAAGACCATCTTCTCCCTCTCCTCTCCATGCCCAAAGTAGTTTGGGATCTAAGTTGGTGCAATCCAGATGAGAGAAAGATGATAGAAAGCTAGAAGGCTGCACTGCTGCAAAGGACAACTGCTGATCTTCAAAAGCTATTTTGAAGATCTTCCAAATCAGATTCAGATCTAATTTTTGGAGATGTGATAGAGAAGAAGAGGATCTCCAGATCCAACCCGAGTGAATACTGGTAGAGGCCAGGCACTTGCGTGGCTAGATCCAGAATCTTTCGCTGCTTATAGGATCATCAACGAATAATAGGATTACCCTACATCAAGGTAAATTTAATTTATTTAAATTTTATTTTATTATTAAAATAATAAAAATCAAATTTGAAACATCTTAGATCTGATTTGGATCAAAGAAAAAATTTTTTGAAATATATCTCTTGATTCGATCAGATCTGAACGAACTTGGTCCAAAAAATCAGGATTTTTTCTTCAGTTAGCATGCTTGACCTAAACCCATTAGAATAAAATCCTTATTGAATTAGGTTCAACAGGACCTAATCAAAAGTTTTAGACTATTTTTTTTTTGTATGACCCATTGGGTTCTATATTTAGCCAGCAATAGGTTCAAGCTCATATGCACCTAATCCAATTAGGTCCAAAACACATCAAGCCTAAGTACATCAATTAATTAGAACACCTTTCTAATTAAATTGCTGAATTAAATATATTGGAGATAAATCCTGCTTCCATCGAAGTCCAGCCTGATGCTTAGCCTAATGCAACTGGTAATCATGGAAGAGCTTTGATCAAAAATTCTTCCTCCAGCAGTTGAATCCCAGTCGAACCCCTCCAACGGCCGAACACCTCCAGCGGCCGAACCTCAACCAAACTCCTCCAGTGGCCGAACTTCTTTTGGACTTCAGCCGAACTACTCCCAGGCTTCTCCATCAGTCGGGCCCCTCCAATGGTCGAACTCCTTCCAGACTCCTCTAGGAGCCGAACTCCATCCTATGGTCGAACTCCTTCCGAATTCCTCAAGTAGTCGGATTTCTCCAGGCGCCAAACTTCTTTCGAACTCCCCCAGTAGTCTGATTCTTTTAGGAGTCGAACTCCTTTTGGACATCTCCTTCAGTCAGATTCCTCTAGGAGTTGAACTCCTTACGAACTTTTTCTTCAGTCAGATTTTGAATGCCTACTTCCTCTGAATGGTTACGATTGTCATTTATCATTCTGCTATAGGCAACCCGAATGGTTATGATTATCATTATCAGTCTATTATGAGCGACACCTCTCTCCATAATAAATTCCATATGGTCTAGAGTGGCCCACTACCAGACGGTTACAACAAGCTCCATTTATAAAAAAGGATCCTTTATATATGTTTTCTCTAAGCTCTCTTCTTCTTTCCAAAACTCTATCGAATTCATATCCGAGTACTCCATTTCTGTTGATCAAAAGAGCTAACTTGATCATCGGAGGATCCTACTGAAGCTACTGATGCATGCTAATTTATAGCTATGGCAAGTGCACCAGTCGATCAAGTAATAAAGTGAATAAGTAGAGTATCATCCCTAGAGGATTGGAAAATAAGTATTGAAAAGCTCTTTCCTATGCTTTATTTAGAAGATCGATTTATGAGAATAAGAAATTAAAGAAAATAAAGAAAATTAAAAAAATAATTTAAAGTTTTTAATTAAATAGAGAGAGTGTAAATTATTAGGATTTTAAACTCAAGAGCAATGGATTACTAAGGCAATCGGTTCACCAACTCAGTCAATACAATATTCAGGTTTTTAGATTAATTTTATTTCATGTGACGATGGAGTCTCCTAATTTATTCACTACCCTTTGGTCCAGGCATAGCAAAACTATTAATATTTATTAATTACCCTTTGGTCTAGGTGTAATTTAAATAAATATTAATGCATTAGGTTTTGTGAAACTCTCTAATTAAAATATGCTGCATCCAAAGCGCACTAAAATTCCCGCATGCATATTAATTCTAATTTGATTCATAATACAAGGTATATAATCAAGAAGCATTAACATAGATGTACTTGGTCCATAACATCTATGTTCATCAGATCAATTAGAAGATGATCAGTAATCTAAAAGCATTAAGATCAGATTTATATACTCCTCATGAATAAAATTTAAAAATAAATCATACTGAATATTGCATCAAAAGAGTGGCTACACCTTAGCAAGTGTATCATTATATTTTAATTTAGCAAATCTTAATCAGGATGGTCCATTCAATGGACACTAAATTTTGAAATACACTGTAGATGATTTTTTAGAGTTGATAGTTAAATCCTAGGTCATCATTTGAGCATTAAGGTCAAAATGATGAATTATACGGTAACCATATGCCATAGGTTCATCGATGTTATGTTGTGACTATTCAACCTGAACGTCAGATACCATTGCTAGATGGTCACATCAATTGGTATAAAAAATTAATTCCTATGCTACTGGCTTAGGGTTTGAACCTATGGGGTTACACATAATAGAAGTTTCTATCTGATCTGATGGCTGATTAAGAGTCCTAATGGTCTGGGACTGTGGTCGAGTGTCCCATTGGACTGGGACTCTATGACTAAAAGTTCCACTGGACTGAGACTCTGAGTCCTATTGATCTAAAACTCTATGATCGTGAGTTTCATTCGTTTGGGACACTGGGTTCAAGAGTCCAACTGATTTGAGACTCTTTGATCAAGAGTTTCATATTGATGTAACTCTGTTGCCCAAAGACCCACCTAATTGGGACTCTATATATTATTAGAGGATTAATTAGCAAGTAGATTGTTGATTAGCTCAATTTGATTGAATGATGAGGATTCGATCAAATCTGATTTAATTCAATTTGATTGGGTTTGACCCGATTAGGTTATATGATGACCTAATCACTATAGGAGATTCGATCCTAATTTGATTAGGACTTGGACCTAATTAATTTCTAATTTGATTAGAATTTTGTTGGGTTGGGTTAAGCCTAATTTGGTTGGGTTTAACCTAGCCTATTTGGGTCTAGATTAATTAGTTTGGTTGAAATCAATTTGGACCAAGTCAAATGAAGTTTGAATTTCAAATCCTTTTCTCCCTATGCCACCTTGCTTTGATCAACACCATTCTTCACACAAATTATGAATTCACATGAGAGTTTCCCACACTAGAAAGAGATGTACACCTCCTTTCTTATCTACTTTTAACCTAGTCCAAGGGTTGGATTAGTTCAAATTTAAGTTGAATTTTGAATTTAACTTGAGTTAGTTGGTTTGGTTGAAACCTCCCAACTCCCTCTCATCCTTATCTCCACACCCCATAAATTGTTACATGATTTTTTTGTAAAAATTTTTCAAAGTGGGCATAGAAGAAAAGTCCTTCTGCTCATCACCCACCTAATTGAGGTGTTGGAAATGGATAGACTTCCATTTAAATTCAAATACTTGAGTTTGGTTGAAAAGAGTTCAACCACTCCTAACCTATCCACTCCATGTGGTTTTTCCATTATTTTTTTGCTAATAAAAGGTCAGATTTTTTGTGCGTGCATTGAGAGGGGTAAGGCTACAAGAAAGGGGAAGAATCCTTCTGGGGTGAGACTTCTAGAGGGTTGATGTGCTGGGTTTTTGGGTGAGAGTACCTTTTGGGGTGAGACTTCTAGAGGGTTGGTGCACTGGGTTTTTGGGTGAGAGTAAATTCAAAGGATAGAAACCCTTTTGCGCCTATTTTTCTTTCACCTTTTCTTCCTTTTTTTATTTCTCTTTGGATGCCTATTCAAAAGACTTTTGGGGGTGTACAACAGATAGGAGAGTCCTTCTCTCATGAAAATTTGTTTCATAAGAAAATTCCAAAGAGAGAGGGTGCGAGAGGATTTTCGAGCATCAGGGTTTTTAGGTGTGTGAAACCCTAGGATTTGGACCCTGGGTTTGGATGGAGAGATTAAGCACTGTGAGTGCCTAATCACCATCAGACTTTCACCACTATCTCATCATCCTCTAAAGTATATCATCTAGTCTTCTAGAGAATCCAAGAGATCGAAAAGAAGATCGTCGATCAGATTGATGAAGATCGACCATCGAAGGCTTCGACGAGGAGCTTGCACTCCGATGGAGCTGGTTGGGACTAGGAGCTCCATATGGACCATCCATAGAGGTCGAACAGGTATGCACTCGTGGGCTTCCTCCTATGGATTCGGATCATGGAGATCATCTGTCCATGCATAGGTATTATTTTTATAACACAAGTTGGTCAGCAAAAATGATTTGCTGATCGATCGTATTTAAATTTTCTATAACATATTAGCATGCCTAGATCCTGAGTAGCATTTAATGATTTGATTATTGCATGCAATAGATTAATATTTGATTAATTTTAGCTTTCATTGCCATTTAATTCAAAAATGTTTCAAAATTGCATGCCTTATATCCTGCTCGATTTCCAACAAAAAGATGGTTCTCCAGTGGAAGTGGTGCAAGTGATCCTTTGACCTAAAATCACCATGGTACTTTATGTATATGGATCCATACTTTGGTTTATACCCTGATATGACTCTCCAAGACATGTGTGGGATGTTCTAGGTTTGGTGAAGTGTGCATGAAGATTATAAATGTCAACAAAGAATCAATCACTCCTTATAAGAGGAGAGAACATCCTATATGGTTTCATAGAATGATGACTTAGACAGTCTCTGGCTAGAGCAGGGATGAACAGTAGAAAGAGTTTCTATTGGTTCATCAATCGAGTCATCATCATTAGATTGAGATACATATGGATAGGTATTTGGGATTAACATGATTCCATACCTATAGCTTGTCTGGGATGTTGTATAATCGAAGGATTGAATTGCACGGTAACTCACAATGGAAGGATATTTTTGGTATTTTTATCAAATTCTATATCTTTCGAGTAGTTATGACATATTTCTAGACATCAATCTTGACTTGTGGACTCATAAGAATTAAAGAAGTTTAATTCAAAAATTAATTAGAAAGTGTTCTGATTAATTGATGCATTTGGACTGACTTAATCTAACTGAATTGGTTTAGGTCATGAGCCTGAGTCCATTGCTGGCTAGATATAGAACCCAATGGGTTACACATATTAGGAATTTGATCTTGGTCTAATCTATTTGAATTTATTGTAAATCTTATGGGTTAATTAAATTGCTAGGACATGAATTAACCCAAGTTCCCAATTGGGTTTGGTGCAAGAGTGTTTATGCTAACCCTAATCTTATTGCCTTGTCCTAATTAGATTAGGTTTGAATCTTAATTTGGATTCTTATCCTAATCACATGAAAGAGATTCATGTGAATGAAAACTCATCCACCATGCCACCTCATATTTATTGATGCCATTTATTTGGGATGCCCCATTTAATTTACATGGAAGAAGAAGAGTCCTCATTAAAGCCACCTATTGTCCCATGCCATATAATTATTCCACATGCCTTTATTTATGGAAATTTATGGGTGTGGAAGAGGAGTCCTGCTCTTGAAACTCCTCCATGCCCCTTGTTTCATGTGTTGGGATTTATTTCTCCATGTGAGAATGCAAGGCGCCAAGAATTGGCATCGGAACTTTGGTGCCCCTTCTTATCTTATTTAAAGGGAGTGCTCTTAGTCATGAGAAAGAAAGAGAAAGATAGAGAAATTCTGAAAAAAAAAGGAAGAAAAATAGAAGAAAAAATTGTAAGAAATTCAAGAGGGAAATAGAAAAGCAAGGGTTGCTTGATCTAGAGTATAGTTCTTCCAGGAGTTGGAGTTCTAAATCTATTTTGCATGCTTTGACCTTTTGAGAAAAGATCCTTGGCAAGGTTCTGGTGGAGGATTCAAAGGCAATCAGATGGTGCTGTAATTGGTTTTTGTAAAGAAAGGCCGATAGTAAACTTGTGAAGAAGGCTGTAATACTACATCGAGTTGAGAAGGACCATGATCAATCCTATGTGGATCACCATTGAAGGATATCTAGTTTGGTGTCTAGTGGAGATCATTCTATCACCAAATCATCATCTTTGGAAGGTATATTATCTATCTTATTGCATGCTTGATTAGTTTGATTGAAATCTACAAGGTATTCCTAGGATTTGTATTCCGGTTAGCATGTTTTAAGTGTTAAAACTTGTTCTATGCACGTAAAAAAAATTTTGAAAATCATATTCCGCTGCACAATCGAAACCCAATAGTGGTATCAGAGCCACCTTTGTTAGTTTCAATCAAATAGATGCCATTGTTGTAATATAAATTAGATCTAATTCATATGATGCCACCTTGTCTTAATCGATTACTTGCATCGATCTTTAAATCAAAATTGTTTTGACCATGTTTGTAGTTAGTCTTTAAATTTCAGATGTTAGATTTAGAATTTATCATTATCTGAAATTTTATTATTCATGGAAGATTGATGTTTTAATCAATTTTATTAGGGTGTATTGTATTAGCCCAATATTTTACTGGGTCAAGCCTAATTAGATTAGTGTTTGAATCAGTTTTAATCCAAATTGCATTATGCTTCAATGTGATGGCCCAAGTCAAATTTGACATATGAATTGGACCAAGGGTTGAGCTCAAAAACATAGTCAAATGATATTGGCTCAAGTGTTGAACCAAAGTTATAAATACACCCTCCATGATTTTGGCTTGGGCATATGAATGATATTAAAATTTGAATAGCATGATATATATATATTGCATGATATTGTTGTGATATTGATTAGATCAAATTCATGTTATATCAAAATTTTATTTTTTATATGGTGTTTAATTAATGGTTTGGTGCATCTTTGTTTAGGATTAAATGTTGTCTTGTCCATGATCAAACCTTGGTATGAAATACCATGGCCTTAAGACTTGTGTGACAAGTTTAGGCAACATCTAATGATTTGAATTTTCATGGAATTGTAAGTCATGTGCATGCAATGTGCGCAACCTTGGAATGATACCATGTGATGTACATTGCCAGGACATAGGGTTGTTGCATGTGATGCTCACACCCTAGACCCTAGGGCTTGCCACCATAGATTGGTCATTGATCAAGTTGGGGTTTCCCATCATAGTCTCTGGCCTAGGCATATTGGTAGCTGAAAAATTTGATCATGGAAGAAATATGCTTCAAACATGAATCAGGGTTTATGATTATAAATTAAATTAGATTCATAGTTCTAATTAGATTAGAAATTATGTTTAATTAAAGTTGATCTAATTGTCATTAACCTAATTTGATTAGGACTTGAGTCTTAGTTGATTGAATCTTAGCAAACTTAATTTGATTTAGGTTTGTTTAAGTATTGGTTAACTTAACTCAAGAGTTGAACCAAATCAAAAACCCTAGATGGATCCCGCGCCCATGAATTAAACATTTTAAGTGACATGTACATGAATAATATCACAATTAGAATAACATGGTTAGTTTATTTTCATGCTTTATCTAATTATTATAAATTACATGATGAATGGTTATGATGTGGGACAACCTAAAAGAAAAGAAAAGAAATTTAAGATCAAGCTTCCTTTCATTCGTCAATAACAAATAACGTCTGGCTAGGGGCACATTATTCACAAGATAGATATTATAGTTGCCTATATTTTGCTCAGGAGGTATGATTGATTGACACGAGATCAAAGCAAAATCAATCTAAATGGTGCAGATAAATGTCATATTAGAGATTAGTAAATAACTAGCAATAATAAAGTAAATAAATAGATAGCAAAACTTAAACATACTCATGAGTAAATATAAAAGAAATATGAATGAAATGAAGGATAGCAAGAAATTAAGCTCGAAAGAAAATTAAAAAAGATAAGAAGAATCTGGATCATGGTAGTTAAGAAACTACTCTAATTAGGGCTTTTAATTTTTTAACCAAGTAGATCTGTCAATAAAGAACTAGGTCTTTACTAACATTAGATCTGAACAAAAATAAAGAAAAAATCAAAGATCAAATAAGAAGGAACGAAGGTCCTTGTCAATGTTTGATCTATAGAATAATGAATCACTCTTTATCTCTCAGCATGATAGGTGAAAATCTTGGAGGAGATATATTTTCTCTTGGTGGAATAGGCTAGCAAAGGTAGATGGTGTAGACGAATCAGGGTTATGGGAACACTGGATCTCAAGTAGATGAAGGTTAAAGGGATAGAAAAGAAAGTGGGTCTCACACCCTCCCCTCGTGGGGCAATTTTGGGTCTCACAATCTCTCTCTCTCGGAGCAATTGACACAGTATTTATGGAATTTATAAAGTCTTTTATTCATGGTCTCATTCATGAAAGATACAAAGGTTTATATAGGACCCTAGGATTTCTATTTCTTTAGGAATCTCCTATCCTTTATAAGGAAGAAATTAGCCCCCCAACAAAAAAGTAAAAAATATTATATCAATTTTCAAGTAAAGAAATATATTATATCTATCTTTTATGAAATCATGAAAAAGAAATCAGCCCTTCAACAAAATAAGTAAGAAATCAAGAACACTTAAGGAATCCTAGGAAAGGAAAGAAATTTCATGTGGGTGCTTAATGCTTGGCACAACTTGGCATGAAGATCCTTGGGCATGGCACATGCTGGCATGTGTATTTCCTCCCTGGGCGTGTGGAGAGTGGTGGCTCCAAAGATGACGTGGTCCAAGCTAGCTTCTTTAGGATGGTCTCTTTCTAAATAAGGCTCTAATCCAATACAAACTCAAGTATGGTCATATGGATCCTAAACTAAATACATCAAAATAACTAATTGACTAAATCAAAAGAACTGGAATCAAATTACTAAAGTAGAGTTAATCTGATGTGGCTTTTTTAATATAAATTAAACCTAAATTATGTGACTAACTTCTAGTGGCTCTAGTGTTTGCACCAATTTTCTCAGGATGGGGAGAACTCGACCCTATCAAGTGGGGGTAGATTCTGCTTTGATGATACTTGAGCAAATTGGGATCAATGCACTACAACTCTTCTCGAGTGATCCAGGTATCTTCGGACTCTAGTTGAACTCGCCATCTAATCAAGTACCACTGATAGCCTCGACTCCTGGTGAAGATAATCTGTTGATCCAAAATTCTCTCAATCTGATCATGCTTTGTAGCATTTTGGCTATTGGACACTTAGGAATAGGCTCTCTCTCAAATGTTAGTTCAGGCTCAAATAGCTAACTAGGTATCCAAGTTGGCTCTTTATAGGCAATGAGCTTTGCAATGTTAAAAGTAGAGCTAATCCTAAAATTAGAGGATAAGTCCATAATATACACATTCGATCCGATCTTCTTTAAGATCTTAAACGAACCTGCTCCTCAAGTATGTAACTTCTTCATGATTTTTGGTGGGAATCATTCAGGATCATTCGAACCATCACATAGTCTCCTTCCGCAAACTCTTGGATATGTCAATAAGAATCTACATTCTATTTATAAACCTTATTACTAATGCTAATTTTTTTATTGATCTCTTTATATAGACTCTTGACATGTGGTGTAAATGACTCTACAGATTCGAAAATCCTAGCATGCATAGGCAGTGGGATGAGGTCTATTAGTTTTCTAGGTTGATATCTATGAACTACTTCAAAAGGACTCATACTAATAGACCTATTAACAAAGCTATTATATACAAATTTGGCTCGGGATAATAAAAGATCCCGGGTATCTGTATGCTCTCCAATCAAGCAATGCAATAGATTTTCAAGACTCCTATTAACCACTTTGGTTTGACAACCTATATGTAGGTGAAAGGCAGAAGAAATTTTCAGTTTTGTGCCTAGAAGGTGCCATAGGATTTTTCAAAAATAGCTTATAAATTTAACATCCCTATCAGACACAATGGTTTTGAAAAATTCAGGCAATTTAATAGTCTCATCAAAGTATATCCTTGCAACCTTTGATGCATTAGATGTTTGGCAATAGGGCAAGAAATGAGCTATTTTTGAAAACCTATCTACAACCACTAGAACAGAATCATGCTTTCTAACTATCTTAGGTAACCCTAAAACAAAATCCATGCTAACATCTTGTCAAGGATAGTCTAGTATAGGCAAGGGTGTATATAAGCCGATGTTCTATTTTCTTTGCTTGGACGGCACACGTTTTATACTAGGCAATAATTCTAGCTACATCTCTTTTTAGGCTTGGCCAAAAGAACTTAACTTCTACCAACTCTATGATTTAATTCTTATCAAAATATCCAGCTAATCCTTCGACATGTAGTTCCCAAACTAGAAAATCTCTTAAAGATGTACAAGGGATACATAGCCTAGCTCCTCTAGATAAGTAACCATCCTAAAGGGTGTATTCACTGTATTCTCTAGATAATCCTTTTTATAAAGTGGTAAGTATGTTATCAAAATCTGGACACTCCTCATAATCTTCTTTAATTTTATCAAAACTAACAACCTCTATACTAATGGTGGAAAGCAAAGTATGATGATGACTTAGGACATTAGTAGTGAGACTCTCTACACCCGTACGGTGTTTCAAAATAAAAGTATAGGCTTGCAAAAATTTGACCCACCTATCATGTCTATAATTTAGTTTCCTTGAAAATTTAAAAATCAGAGGGCTTCATGGTCTGAGTACAAAATAAATTTTTTTGGTAGTAGATAATGTCTCCAGTATCTTAGGGCTTGGATTACCGCATAAAATTTCTTATTGTAGATAGAATACTTGAGTTTAGAATCATTAAGTTTCTTACTAAAGTATACTACTGGATGATCTTCTTGACTAAGGATACCACCAATCCTAACTCCTAACGCATCGCTTGCTACTTCAAAAACCTTGAAAAAATCAGGTAGATGTAAGACTGGGACGTGGGTTATTTTATCCTTAATGTCTAAGAAGGCTCTATTGGTTGCCTAAGTCTATTCAAAATCTTCTTTTCTAATGTAGTTAGTGATGGGAGTAGCTATGGTGCTAAATTCTTTTATGAATCTATGATAAAAGATTGCTAATCCATGAAAACTCCACATGTCATGCCTACTCTTGGATACCGGCCACTCAACTATTACTTTAATTCTTTCAGGATTGGCAGACATATCATCGGGGATAATAATAAAACCTAAGAAGATGACACGGTCCATTATGAAAGCATATTTCTTAGGATTGGCATACATGCTTTTTATTCTAAGAACTTGGCATACCTTTTGGAGATGATCTAGATGGTTCTTCCTAGTTCCATTATAGATCAAAATGTCATCAAAGTAAATGACTACAAATCCTTCTATAAATGATCATAGTACTTGGATCATCAATCTAATGAAAGTACTAGGAGCATTGGATAACCTAAATAATATTATTATCTACTCATATAAACCATCTTTCATCTTAAAAGTAGTTTTCTACTGATCTCCTAGTCTAATTCTTACTTGACGGTAACCATTTTTGAGATCAATCTTAGAGAAAATACTGACTCCAGCCATCATATCTAACATATCATCTAACCTAGGAATGAAAAAAATGGTACTTAATGGTGATCTTGTTAATAGCATGGCTATCTATGTACATCCTTCATGTACCATCCTTCTTTAAGATTAATAGTGCAGGAACCATGTAAGGACTTAAACTCTGTCTTATGAATTTTTTTTCATCAGCTCTCCAACTTGCCTTTGCAGCTCGGTGTGCTCAATAGGGTTCAACCTATAATGGGGCAAATTGGATAGGGTAGATCTAGGTACCAAATCAATGGTATGCTGAATATTTCTCATGGGCGATAAGTAGTCTAGGAGATCCTTGAGAAAGACGTCATAAAATTCATTAAGAAAGCTAACTACTTCCTTGGGATGATCTATCTTAGGTCTTCATAAACTTTTCTTGCAACAAGCATCCAAACTGGTGATCCTTTAATCATGATCGCCTTTAATTCTTTAGCACCTATTAGATGGAGGCTTTTTTTTTTTGATGTTTTCTTTTAGTCCATCGTCTATCTCTCTATTAGTAGCCTTAGGTGGGGAAGAAATAATCCTGATCTTCTTACTCTTATGAGTAAAACTATAGGAGTTGGTTTGGCCATAAATCGTAACATCATTATTAAACAGCCAAGGCTGAGCTAATATGATACTTCCAACTTCCATGGGCAAGACATCACACCAAACATGATCCTAGTAAGAATGATGCTGGATGGGAACACAATATCTAAGTTTGATGAAAAAGAGAAGGAATCTATCCAAGACACATAGTATGGATTGAAATAATTTACAAGAACTAATTCTTATTGCTTAACCATGTCAGTGGAGATAGCATTGATACAACTATTGCTATCAATGACTGTCTTATAAATTTTATCGCTAAATTTTATGAAGGTATGAAAAATAGAGGTCCTACGCCAGTCTTCACTTTCCTTAATCGATGCTAGAACATACCTAACGACTCCAAGCCTAAAGTCTGAGTCGAGTGTAACATAACCTAGGATGTTCTCAGTACTCTCAAACTGCTCGACTAAGTCTGGATCAGCTTCATAAACTTTCTCAATATTTTCTAGAGTTTCTTTCTCTAATTCTTCTATGAATAAAGATCGATTGGGGCATTATGCAGCAAAGTGACCATAACCATAACACTTGAAGCAATAGGATCGAGAACTACTTTTCTTAGATAACTCTCCTATAGCTCATTTTTTTTATCTTCTTTTTTTCTAATACGATTTGTAGGTGAAGATCCTTTACTAGGAGTCTGATTAGTATTGGGTCTCGATCCAGAAGGGGTTACTCAGCTAGGTTCAAGATGACGGATAATCAAATACCTAGAAAATCTCTCAAAGTGTAGGATAAATTAATAAGTTTCTTTTAACGTAGTTATCTCAAGCAAAAAGAGCTCACGGTGGATATCCTCTCGTAATCTAGTTCTAAATTTAGATAAGGTAACAACCCTATATTTGATTACTCCACATCTCATGAGGAACTTATCAAATCTCATGATGTATTTGATGACTGATCTATTCCCTTGAGTAAATCTCTGCCACTGGTCTAAAAGTATTTATTAATAGAAGGTAGGGAGGTACTTCTCTTTGAGTTTCTCCTTCATTTCATTCTAGGTTTCTATCAGATTTTGTCTTCTCTGGTTGAGAAGATGCTCAACACTTTTTCAATAAAGTTGGACTTGCCTAACCAACTTCATCCTAGTAAATCTAACTCTCCTTGCTTCAGACATTTCATACCACCTAAAGTAGTGGTCCATGCTCGATTCTCAATCTAGGTACTCTTTTGGATTTAGACAACTATCAAAACTTGGAGCTCTGATCTTCACATTCCTAAGGATATGCTTATCTTGGTCAAACTAGTTATAGTGCAGATGTGCTTCTATAGGTCAACCTAGGTTTAGGTTCCTACCTCTCTATCCTATAGGCAGTCGGAAAGACTCAAGTTTAGGTTATTTTTGCCATGCTTCTTCTAGTACTACTATTCTTTTACTCATGGTTTTCATAAAAGATTTCATGTCATCAAACTTTTTAGTTAGGGCATTAATGATGGCTACTATATTAGGACCCTTTGGTGCTAGATGGAAAAGTAGGATGTTGGTACTAGGTACCTAATCTAGTGGTCATGCAAGTCTAGGATGCAAAAATAAGATGTAGTAAGAAAAAAAAATTAAAATATTAAAAAGTAAATTATGAAATTTAAAATTCAAAAATTTAACTTGTAGGAATTTAAATTATGAAATTTAAACTAAAGCCCTAACCAATTCAACTTTGATACCAAATTGATGCCGGATAATCTAAAAGAAAAGAAAAAAAATTCAAGATTAAGCTTCCTTCCATTCATCAATAACAAATCACGTCCGACCAGGGGCAAATTATTCTTAGGATAGATAAAATAGTTGCCTATATTCTGCTCCAGAGACATGATTGATTGACATGGAACCAAAGCAAGATCAATCTAAATGATGTAGATGAATGCCATATTAGAGATCAGTAAATAACTAGCAAAAATTAAACATACTCATGAGTAAATGCAAAAGAAATATGAATGGAATGAAGGATAGCAAGAAATTAAGTTCGCAAGAAAATTCAAAAAGATAAGAAGAATTTAAATCATGGTAGTTAAAAAACTATCCTAATTAGGGCTCTTAATCTTTTAACTAAGCAGATCTATCAATAAACAACTAGATTTTTACCAACGTTGGATTTGAAAAAATAAAGAAAAATCAGAGATCAATTAAGAAGGAATAAAGGTCCTTGTCGGCATTTAATCTATAGAATAATAAATCATTCTTTCTCTCTTAACATGATAGATAAAAATTTTGGAGGAGACAGATCTTCTTTTAGTGGAATAGGCTAGTGCAAGTAGATGGTTTAGATGAATTGAGGTTGTAAAAATATTGAATCTCAAGTAGATGAAGGTTAAAGGGATAGAAAAGAAAGTGGACCTCACCCCCTCCCCTTGTAGAGTGATTTTGGGTCTCACACCCTCTTCCTCTCAGAGTGATTGACACAAGGATTTATGAAACTTTTAAAGTCATTCATTCATTGTCTCATTCATGAAAGATATAAGGATTTATATAGGACCTTGGGGTTCCTATTTCTTTAGGAATCTCTTACCCATTACAAGGAAGAAATCACCCCCCCAACAACAAAGTAAAATATTATGTCTAGTTTTCAAGTAGAGAAATATATCATATCTATCTTTTATGGAACCATGGAAAAAAATCAGTCCTTCAATAAAATAAGAAATCAAGAACTCTTAAGAAATCCTAGTGAAGAAAAGAAACTCCATGTGGGCGCTTAATGCTTGGCACAACGTGGCATGAGGATCTTTAGGCATGACACATGCTGGCATGTGTATTTCTTCCCTAGATATGTGGAGAGTGGTGGCTCCAAAGATGACTTGGCCCAAGCTAGCTTCTTTATGATAGTATCTTTCCAAATAAGACTTTAATCCAATATAAACCTAAGTATGGTCCTATGAACCTAGAACTAAATGCATCAAAATAACTAATTGACAAAGAACTAGAATCAAATAATCGAAGAAAGTTAATCTGATGTGGCTTTTTCGATCTAAATTGAATCTAAATTATGTCGCTAGCTTTTGGTGGCTCTAGTGTTCACTCCAGGTTATGGACTAGAAACATCCATATGATGGATGTATTGATGAACATATCTAATGCATTTATATTTTCAATTATATATTTCTGTTCCTTCCTTTGTATATTCCCAACTATTGATTAGGACATTTACATATTATTGTAAAAATAAGGATGGAAAATTTATTTATAAATATATAGAAATTGTTTCTTTGTATTTATGAATAAAAAAAGAAGACGAGCATTCATTGAAACTTTTATGGAGATGAAGACTACACTACCAAATGGTTAGAGGGCCTAGATGCATGAAGATCGACCATGAGATAATTTAGTCTATGATGTACCTAGGATGAGACCTATAACCATCCAAGTGGCTCAACTAGATTACACTTGAAAAGTCCATAACCATCTGATATTATTATTTTCTATTATATGCTGGTAGTTAGAATTAAAAATAAATTGCTTATGATGCATTTCTATATTTTATGGATGTGGCTAAGACTTAAGTCCCTCATTTAAATTATACTAAGTCATAATGACAAAGTGTTAAGAACACTACCCATACCTTCCTTCATGCTAAGCTAATATTATATCAAGAATCATAGTAGGTTTGTTGTGCTATCTATAAGACTTGCTATGAAGACGGTGTGATACTATCTTGGTGCATAATGATGCTTATGATATATTTAGCTCACGCTAAGTCAATAGAGTATGTCAAAAACTATAGTGATATTTATTGTATTGTCCATAAGGCTTGCTATAGGGCTTGATGTAATGTTGACGTAGTGATGCTTATGGCATATTGGGTACTACTGCCTTGTTGTGCTATCCACAAGGATAGTATTATTTAGATATGACCATATGAGAATGAATGTATGACTTAGCTAAAATACTTTAGTTTGTTTTGCTATCTATAAGGCTAAAAGTGTTTTAGAGGCAAAAATTATGTTGGGAGTTGCATGAGATGCATTTGCTATGAGTTACTTATCCTTGAACTTATAAAAGTTTGTTGTGCTATCTACAAGGCTTATGAGAGATTAGAATCTCAACCGCACTTAAGAACCTAACGACAGGGTTTCTCATTTTTCATACTTGAGAGCTATGAAATTCACTAAATAAGTGAAAGATATGATTAGATAAAAGATCTCATCTAATTATTCATGTCATCATGAGTAGTCCTTTTTTTTATATTATTATTCTTATATATTTATTTGCATCTTCACTATCACTGCTTGGTATATTTGATGACTTTAAATTGACCGAACCAAATCATGTGAACTGGTTGAGGAACCTAAGAATAGTTCTCACTTAGGAGAAAGTCTCCTATTCTCCTTATCTTGATTCGATCAGGAATGATGCTATAAAGAAGTAAAATGCCACATATGAGATGTGGCGGGATGACAGTATGACTATCAAGTGAATCCTGATTAACTTAAACATGTAATTAAGTCAATTTGATTCTTTTCAAGGATGGTGAGTTAAATCAAAATTTAATCCTGCAATCACTCCCTAATTCCTTCTCTTAGTTTATGGATAACATCATCGAGGAGAAGAAGGCGAAGAATGTTTTCACCAAAGGTACCTATTTTTGTTTTAAGCATATTGAGCATTGAAAAAGAAATTGCAAGAGTTATCTTACAAGTGTGAAGCAGTAGTGGAATGCAAAAGTTATATCTGCTAAAAATTTGTATATGATACAGACTAATTTATCATTAAGTACTTCGGCTTCAGATTCTTGGGGATTAGATACATCTTGTGGTTCTCACTTATGCAAATCAATGTTGGGACTATAAGGAATAAGGAAGCTGAAGAAAGGTGACTTCAAGTCATTCGGCACTAGTGAAGAATCCATCCAGGCTGAAATTGTAAGAACTTGTTACTTAGTATAGCTTTTTGGCATTACTGACCTGGTCATACTAGTGAGTCAAAGATCAATAAGTTATACAATGAAGAGTTCTTTTGATCTATATGATTTTGAATTATATGAAACTTGTAAATCTTGTTTCATCAAAAAAATGGCCAAGATCCCATTTATTGGACATGGGATAAGGCAAATGAGTTGTTGGGCCTCATACATATGGATGTTTAAAGGCTAATAACAACTCAAGCCAGAGATGGACACCCCATATGAGATATGGTGTGCTTCACAGACCTTCCAATCTCTTTCTGGGGTAATACCCTAGAAATTGCTACATATGTTTTAAATAAGGTACCATTAAAATCTATTACTAGCAACTCAATATAAGATATCGAGCTATCTCACTTATGTGAAAAAAGTTGATGTACGTAAGCTCAATGTTAGTTTAGATAAGTATAGATTTGGAGGTTATCCAAAGAAGAGTATGTGATACTACTTCTACCACTCTACTAAATAAAAAGTGTTTGTTAATAGGCATGCCACTTTTTGGAAAAAAGTTTATCTAAGAAGGTGGTAGTGGTAGAATAATTGAATTTGAGAAGTTCAAGACCTACAAACTATCCTACAACAACCTATGGAAAGTTCATAATTTGTTCCTCGATCAGGAGTGCTCATTGATGAGAAACAACCACAACATGCACTTTCTCTTCAAAGGTCAATCAGAGTATGTAATGTACTACTTAGATATGGATTTATCATTGAGAATGACAATTCACCACATATCATTGAAAATGATGATCCCATGACTTATTTAGAAGCAGTCATGAGTAGTGACTCTAATAGATGACTTGAAGCCATGAATCCAAAATGAACTCTCTGTATATCAACCAAGTATGGACTTTGGTTGATGCACCTATGGGTATGACCTAATAGGTTGCTAACAAATATGTCTAGTCAGATGTTGCTTGCTATAGTTGTATACCAGCTAGAGAGTTTGTCTCTAGTGGGAGGGCAAATCTATTTATAGATTAAAGCAGGCATTGAGAAGTTGGTACATCCATTTTTGATGAGACAGTTAAACTATTTGACTTTATCAAAAATATGGATAAATCTAGTATGTACAAGAAGACAAGTGAGAGTCCCATTGATTTCTTGGGTCTGCATGTGGATGACATACTGCATATTGGGATTGATATCTCAATGTTGCAATTAGTCAAGAATTTGCTATCACAAAAGTTTTCCTTAAAAGACTTGGGTGAAATATCCTTTAGATACTTAGTACATAGATCTATAGAGATAAATCTAAGTGGGTGCTAGGCTTGTTCCAATTAAGGTACACTAATCTCATGTTGAAGAGGTTTAGCATGGATAGGTGTAAAAGATTTTTACTTACCTATGTACCAACCCTAGTGTGTTTTATGCCTTAGACATAACCATTTGATTTTAGGTAGATCCAGGAAAGGATCATTGGAAAACTATGAAAAGCATTTCTCGATACTTGAGAAGTACTAGAGAAGCAGTGAATTGAAAGAGTTCTAAATAACAAACTATAGTTGGCTCAGTTAATTGCTACTAGTGAAGATTGCTAAGGAAAGTTGCCTGATGAAAAGGTTCATCACTGAGTTTGGTGTGGTCTCACCAGAAACCCACTCACATCCTAAGATACTTTCACATCATTCATGATGTGATCATAGAGTGAGTTGATATAAAGAACTATGTAATAGACCTGTTCACTAAGTCTTGTCATAGTAATAGTATGATCGCCACCTTGATAGCATGGGCATCAGGTATAGGAGCGATTGACTTTAGTGTAAGTGGGAGATTGAAAGAATAGTATCCTACAAGCCAATCGCATGGGTGATGCGATGGGACTATTCTATATAATCTTCCTACTCATGTGCATGATATTTATAAGGCATCGTATTTCATCATTTATTGTATCATATTTATTATGATTATGACGAACCCTATAGATTAGGGCAATAGTTTTAAGGTCATGATGAGATCATGCCAGTGAGATCTAAAATCTTGATAGCCCCAATTTAAAATATTTTCAATCATAGGATCATCGAATGGAGGATTAATGATGCCGATAAGATTGGTACATCCCATGTATGCTCGGAGGAGAGGATAATTGATCTCACAATTACTTGTGTGGTGATAATAATATAAGGATATATGTGCTCATTACGGAATGAGTTCACTGAATTAATCCATAGGAAGAACATTTGATGGAGTCTTATCAGCATGTCAAAAGATGGTTCTCCAGTAGGAGTGGTACAAGTGATCCTTTGATCTGAGATTACCATGGTATCTTATATAAGGATTGGTGGTGCTCTTAAGCCTTGGGGAGGCCATGGGAAGAGCCAAGGTGTTGGCTCTGAGGAGTCTAGGACAAGTATGGTCCTAGGGTTAGGACAGGAGTTATCCTAGGATGGAGGCAGTGCGTAGCCCTTCATGAGTTTAAGGTTCAGGTGTGAAAACTTTGAGGGGCTTGGTAGGTGCTCCAGAGACTTGAGACACAAGATAGAGCAAAGGATCAGAGCTAGAAGAAGTATCAGGCAAGATAAGAGACTAGTATACAGGTGGGTTGGCTCGGATATGGGTCGAGCTGGCTCGGGCTGAGATCAAGCTGGCTCAAACCATAATCGAGCCATCCCTCTCGGGCAAATAGAAGATAATGTTCGGATGAAATGTAGTCAAGCTAGCTCGACTTCTAACAAAGCCAGCTTGGTGGTGGCGAGCAGAATAGGATGGAGTTTTCTATTTGAGCTTGAATTAGGTTTAATCCAAGGGGTCTTAAGGCTTGGTTTAATAAGGTCTTAAGGATGGCTAATTCATGCATGGATCAGGTTTAGATCCAGGGGATGAAAGCATGGAAGATATCGGTGTACGTGGGCTCGGTGAGTGCTTTCATGTATTGGATTAGCCTAAGAGAGTCTTTCAACTAGGGTTTGAGTTTGTTAGGCTTTATATGGTGTAACAGATATCTTAGAATATATAAACTCAAGTATTGTAACTTTTACAAGTGTAGAATCAATATAGAGCTTTTCTTCCTAAACTCTCTTCTCTTTGGTTCCAATGCCAAGTCCTAGGTGCTACCAGCTACTTTGTTCTTCTTCATCTTTTTGGATTAATATCCGATTCAACACAAGAGATCGGATCTATGGCTTTGGCTTCGAGTAGCCATAGACACAACACCTTATGTATATGGATCCATACTTTGGTTCATAACCTAATATGATTCTCCAAGATGTGTGGGATGTTCTAGATTTGGTGAAGTATGTATGGAGTTGTAAGTGGTTAATAAGAAATCGGTCACTCCTTGTAAGAGAAGAGAATATCCTATCTGGTCTTATAGAATGATGACTTAGAGAGTCTCTAGTCAGAGCAGGGATGAATAGTAGAAAGAGTTTCCATTGGTTCATCAATCGAGTCATCATCATTAGATCGAAATACATAAAAATAGGTGTTTGGGCTTGATATGGTTCCATGCCCATAGCCTATTTGGGATGTTGTATGACTGAAGAATTGAATTGCATGGTAACTCACCATGAAAGGATATTTTTGATATTTCTACCATATTTCATGTCTTCTAGATAGTCATGACATGTTGCTAGATATCAATCTTGGCTTGTGGACCTGCAAGAATCAAAAAAGTTTAATTTAAAAAATAATTAGAAAGTGTTCTGATTAATTGATGCATTTGGGCTAACCTAATCTAAATGAATTGATTTAGGTCATGAGCCTGAGTCCATTGCTAGCTAGATATGGAACCCAATAGGTCATACACATTAGGGATTTGATCTTGGTCTAATCATTCGAATTTATTGTAAATCCTATAGGTTAATTAAATTTCTAGCACATGAATTAACCAAAGTTCCCAATTGGGTTTCGTGCAAGAGTGTTTGTGCTAACTCTAATCTTATTGCCTTGACCTAATTAGATTAGGTTCGAATATTTGAATTCTTATCCTTATCACATGAAAGAGTTTCATGAGAACAAAATCTCTTCCACCATGCCCCCTCACATTTATCCATGCTATTTATTTGGGTGCCCCATTTAATTTATGTGGGAGAAGGAAGAGTCCTTCTCATGAAAGCCACCTATTTTCCCATGCCATATAATTATTCCACATGCCTTTATTTATGGAAATTTATGGGCATGGAAGAGGAGGAGTCCTGCTCGTGAAACTCCTCCATGCCCCTTGTTTCTGAAGGAAAAATCCTATTTTCCACCGTAGGATCATGCAGATCTGATCAGATCTGAGATGGATTTTTAAAAAAAAATTCTAAATAATCTAATTAGATTTAAGAGTTCTCATATCTGATCATGATGATCTGATATTAAAAATTAAAATAAAAATTAAATCAGATTTAATTTCATATCTTGTTTGGGTAATCTGATTACCCTATGATGATCCTGATATTTCCTGAGGTTCTGGAAGGTGCTACGCACGTGCCTATCCTCTACCAGTATTCACTCAGGAAGGATCTAGAAGTCTTCTCCTCATAAATTTTTTCTTCAAAGATCAGATCTAAATCTGATCTGAAAGTCCTTCAAAAAATTTCTAAAGGCAGCATGTCCGTCTCACGAACACCATCGCATAGATGTTGAACTCTTCATAAATTTAATTGGATCTTCTTCTTAGATTTATGCCTAAATATTTAGGCATGTAGAAGAGAGGGAGAGAGAGAGGATAGAGGGGGTGTGGGATATCTGGAACAACAGCCGTTGGGTATGAAAAATATTTCTACAAGAAGAGCCTTGGCGCAAGGGTTCTTATACAAAAGCATCATGCCAAGTTAGAGTCCCTCTTTGACCAAAATCCTCTTTTTTTCAACCATTGGAACTCCTGGACCTGATCTCCATGAAAATCCTTAGATCTCATCTAATTTTGATGCCAAAAATCAATCTGAAAGGTGGTGGCATGAGTGGATAAGGAAGAGCCCATTGCGCCTAAGACTCTTCCCTTAAGAGTTTGATCCGAATCAAACTCTATCATAACTTAGTCTAGACATCTCTAAAAATCATAAAATTTGGTATACCCAATGTGTAATTTATGATCTATCACATAACCAAAAATTTGATCAAAATAGTTTCTAGAGAATTTTTTAAAAGCATCTGATCAGGTGACCCTTAATTTTCTCAAATAAGTCATCTTTTGACCCTAGTCCAATTTGACTATGAATGGATTTAATTTCTATAATTAATCTGATCTAGACTTATTCCAGTTAGATGAAAACAAACTCATTCAAAATATAAGAATATGTCAAATCAAATTTGACTTAGTTGCAATGAATCAGAAAGATTTCAGAAAGAGAAAGTCAGGCTCAATCATGTGCTGGTACGATTACCTTGAACCTGATTGGATCTAATCCAAATCAATCAAATTGAATTAGCTCAATTAATGACATGCAGACCCAAACCTTATTTGTGTGATCCAATTAGGTTCAATTCTGTATGGTAATGAGATATATCATGATCTCCATCATTGACACCATCGAAACATCTTTTGATGGACTAGAACTTTTCTGATTCATATAATTAGAATGATTGATCATCAAAATTATTCTAATTGCTCCCAAAATCCATCAGTGACACCTAGCAGTATATGGTGGAAACCCATTAGAACTAAAAACAAACCTCTCGATGTAGTTACCTATATGATTAGGTTCTTCTATCTTGAGTCCTGACAGGATTAGGGTTAAGATGAACTCGTCGAACCCAATGTCCGTCATATGAATTAATCATTTGATTCGAGTCCAATGTGAAACCCTAATAGAAACTCTTTCTATCATCTTCACTTTGTCATGGGCATGGGCTTAAGGACTCAATCTCATGATTATCATAGGGCTACTTCTCATCTACCGAGGTAAATAGATCTCCTTATTGGTGCAATCTAATTCCTACAATGAACATGCTATAGCCAATATGCACCTCAAGATTTTGAAAGGCTAGGAGACTGAGTTATGGTGTAGTCAAACTATAATATTCTCAAGGTGAACTACTAATGCACCTTAAGTCAAAGAACCATACACACCACTGCAGCATCGAGTTAGTCATCGATGAGAAGGTAGACTTCTTTATGACTACTCGAGGTGGTCACGCTTAGTGCCCTCATTTTCTAACAAGTATCTATACTCTCACTTTGGTGTCTCCACATCGTAGACTCAAGACACATCTATCCTAAAAAAGTGATCGTACACCAACCTTCCAGATCGATCACCATTCTCATGATGTTCCTACGGTCGGAAGCAGTTTATGAGTTAATTATGAAAATTAATGTCTTAAATTTTCAACACTTGAAAATATGAATTATCATTTCCATTAACTTAAAGGATGTATCACAGATACTTTTAAATATACACTGTGATAGAAAAATAATTCATTTATTAATTTATAGTCAAAATTATAAAATTATTCTTAGAAGTGTATTACAAGTGACAGCCAATCTGGCTTCTAGGGCACACATCTAACAAACTTCCACTTGACCTAAAGTCAATTGGCTATAAATCTAAGTTCCATCTTTTCAAGATGGGCTTTGATCTTCTGCTGGCTCAATGGCTTTGTCAGTGGACCAGTCGCATTATCTGCACTGTCGACTCTCTTGACCTCGACGTATCCCTTCTCGAGGTAATCGCATATGAGATGGTATCATCGTTTGATGTGCTTGGATTTTTGATGAGACCTCAGCTCCTTAGCTAGGGCTATGGCACCATTATTGTCGCAGTGTAGAGGGATGGTATCTGATGGCATCATTTCAAGCTCTGTGGCATACTTCTTGTACCAGAATGTCTTCTTTGTAGCTTCCGATGTAGCGATGTACTCTACTTCCATGGTGAAATCTGCTATCACTGTCTGCTTGAAACTTTTTCAACTGACAACACCATTATTACAAATAAATAGACTTCCAGATGTCGACTTTTGATCATCTATATCAGACATAAAATCCGAGTTTATACATCCCTGGACCTAGAGTTCTCCATTACCAAAGACTAGAAACATAACCTTAGTCCTTCTCAAGTACATAAGGATACATTTCATAGAAGTCCAGTGCTCTTTGCTTGAATTTGATTGATACCTGCTCGTGACACTCACAGCATGGATAATATCAGATCGTGTACATAGCATGGCATACATGAGGCTCCCTATTGCTGAAGCATCAGGGATTTTGCTCATGCGTTCAATCTCCTCAGGTGTGTTGGGATACATCTTCTTGGAGAGATGAATGCCATGTCTGAAAGGCACCAATCCTCTCTTAGAGTTTTCCATGCTAAACCTCTTTAGCACCTCCTCTATGTACATCTTCTATGAGAGACCCAGCATTCTATTTGGAAAAACATAGGGCTCCTCCTCATTCTTGATGAATCCAAATGATTTGATTACCTCATTGGAATGAGCATTCCAGCTCCGAGATGCTTGCTTAAGTCCATATATGGATCTTTGTAGCTTGCAGACTTTGTGATCGGTATCACTAGATGTGAAATCTAGCAGCTGTTCCAAATAGATATCTTTCTTAAGATATCTATTTAAGAATATCATTTTCACGTCCATCTATCATATTTCATAATTGAAATAGGCTATAATAATAAGCAATGTGCGGATGGATTTGAGCATGACTACTAGCGAAAAGGTATCCTGATAGTCAATGCTTTCGCACTGACTATACCCTTTCACTACGAGCCTTGCTTTGAATGTCTCTATATTTCCATCGTCATCTATCTTTCTCTTAAAGATCCATTTACACCCAATAGGGACTATATCTTCAGGTGGATCTACCAAGGTCCAGACTTAGTTTAAGCGCATTGAGTCAATCTCTGACTTCATTGCCTCTAACCATTTCTCACAGTTGATATTTGATATCACCTTGTTATAGATTTTGGGATCATCACCATGAATCCCTTTTCCTATGAGAAATATTTTTTCTACATCCTTTAAAATAGTACCTAAGTACTTTTTAGGAGGACAAAAAATCCTTTTTGATTTATGAGGTGGATGAGGTAGTGATTGGACTGGCTCAATCTGATTGGGTTCCATAGGTTCCTTAGCTCGTGGCTCTTGGGAGACTTTCTCCTCGAGCTTAATCTGTCTTCTGATACCACTATCTTGAATAAACTATTTTTTAAAAAAGATGGCATGTCGACTCACAATCACATTATGATCTTTCGAGAGATAGAAAAATATCCTATTGACTCTTTAGGATATCCAATACATCGAGTTCTAAAGGATCTAGACTCTAATTTATCAATTTATTATCTCTTGACATGGGCCGGACAATCCTAAATTCTAAGATGACTCAGACTTGGTTTCTTACCATGCCATATCTCATACGGTGTGGTAGAAATGATTTTAGATGGAATCTTATTTAGTAGATATATAACAGTCAACAGACTATATCTCCAAAGAAATTCAGGGAGGTCTGGGAAGCTCATCATGGATTGAACCATATCTAATAGGATCCGATTTTTTCATTCTAAAACCTCGATGAGTTGAGATATTCCAGATGGAGTCCATTGAGAGACTATGCCATTATCCTTAAGATAGTTTAGAAATTTTCGACTAAGATATTCACCTCCTCGATTTGATTAAAGAATCTTAATGAATTTTTCTATTTATTTTTCTACTTCAAGTCTGAATTTCTTAAACTTTTTAAAAGCTTCAGACTTGTGTCGCATCAAATACACATACCTGTACCGAGATAAATCATCGATAAAGGTGATGAAATAGATGTAATTACCACTAGCTGTTATATCAAATGGGCTACATACATCAGTATGTACTAGGGCAAGCAGGTCTGTGGCCCTTTTCCCATATCCCATAAAAGGAAGCTTGGTCATTTTGCGATGAAGGTATGATTCACAAATCGGATATGACTCAAAAATCAATAGACTCAATAGCCCGAATTTCTCCAATTTGTTAACCTTGTCTTCAGTTGTATGACCTAGCCTAAGGTGCCAAAGATACCTATCATTTGGACTATCCCTAGATTGCTTTGATCCTATGGCATTCACATTTTGCTCAATATTAAAAATAGAAACATCAATATGTAACTGATAGAGATCATTTATAAGAAAATCACTTATAATTTTATTCTTTTCATAAAGAATATTATAATATTTCTTAAGAAAATTAATTACATAGCCTTCTTATGCTAACAATAAAATAGAAATCAAATTTTTGCTTACTACAGACATATAAAAAGAGTCCCTAAGTACTAAGTCTGATCTTGATGGTAATTGTAGAGGATGGATCCCACAGCCACAGCAGCAACTCTTGCTCCATTTCTGATGCATTGGATCATCTCACCATTCCTCAGCCTCCTACTATCCTCAAGATCCTGCATAGAAGTGCACAAGTGAGCACTAGAACCAATGTCATGTACCCAACTGGATGCAGAAGAAACCATAAGACTAGATTCTATAATGAGCATACCTCTAGAAGGATCTACCTCCTTCTTGTTCTTTAGGCTGGCTAGGTAAAATGGGCAGTTCTGCTTTCAATGGTCGTCAGTGTTGCAATGAAAATATTTTTCTTTGTTAGCGGCCTTCTTCTTCGGCTCTGCCTTCTTCTTCTTCCCACCATCCACCTTTCGCTTCTTCATGAACTTTTTCTTTTTTCCAAAAGTCTTTCTCTTAGAAAAAATCTGCTCTATAGCAAGTACTAAGCCTTTAGAACTTTTCATTGAAAGCTTAGCAGTCACCAGCATATTCATGAGCTCAGCCAAGGTATTCTAAAGTTTATGCATATGATAGTTCATGGTGAACTGGCCATACGCATCAGTCAAGAACTACAAAATTATGTCAGTCTGTAGATCTTGATCTAACTTGATACCAAACTTCTCAAGCTCTTCTAAGTTCTTGATCATCATCAAATAATGATCTTGGATCAACTATCCATCACGCATATGAGCCTTAAACAGTCTTTTAGTAACTTGATATTTGGCTACATGACTCTATTCACAAAATAACTCTTGTAGGTGAGTCAACATTTGACGGCTAGTCTTCATATCTTCATGTTGGCACTGGAGCTCATCAGACATCGAGCCTAACATGTAATACCTGGCTTTGTTATCTTCATCCATCCACTTCTCGAGAGATGCTCTTTTATCAATGGATGGATGGACTGATAAGGTGGAAGAATCCTATTCCAACACATGAGTCAACTTCTCAAAACCCAAAATAATTTTAAATTTTGGAGCCAATTCTTGTAGTTGGGTCTGGTCAATTAAGGGTGTCCAAGATATAGGCTAGTGGGTTGGATGCAGATATTTTTTTATAGAGAGTCAAAGTTTCTAGTTAGATTTTGTAATTAGATTTAACCAATTTATTTAAAAATTTTATTTTTAAATAAATTAGACTCTCACTATTTACTCGGATCTCTATACTTTCTTGGTAAAGATATGAAAATCTCCATGATTATTGATTTTTAGTGGGTGGTGCGGTCCTACCAACTGACTCATCACCTCACCTAATAGTTATTGACGATGGATCTATCGATGAGTGGACAACTCTTGTCAAATGATTCTTTAATCATGGTGCATCCTAACCTGGTCTCTAATTCATGAATCTCATCGTGTCTGAAATATTGATCCACTCCTTAGTTAAGTTAGACCCACCATTTGCACAGATTGGATTTTTGATTGAGTCTCTCACCATATCTAGAATATTGAGCCTAATCCATCCTCCAATCCATAGCATCCAATGCTTAATAGACATGGTTGCATCTTCTCGGTGCAACTGAACCACTATATCCAATCGAGAACAATCAACCTCGGAAAGGGCCCACACATCTACAATGGTAGAAGATCTTAGATTTAATATTTTCTTAGAAAGATTTAATTTAGGTCTCTTTAAACTTGACTTGACTTAGTCATAACAATTATGACTAACCTAGTGGCATGGGTTGGCTCGAATTGTTAGCCAACTCAAATCAGAATAGGATCGATACAAATGGCCAGATAAGTAAGACCGGTGGATGGGATATGCCATTAACTCGATAAGAATGCATTCAGATCAAGTAGCTCTCAAGTAAAAACTAGTCGATCGTCAAACTTGCCTTAGATACCAAATTATCGAATCAGAATCAATTGGGTTAGCCTATAATCTAGGCTCGAACCGTGGAGCCAAATTAGGTCTTGACTTGATCGAGTCACATCTCAATGTAATTTGATCTTGACCCAGACTTAATCTTATTAGGTTTGTCAAATCTAAGCTTTCTTTGATCCCATCTAACTAACTCTTGATTCGATTTAATCAATTGCTAGACCTAATTGAGCTACCCAAGCTCGAACCTAATTTTATGAATATATCTTAGATCTAAAAATTCATAATTTTTAGATCTAATTAATTTTATAATCTTAATTTTTAATTAAGTTTTGGGTTCATGAATAAAACTTGTAATAAAAATTCTAGGATTTCAGAATCTAGGATTTTGCAAAAAAATAAGTTCTAATTTTTGATTAAGGACGAATGCGCAGCACCCCTACACGCCATAAGAACACCTCATCGAATGAGAAGAGTGGATCTTTAAATTCTACTTTGTTCTTATGATCGAATGGCCATGGAGAACACCTTAATCAAAAATATAATTTTTTATTATAAAACTAGTTAAATCATATATCACATATAAAAAGATCTAACTAATACTTGTCTTGCATATATCTCATATATCATCAGTATGCATACTTTCAGATCTAAAATATCATATATTAAATTTAAAAAATAAAATTTTAAATTTAATCATGTCAAAAATAAAACTATTCTAGACATCTTATAGAATTATTCTATGACTAGTCTAAGCATGCATATTTCATATCTCATATGAATAAATTGAAAATTAAAAATTTTATTTTTTATTTTCAGATATGATTACAATAATTATAACATCAAAAAAATAAAAATTAAATAAATTTAAAATTATATTTAATCAAAATAAATACATGATCATACTAGACTATACATAGAACTATTCTATACCTAGTCTAGTCATGCATCTCATACATATTAGATCTAAATTATTTAACTTTTAATTTTCTAATTTTTTATCTAATCACATCTGATGTGATATCCAAAATATTTTAATATCAGATCATAAATTAAAATAAAGTCAGATCTAAGGTAGATCTGAAGAATTGCTAATGCAGCTCTGATACCAGTTGAAGAAAAAATCCTATTTTCAACCGTAAGATCATGCAGATTTGATCAGATCTGATATGGATTTTTTTAAAATTTTTTTAAATAATCTAATCAAATCTAAGAGCTTTTAAATTTGATCATGATGATCTAATATTAAAAATAAAAATAAAAATTAAATTAGATTTAATTTCATATCTTGTTTGGATAATCTGATTATCCTACGATGATCCTGATTTTTTCTGAGATTTTGGAAAGAGCCACGCATGCACCTGGCCTCTACCAGTATCCACTTAAGAAGGATCTAAAAGTTTTCTCCTCATAAATCTTTTCTCCAAGGATCAGATCTGAATCTGATCTGAAAGTCCTTCAAAAAATTTCTGAAGGCAGCATGTCCGTCTCACGAACACCATCGCGTAGATGCTGAACTCTTTACAAATTTGATTGAATCTTTTTCTTAGATTTATACCTAATATTTTAAACATGTAGAAGAGAAGAAAAGAGAGGATCAAGTGTGCATTGGATTTCTAGAATGGTAGCCTTTGGGTATGAAAAATATTTCTACATGAAGAGCCTTGGCGCAAGGGTTCTTATACAAAAGCATAACGCCAAGTTAGAGTCCCTCTTTGACCAAAATCTTCTTTTTTCTGACCATTGGGACTCTTGGACCTAATCTTCACAAAAATCATTAGATCTCATATGATTTTAATGCCAAAAATCAATCTAGAAGGTGGCAGCATGAGTAGATAAGGAAGAGTCCACTATGCCTAGGACTCTTCCCTTAAGAGTTTGATCTGAATCATACTCTATCATCACTTAGTCTAGACACCTTCAAAAATCATAAATTTAGTACACCCAATGTATAATTCATGCTCTATCATATAAAAATCAAAATGATTTCTAGATAATTTTCTAGATGCATTTGATCAGGTAACCCTTAATTCTCTCAAGCAGGTCAACTTTTGACCCTAGTCCAATTTGACTATGAATGGATTTAATTTCTACAATTAATCTGATATGAACTTATTCTAGTTAGATAAAAATAAATCCATTCAAAATATAAGAATGAGTCAAATCAAATTTGACTTGGTTGTGATGAATCAAAAAGATTTTAGAAGAAAAAAGTCAGGCTTAATCGTATGCTAGCATGATTACCTTGAACCTAATTGGATCTAATCTAAATCAATTAAACTAAATTAGCTCAATTGATGACATCCAAACCCAAATCCTTATTTATGTGACTTAGTTAGGTTCAATTTTGTATGGTAATGAGATATGTCATGATCTCCATCATCGACATCATCGAAATATCTTTCGATGGACCAGAACTTTTCTGATTCATACAATTAGAATGATTGATCATCAAAATCATTCTAATTGCTCCCAAAATCCACTAGTGACACCTAGCAGTATATGATGGCAACCCATCAAAACTGAAAGCGAATCTCTCGGTGTAGTTACCTATGTGATTGGGTTCTTCTATCTTGAGCCCTGACAGGATTAGGGTTAAGGTGAACTCGTCAAACCTAATGTCCGTCATATGAATTAATCATTCGATTCGAGTCCAATATAAAATTCTAATAGAAACTCTTTCTATCATTTTCACTCCGCCATGGCCATGGGCTTAAGGACTCAATCTCATGATTGTCATAGGGCTACTTTGCATCTACCGAGGTAGATAGATCTTCTTATTGATGTAATCCAATTTCTATAATGAACATGCTATAGCCAACATACACCTTAGAATTTTGAATGGATAGGAGATCGAGTTATGGTGTAGTCAAACTATAATACACTCAAGATGAACTATCGATGCATCTTAAGTCAAAGAACCATACACACCACTATAGCATCGAGTCAGTCATCGACGAGAATGTAGACTTTCTTATAACTACTCGAGGTGGTCATGCTCAGTGCCCTTGTTCTCTAACAAGTACCTATACTCTCGCTCTAGTATCTCCACACCATAGACTCAAGATACATCTATCTTAAGAAAGTAATCGTACATCAACCTTCTGAATTGATCACCATCCTCGTGATGATCTTACGATCGAAAGTAGTTTATGAGTTAATTACGAAAATTCATGTCTTAAATTTTTAACTCTTGAAAATATGAATTGTCATTACCATTAACTCAAAGGATGTATCACAGACACTTTTAAATACACACTATGATAGAAAAATAATTTATTTATTAATTTATAATTAAAATTATAAAATTACCCTTAGAACGGTATTATAAGTGATAGCCAATCTGGCTTCTAAGGCATACATCTAACAGTTTCATGCATTGGGATTTATTTTCCCACATGACAATGTAAGGCACCAAGAGTTGGTGCCGTTTGGGGAACTTAGGCGCCCCCCTCTTATTACTATTTAAAGGGGGCACTCCTCTTGGTTGTTGGCAAAAATTCCTTGAGTTTTAGGTTTGAGAAAAAAAGAAAAAGATAGAGAAATTTTGAAAAAAGAAAAAGACAAGAAAATAGGAGAGAAAATTGTAAGAAAATCAAGAGAGGAAATAGAAAAGTAAGGGTTGCTTGATCTATGGTTTAGTTCTTCCAAGAGTTGGAGTTCTAAATCTTTTTTGGGTGCTTTGATCTTTTGAAAAAGATCCTTGGCATGGTTTTGGTGGAGGACAAGAAGGCAACCAGATGGTGGTGCAATCGGTTTTTTAAAAAGAAAAGCCAGCAATGAACTTGTGAAAAAGGCTACAGCACTACATCAAGTTAAAAAGGATCATGATCAATCCTGTATGGATCACCATTTGAGGACATCTACTTTGGTGTCTAGTGGAGATTGTTCTATCACCAGATCATCATCCTGGGAAGGGATATTATCTATCTTATTGCATGCTTGATTTATTTGATTGAAATCTACAAGGTATTCCTAGGGTATGTGATCTGGTTAGCATATTTTAAGTATTAAAACTTGTTCCATGCATGTTAAAAATTTTAGAAAATCATATTCTGTTGCATAATCAAAACCGAATAGCAATGCTAGAGATATATGACGTTCACATTTTCTCTCTTTCTTTTCTTGTTCTCATCAATATGAAGAACATTATTGTTGAGCGATAGAAACATGAGACCATTGTCATCATATACATAGCCATAAATTACCGGAAGGAGAGCAACCTTTACTCTTTATATTAATTTCAAAACCATGTTCTAATAACATAGGAATTGAAATAATATTTCTAATAATTTTAGGCATATCGTAATAGTTTACTAGTTTCAAAATTTTGTCTGAGAGCAACTATAACAAATAGGTTTCTTTAGTTTTGATCTGGATGGACTCTTCACTAGTGCCGAATAGCTCGAAGTCATCTCTTTTCAGCTTCCTTATTCCCTCTAGACCTTGCAATGATTTGCATAAGTGGGAACTACAGGCAGTATCTAATATCTTAGAATCTAAAGCTAAAGTACTTAATAATAAATTAGTCTGTATTATATACAAATCTTTAGCAGATGTAACCTTTGTATTCTGTTACTACTTCACACTTGCAAGATAGCTTTTGCAATTTTCTTTCCAATGCCCAACATTGTAGTAATGGAAAGAGAAACCTTTGGCAGAGACATTCTTAACCATTTTCTCCTCTCAGATGCTATTGATAAACTAAGAGAACGAATTAGAAAATGATTGTAGGATCAGATCCTGACTCAGCTCACCATCCATGACAAGACCTAATTGACTTAATCAGGTGATCAAGTCAATCAGGATAGACTTGATAGTCATACTGTCATCCCTCCATATTATATATATAGTACATTCCTTGTCTGTAGCATAATGCTCGATTAGATCAGGATCAAAAGCATCAAGGATATAGGAGACTTTCTCTTAGATGATAGTTATTTTTAGGTTCCTTAACCAGTACACATAATTTGGTCTGGTCAATTTATCGGCATCAAGTATGCCATGCAATGAAAGTGAAGATGTAGATGAATCTATAAGAACAAAATATAAATGGACTACTCATGGTAACATGCATGATTAGATTAGGTCTTATATCTAATCATGTTTCTCACTCATTTGGCAAATTTCATAGCCCTCTAGTATGGTTTCTAAGTGGGGTTGAGATCTTAATTCCTCATAAAAGTCTTATGGATAGCACAACAAACTTCTATAAGTTTAAGGATAGGAAACTCTTACCTATTGCATCTCATGCAACTCCCAACATATCTTTTGCCTCAAAAATACTTATAGCCTTGTGGATAAAATAGCAAATAATAAAATTGAATGATTTTGGACTTTTCTAGTGTAATCCACCCGAGCCACTTGGATGGATATGGGTCTCATTCTGGGTGCATCAAAGATATAGCCATCTCATGGTTGATCTTTATGCGCCTCCATCCTCTGGCCGCTTGGTAGTCCAGTCTTCATCTCCATAAAAGCTTCGACGATACTTTATCTTCTTTCTTTATTTATAAATATAAAAAAATAATTTCTATCTATTTACAAATGATGCTCGTCATTATAGTACTAAATAAAAATTAAATTAATTTTAATATGTAGAATAGCGGTGAGTTGGATGTTGATTTTCTTGAGAATTGAAGGCTAAATTATGTTTAATTTAATTAAAAATAAAATTCTAAATTTAGTTTTAAAGAAAAAATTTAAATAAGTAGTTTAAAGAGAGATAAGTGAGAATTTAGCAAATTAAAATAAAAATAAAGCAAACACTTAATTAATTAGGATTTTGGAATTACTAAAAAGTATTCTAAAATTTTGAATTCATCTTTAGCATGGTTGTGGTAATTCTTTTTAATGTAAGAATTTAATATTTTTAAGAATTTAATTATGACTATAACCTATTTTTTTTGGGTATGAACTATATCTTTCGATCACAATCCATCTCAATAGAATTATAAGCTATTCAATACTTTAATTCTTAAAAAATTGTAACATATCTTTTAATAATTTATCTCTAAAATAAACTATTAAATTGAGTACAGACTGTATCTTTCGATCACAACCCATTCTAATAAATATAATTTATTTAGATCATCAATCAATAATAGACATGTTAATACAAGATCTCATGCATGGAGAATAAAATTTAAGATTGAGCAGAAAAATAATTTATTCATTACATAAAAAAATTATAAAAGATAAAAAAAAAAATACAATCCATGCTCGAAGACTTCATCTACATCCTAGAATCTTGATCTTTAGCTACTCATGATATGAAATTCTCTAGCTTCCAGCATCTTCAAATCTCCAAAGAAAAAGAAAAAGAGGAAAAAAGAAGAAGGAAAGAAGAAAGCAGAAGAGAGAAGAGGGGAAGAGAAGAGAAGGTTTGGAGGGCTAATCCTCCTCTAAGGAGGTCTCTCTCTATTTTTGGGCTTACTCACCTACATGGGAGGGCTCTGTTCTGGTCCTAGCATAAGAAGGGGGATTAAATAGAGGGAATTTGAGGTTTTTGGCTTCTTGCCGAAGTCTAATTTGAGTTTGGATAGAATTTTATCATCCAGTGTATTCCTAACCATCAGATCTTTGATCGAGTGGTTCAAAATCCATTAAGAGTTGGTCGCTGGCTTCAAATCATTGCCTAGATCAATTCTCTACTATCAAATCTCACCATCAAGCCATTGGATGTAGTTCGTTGGCACTCAAGATGCAGGGGAAATCCTAGATCAAACCAAAACTTACCCAACCGTCAGATCTTGGCCGGATTGGACCTCAACCGTTAGTTGGCGCATGATGGAGTTTGAGAAATTTTTGGATCAAAACCAAAAATTGATCTTAGCCATTGGATCTTGACCATCGGTGTTATCAACCATCGGATCATGCAAGTGAACTCCCACTCCTGCTGTGCGTCGCGTAAAGAACTGGTCCACCAGCATAATAACTCGCCCGGTGGATTGCATTATTTTCTGGTGCCAAGCGGATGTCAGACATTGGTTGGGCCGGCTAGTTCTATGTAGTCTGGTTTGTGGGTTGTAGTCGATCTAAATTGATTTCTGAGTTGGTTTGGACCAAACCAGCTGGTCATTTTATTTTATTTTTATTTTATTTTTTAATTTTTTTAGCCAGCCTTCACATCTTTTATGTTTTAGCTTTGATTTTCGTCAAATTTGATTCATTTCAACCCATAAATCAGGCTCTTCATATTGATGAGATTTTTTTATAAAATATTAATAAAAATATTAATTATTATATATTTTAATTTTTTTATTAATAAATTTATGATAGTTATCACATCCTTCAATTTGAGTTTTACTCATCTTTGAGTAAAAAAAGAAAAATTAGAAGCATGTACTGACTCGATAGGATATGAAAGTTTCTTCAAGTCATCCTAAAGTCAGTTGATACCTAGTTAGAAATTTAAGAAATATGTCATCGAATTATTAATTCCATTCCAAATAGTGATTAAGTAAAGAACATTAAATTTTAAATTTTTTTTTAACCAATTCTCCACTTTTACTCTTTAAATCCTCTATCTTTAGTGTGGACTAGAGTTTTTTTTTTTCAGCCAGTGCAATATTTTAACCCCTTAAGCTTTCTATCTGATTCTTGTAGCGAGTTTTGGACCAATGACCCATAAACTAGTCGACTTTAGTGCATTAGATGTAGAACATTCCTCCGGCTTATTAACTCGAGTCAAATAGGCTATAGATTAAAACTAGCTACATAACAAGCTTTTTCATATTGCCAACTTTTTGACATAAATAACATTACTTATTTAGGCAACGGGATTCAGTTACTCGGTGGGAGACCAATATTTAGAATTTACTTTTTATTTTTTTTATTTTTTTTATTTTTACTCATACTTTCCACTCATACTTATACAAAGTATATTCTTTGTTAAATAGAGGTTGGAAGAAGGTTTTAGAATTGCTCAAAAATTTATTTTGTTCTAAATCTAATCATTTATTAGATTTTCTTAATAATTTAGTCCTTAGTGTTTTAAAAATTCTCTAGACCATTAAACAAGCATTGATTAAATACTTGAAAAATTTTAAATTAGGACGAAATCAGGGACATAAGACTAATTATTATCATACTTAAGGACTTAATTAATTTATTTATCTTTCTCCTCCAACTTAATTTTCATTATCCTTAATAGAGAAAAGAAATAATAGAGTGTGATAAATGACTTGAAATTAACAAGAAAAGAGTTCACCTGACTTAATATGTTCTCGACTTGGCTTGGGGTTTTCTTTACTCTTCGTCTAGCATGGGTTTGTAGTTATCCCCCCAACTTAGTCCTGAGAGAAAAGTAAGCTAAAAAAAAAAAAAAAAAATTTAAAAGTAAAAGCTGAGTTGCCTTTCATGTCTTTAGCCGAACCCTATGAAGAAATTTTAGGTATAATCAATTTTAGGACATCTTTCATGTTTCCAAAAAGATAGGACCAATCAGAAGGCCTAGTCATTATAGCAAGAAATATTCATGGAATGCCTTTTCGACGATTAGATTTAGCCCTAATCAATAGAGTATTTAGTGCAAGCATGTTATACGAGAAACTATAACTTGTATAATTTTTATGATAATCAGGAAAGAATTATGTTTGTTGGGCCAAAATCGGGGGCGATGGTTTAGGAATTTCTTCAACTATAGCCAATCTACCATATTCCCTTTCTTGAGTCTAATATATCTTGGCCTTAACTCTTTCTGATCTAAATTGTGGCACTTTTTTTAAATTAATTTTAAATCTACCTTCATACATTATTTTAATATTGTAGATAAATTTTGGAGGCCATCCTCGAATGTTGTGCCGAATACAGAAAAGTCATTCATAAAATTATTATCCCTCATATCAGTAATATTTCATCTAGTAGCTTCTTTATGTACTTTTAGAATACCTATAGGTCGGTCTTCCTAAGTAGGTATCACTGGTAGGGTGTCGGTGGGTGTATCAGAAAGTGGTTTTAATTCTAAATCAATTGGTGGTTCTAACAAGGGAGCTATTGGTGGGCTAGGTGGTAGCTCAAGTTTTTGAATCTAAAGTGGGATAGTTTTAGGATAGAATGTATCTACTTGGTTATTAACTTCTATATTGTACCCATCTTCATCAAAATCATCCACCTCATAATGAGCCAAATAGGGATGTAATGAATTTTGAGGAAGAATTATGGGTGAAGCTTCCTCTAGTATGTTATTCACTTATGATTCTTAGAAAATCTCTATTGATTTCATCATATCATCAATTTGTCCTTCCTTTCCGTTAAAAGAAATTGGTGATTCTAAGGCACTTGGGAAAGGATCCATAAGTAAGTAAGGTGATGATGAAATTGGTTCATCCCATAATTTTGGTTCTTTCCTATACATTTTTTCCTCAGTTATATGGTCTAATAGGGTACTTTTAGTTTTGCAAGGTTGTTCTATGATTATAGGTAAAAAAGATGATGAAAATAGTTTTCTATATATTTTTGCCTTAGTTATACAATCTAAGAGGGTTTTTTTGTTGTGCAAAATTGTTCTGTGACTACTTCATTCTTGAGAGTTATATGTGATTGTCCAAGAAAAGTTATAGGGACATTAAAATTTAAGCCAGGTATGGTCCCTCTGGTTCACTCTTGAGTTGATTAGGTAACTCACTTTCATTAATAGCCATGGCTAACTGATCTAACTATATTTTCAGATGAGCAATGGCTTGGGAGTTTAAACTTATCAGTTGGTTTGTGGTCTGCATAAGGTCGTTTTGTGACTTTATCATGATTTCTAAGCATTTTTCTAAAGAAATAAGCCTTTGGTCCTCTGGATTATTTAATGGTTGATTGGTAAATTCTACTGCTTGCTGAATTTTCTCTTCAAAAATTTACTCAATGTTATTTGGAGAAGATTGATATTATGGCTAGGGCATATCATAATGTGCATCCATAAAGTGGATTTTTGTAGCACCGAGGTAACCATTGGTTGTGATTACCATGAAAAATTTGGTTGAATCCCCCAACCTAGATTGTTAGTGTTAAGCTATAGATTATTTCTTGGTCTGTAGGCTATTTGGGTTTGATCTTGATAAACTTGCTCATACATATACTTAGAAAATTGGTGTGGGCATTCACTTACATAATGAGTGGGGCTCGAACATATTGCACAAACTTGTTATGCAGGAAGAAAAGATGGATACGAAAGTTTTTTATTAGCTTCTAGATGATCTATTCTAGGAGATAGCTCAATATAAAAATCCATCTTTGATTGTTATTTATTTTATTTTATTTTATTATGAAGAATAAGAAAAGAGATGAGGAGAGAGAATTTTAAAGATAAGGACCTAGAGGATACTAGATCTAAGGATGATAAATGAGAGTATTTTAATTAGAATTTAAATTATAATGGCAAACAAGTTAAGCAAACATGGACTCTCTATCCTAGGGTTAACCTAGATCTAGACAGCTTTGTTATGAATTATTCCAAGACCTGTGGAAACTCTTGTACTTTCTACCAACTCTGAGGAAGCAAGTTGGAGATGATAGCAAGAAAGATAAAGATCAGATGATAAGAAGATGAGACGGCAGCAGAGTGAGAAAGAGAGAAAGCTAGGGTTTCAGAAAAAAAAAAGATTCAATTCATTCTCTTATCCTTAATCTACATATACAAGTATATATATAGACATCCTAAGTCAACATAACTCAGTCCTAAAAAACTTTCCTTGGCTAATCCATCCATGAAAACACTTATCCAAGCCTATGTAAACCCATGTCTTGCATGCTCTTATCCCCTAGACTAAAGACCTAGCCCAATACATGAATTAGCCATCTTAAGACCTCTCATACCAGGCATTAAGACCCATTGAATTAGACCCAATTCAAGACCAAATATAAAACTCATCCAGATCTATTCACCACCATCGAGCTGGCTTGATCAGAAGTTGAGCCAACTCGACTGCATCTCTCCGAACCATGTCTTCTGTCTATCTAAAATAGCTAGCCCGATTGTGTATCCTAGCCAGTCCGACTGTGTGCCAGCCTTTCTATCTTTACTGATACATCTTCGTCCAATCCTAGCCTTCAGGAGCCACCACCTTGACTCCTTCACGATCTTCCAAGACTTGGGAGCACCACACTTTCCCTTTCATTCTCCACCTTGGTGCCCCAAGGCTTGAGGCAAGTCTATCTTGTCCATTAGACACATCGATTTTATATATTTAAGAAAGCTATCCCGAGGAAGAACTTTTATTAGTGCATCTACTAGATTCTCCTTGGTATGGACTTTCATCAGATTTACTTTACCTTCTTCCACAAGCTCTCTGATTTGATGGTACCTGATGTTATTATGTTTTATTTTTGCATGGTGGATAGAGTTTTGAGTAAGTAACAGTGCACTTTGGCTATCGCAATGTATCCTGACAGCCTCTTGCATGAGACCCATCTCTATTGCCAATCTTTTCAACCATAGAGCCTCCTTTGCTGCCTCTATAATACTTATGTATTCCACCTCAGTTGTAGATAAGGTTGTGATGGATTGCAAGCATGATCTCCATGAGACTGGACCTCCAAATAGGCTAAACATAAAACCTATCGTTGATCGCCAAGTGTCCATGTCTCCATCAAAATTTGCATCCAAAAACCCACTTATTTGCTCCCGAGCTTCCTTGGACACATTGGAAAGTTCCTCCACTCCATCTTGCTGTCCATAGCAGATGTCAACTCCAACAGTACCCACCAAGTATCTGAAGATTCACTTCAGTGCTCGCTAGTGCTCCTTACAAGGCTGCGCCATGAACCTACTGACCTGGCTCACTGCATGGGCGATATCTGATCTACAATACATCATGGCATATATTAAGCTTCCTACACCAGAGGCATATGGTGTTCTCTCCATCTCCTGAGCCTCCACCTCAGTCTGCGGTGACATCATATTTGAGAGTCTGAAGTGTTCGGTAAGTGACAGCTCCACCGATTTTGCTTCCTTCATCCCAAACCTCTCCAAGACCTTTTTGATGTATCCTCCTTAAGATAAATACAGCATCCTCTTGGCTCGATCTCTGAAGATTTTCATACCTAAGATCTTTCTTGCAGGCCCCAAATCCTTCATCTTAAACTCTCGAGATAAGGCTGTCTATAGTTCCTGCACAATCTTCCTACTCTTGCATGCTATAAGCATGTTATCCACATACAAGAGTAGAAACATCCTAGACTCATCCTTCAAAGATTTAACATACACACAAGAGTCATACTCACTCCTGAAAAGTCTAATGCTCCTTACATATGAGTCAAATCGCTTGTACCATTGCCTTAGCAGTTGCTTCGATCCATACAATGATTTTTGTAGCAAATAGATCTTTCCTTCTGCTCTTGGCTCTTAGAACCCTAATGGCTACTCCATATAAATGCTCTCCTCCAAATGCCCATGGAGGAATGCCGTCTTGACATCCATCTGCTCCAGCTCCAAGTCTTGAGCTGCCACAATACTCAACAATATTCTGATGGAAGTATGCCTGACGATAGGAGAAAATACTTTGCTAAAATTATTGTCTTTCTTCTGGAAGTATCCCTTGGCCACTAACTGCGCCTTATACCTGACACCTCCCTGCTCTGAAGACCCCTCTTTGCGTTGGTAAACCCACTTGCAACCAATGGGTTTTTTTCTCATGGCAACTGCATCAAATGCCACATCTCATTCTTGTAGAGAGCTTGCATCTTCTCGGACATTACTTGAACCCACCTCTCTCTATCCCGGTGAAAGGAATATGCCCTCAAACCAATCAATTTTTGGGTTGTTCTTTGTCTTCCAAACTCATATAATGATATATTTTTTTTAATAAAGGCATTTATTTCATCATATACAGTGTCTTATTATTTATTTAAGATTATGATGAATCTCATAAATTAGGGCTATGATTTTAGAATTATGATGAGATCATACCAGTGAGACCTAAAATCTTAAAATCCTAATTTAAATATTTCTAGTCAATGGGACATTGAGTTAGGGATCAATATTTTTCGGTAAGACTAGGACATTCTTTGTATGCTCGATTGAGAGGATGATTGATCTTACAATAACTTATGTATGACACTAATACAAGAATGTGGGTGCTCATTAGAGAATGAGTTCACCGAATTGATCTAAATCGAGAATATCTAATGGAGTCTTATCTACATGTCAATAGATGGTTCTCATAGTGGAATTTATGCATGTAATCCTTTGACCTGAAACTACCATAGAATCTTATATATATAAATCCATATTTTGGTTCATACTCATTCATGACTTCAGTTATGTACGGAGATGATCTAGATATGGTAGATTATATATATGAAGGTTGTGAGTAGGTTAACATGGAATCGATCACTCCTGGTAAGAGGAAATAGCATCCTACCTGCTTCAAACAAATGATGATTCAGGAAGACTTTGATCAAAGCATGATGAAAATTAGAAATGGTTTCTAATATTTCATTAAATGAATCATCATCATAAGATTAAAAGAAAAATGAATATGATATTGGGGTTGACATATTTTCATACCCAGAGTCATATTCAGGATGCAGAGAGATCGAAGGATCTAGTTGCATGATAATTTTTACTGAAGGATATTTTTGGTATTTTCATCAAAATTTCATATCTTTCAGAAAGTCATGATACGTTGCTAGACGTCAATCATGTCTTGTGGGTTTGATGTAATTAAAATTTTAATTTGATCATTAAATTAGAAAGTGTTCTAAATTAAGTCAAATTGGGTTGGCTAGTTTTGACCAAAATCGATTTGATTGAGTTCTAACCAGATTAGGTCAAATCACACCCAGACTCACTACTAGTTAGATGTGAAATTCAATGGATCACACACAAAGAGAATTGATTAAGGATCTAATTGGATTAGATCATGTTTGCAAGATGAACATGCTAGCACATGTAGCAAACCCTAGCACCTAGATTCGAATTGGATTCGAATCGACTTTCGATTTGGGCTAATTAAGGTCCGATTTGAGCCAAATAGGATTTAGTCTTGAATTGGATTAACCTAGACTAATTGGACTTTAGTTGGGGTGCCACATACCTAAATCCCATGTGCCAGAGAGTCTCTCTCTTGTGCGTGGGATGTCTTTCATGCGCAAAGAATTTTTGGCGCATGGAATTAGTTGGCGCCTACCTTGTTTGACTTTTTCCATTTGTTATGTCGTTTAAATTTTTTAAATAGGAATGGACATCAGATATGGGGCACAGAAGAGTCCTTCTATAGATAAAATACTCCGTTATTATTTTGAGAAGGGACTCTTTGTTGCCTAGGAATATTTGCCGCCCAAGACTCCTTGCCGCCCTCTCATCCTTAATGCCTCTTAGACCAAGTCAAAGTCCCTTGGGACTTTGACTATTCAAAGTTCATCTCCATGCCTTCTTGCTGAATGGGCATCCCTTTTTAGAGCCATTGGATGGCCTTTCTAATCATGATCTAATGGCCCTTGAAATTATGGTGCCATATATTTATGCATTGCAACTCTTCGTAGAAAAACTTCGTAGAATTAGTCTGAAGAGTCCTTCTATTTTAAGGTACCTCTTTGACTAAGTCTACGTAATTTTAAATGGCATAAAATTTAGATGGGTGTGAGATATGATGATGGGGCATGAGATGTTGATGAGGAAAGGGTGTGAGAAATTTTTAAGATGGCACCCCTACGTACATTATAAATAGGGGTGCACACCAAGAGTCCGATGGATGTGAAAAATTATCTTTCTTTCTTACAAGAGTTTTTTTTGTCCAATTTTCTTTCTTTCCTTCTCTTGTCTAGACCTTATCCTTATAAGGACAAGAAGTCATCTTAAGACTAAGAGATTAGGAAGAAAAATTAAGAAGACAAAAGAAAAAGAAAGATAGATAAGGAGAGGCAAGGAAGGTGACATAAAGGCTAAAGAAGGTCTTGCCCATTTAATTAAAGTTCTTATTATTAGAACTTTTAATTATATAAATCAGAGGTGCTGGTGTCTTGATCAAGTCTCTGTGTGGATCAACATTGGAGGGTGAACATGTGGGCACCTGGTGGAACCCCTGACGGACTGCTACCGACGATCAGGGTCAATTTAGGGTTTAGCGATAAGAGGTATGTTCTAATACTTTCTTTTATATTACAAATGCATGTTATATGATTTAATTGCTAATAAGGTGGTCCTAGGGTTTGGGTTTGGTTTATTATGATTTCATATTTTTGCTTTGAAATCCATGCTTCCGCCCTGTACACCAATTCCTATCAGTGGTATCAGAGCAAGCCTTATTAGGTTAAATCATATAATGCTTTGCTTCAGTATAATGGCATAAATGAAAAATATGATATAATATTTTTATTTGCATGTTTTATTTATATGATGAGATCATATTCTTTTATCTTATCATAATGAGATTATGTGATGTATATATTATTCTGTAAAGGTTGCCCTGATATAGTGGAAAGTATTCACTATATAATGATGGTTGTCCTAGAATAATTATACATGTTAATTATATATATTATATATAATATATATATATATATATATATATAAATTTTATCATAATTAATGCTATTATGCATTTAGTTTGATTTAAATCAGATATGTGCATTCGAGACCATTTAAATCCTCTTTAAAAAAATTATATTAAGTTGTAGTGTAATTAATCTATAGCTGAATCAGTCAGGATGTCTAATTGATCAATCGGTGTCTAGGAAAAATGGTTCATGATTGGTAAAGAGAACATGATTTTTTAATTGGTTCTATTGTCTGACCTGGCCAATTTATTGGTGTCTAAGGAAAAGCAATGGGGGGACTCCCACTTCTCTCCCATTTACCTGGCCGATTTGATTAATTTAATTCTAGATTGAAATGCTTAAGTATTATATTCACTACATTAAGGCCTTCCTTCATACTAGTTTCTTATTATGTCCAGAACCATATTAGTTTTGTTGTGTAACCACAAGATCTATCATGGGAAAATGATGTAATATTAATCTAGTGCATTGAGATGCTTACAGCATTTTGAATATACTACTTTGTTGTGTAACCACAAAAGTAGTTATATTTTATTTTGACTGTATAGAAATGAAGGGTTCTACTTAAACTAAAACATTAAAGTTTGTTGTGCTAACACAAGGCTATTAATGTTTTAGAGGCAAAAGTTTTTTGAGAGTTGCATAAAATGCAATTGGAAAGAGTTTCCTACCTTTGAACTTATAACAGGTTTGTTGTGCAACCACAAGACTTTTTATAAGGAATTAGGATCTTATTCTCACTAAGAAAATCAATAAGAGGGTTATGATTTTTTGATTAAATAGTGGGAGACATAATTAAATTAAAGTCCTAATTTAATTATGTTTGTCATCATGAGAATTGTTTGCTTATATATTGTTCTTTATTATGTAGATTAAATGGCTTCTTCACTTTCATTGCATTCAATTTTGGATTCAAATAAATTGACTGGATCAAAATTATGTTGACTGGTTGAGAAATCTAAAAATAGTACTCAGTCAAGAAAAACTCTCCTATATTCTTGATGCCCCTGATCCTAAGCCATTAGAAAATGATGCCACAGATGAAGATAAGTCCACATACAAGATGTGGCAAAATGATTTTCTTACTGTCAAATGCATCATACTTGCCTCTATGAATAATGAATTACAGAGGCAGCATGATAGCATGGACACTCAATCCATATTGCTCAATCTAAAAGAGCTTTATGGAGAGCATAGTAGGACTGCTAGATATGAGATATCTAAGCAATTATTTCATGCAAGAATGACAGAAGGAACATCCATACAAAATCATGTTTTGATGGTAATTGACCTAATCACTCGATTAAGTCAATTAGGTTTTGTTATGGATGGAGAGTTAAGTCAGGATTTGATCCTGCAATCACTCCTAGAATTCATTTTCTCAGTTTGTCATGAACTATCACATGAACAAACTGAATTCTTTCATTGCCTGAGCTGTTAAATATGCTCAAGATAGCAGAAAGCCATATCAAGAAAGATAAGGCTCCTCTTCTTCTTATGGATGGGATCTCCAAGAAGAAGGCAGGCAAAAAGGGTTCAAAGAGAAGGTTGAATCCTAAAAGTGGTATAAATAAGAAGAAAAAGGGGAAGAAGGTCTCCGAATAGATGACCTATTTTCACTACGGCAAAATAGATCATTGGAAGAGGAATTGCAAGGCTTACCTTGCAACCGTGAAGTCTGGTGCAAATAATGCACCAAAAGGTATGTATGAGATACATACTATATTATCATTAAATTCTTTCATTTCAAATTCTTGGGTATTAGATACCGGCTGTGGTTTTCATATCTGCAAATCTTTGCAGGGGCTGCAGAAAATTAAGAGTTTGAAGAAAGGTGACTTCAAGCTCTATGGCGCTGGAGGAGAGTCTATCCAAGCAGAAGCTGTAGGGACAAATATATTGAAGTTACCTTATGGAAAGATCTTAGAGCTTACAAATTATTATTATATGCCTAAGATCATTAGAAATATTATATCTATACCCTTGTTATTAAAACAAGGTTATAGTCTTAATGTAACGAGCGAAGGTTGCTCGATCAAATATTCTAATGAAAATATTTATTTTGGCATATTTAGCAATGGTTTGTTGACTCTATGTTTGGATGACAATATATTTCATATTGATGAAAATGAAAACGTAAGAGAGATGACATAAATAATACTTTACTTTGGCATTATCGATTAGGTCATATTAGTGAGGCTAGGATTAACAAGTTATACAAAGAAAAGTTCTTTGATCCTTTTGATTATGAATCATTGGGAACTTGTGAATCATGCCTCATGGGTAAAATGACCAAGATTCCATTTAGTGGACATAGAGAAAGGACAAATGAGTTATTAGGACTTGTACATACGGATGTATGTGGTCCTATGACAACTCAAGCTAGAGGAGGATACTCTTATTTTATAATGTTCACTGATGATTTATCTAGGTTTGGATATGTGTATCTTATGAAACACATAAATCAGAAGCCTTTGATAAATTTAAAGAGTATCAAAGTATGGTCGAAAAACAAACTGGACAATGTATAAAAATCCTTCGATCTGATCGGGGAGGAGAATACTTATCTAGTGAGTTTCTAGACTATCTTAAAGTTAAAGAAATTCTCTCTGAATGGACACCTCCTTATACACCGCAATTAAATGGTGTAGCCAAAAGAAAAAATCGTACCTTATTAGATATGGTACGGTCCATGATGTGCTTCACTGAATTACCTATTTTCTTCTGGGGTCATGCCTCTGGAGACTGCAATTTACATCTTGAATAGAGTACCTTCTAAATCTGTATCTAGTACTCCATATGACATATGGAGAAGTAAGAAACCTAATCTTAAGTATCTTAAGATATGGGGTTGTCCAGCATATGTCAAAAGAAATTTTGGACATAAACTTGATGCTAGATCAGATAGATGTCTATTTATAGGATATCCTAGAAATAGTATAGGATATTTATTCTACCATCCTACTGAACAAAAGGTATTTGTAAGTAGGCATGCCACTTTCATGAAAAAGAAATTTATCCTAGAAAAGGGCAGTGGCAGAAATATTGAACTTAGTGAAGTTCAAGAAAAATAAATAAAAATTTCTCAACCAAATAATCACATAAAAGAACTAGAACACATAACTCCTATCTGTAGGTCTAAAAGAGTATGAAATACACCTATGAGGTATGGGTTCATTATTAAGAACAATGAAGCCCAAGTCATTGAGAATGATGAACCTCTGACCTATATGAAAGCAGTCAAAAGTAAGGACTCTTACAAATGGCTGGCTGCCATGCAATCCAAAATGGAATCCATGCACACCAACAAAGTATGGACTTTGGTGGATGCACCAGAGGATATAAATCCTATTGGATGCAAATGGATTTTTAAGAAAAAGATTGGAGCTGATGGTCAAATTGAAACCTATAAGGCCAGATTGGTGGCTACGGGTTTTAGCCAAAAACAAGAGATTGATTATGATGAAACATTTTCAACTATTGCCATGCTCAAATCTATTCAGATTATGCTTGCCATAGCAGCATACCACGACTATGAAATATGGCAAATGGATGTAAAGACTGCCTTCCTTAATGGTTTCCTTGAGGAGGAGGTCTATATGTCACAGCCAGAGGGATTTGAGTCAAATGAGAGACCAAATCAGGTATGCAAGCTTAAGAGATCCATTTATGGATTAAAGCAAGCATCAAGGAGTTGGAACATCTATTTTGATGAAATAGTAAAAGAGTTTGGTTTTATCAAGAATGTGGATGAACCATGTGTGTACAAGAAAACTAGTGGGAGAACCATAGTCTTCTTGGTTCTGTATGTAGATGACATACTCCTCATTGGGAATGATATCCCAATGTTACAATCAGTCAAATTATGGCTATCAAATAAGTTTTTCATGAAAGATTTGGGAGAAGCATCCTATATACTAGGAATAAAGATCTATAGAGATAGATCTAAGAGGATGCTAGGCTTATCCCAATCTAGGTACATTGACTTAATACTGAAAAGATTCAGTATGGATGGGAAGTAAAAGAGGTTACTTACCCATGAGTCAAGGCATACATCTCTCTAAAAAGATGTCTCTAAAGACACTTGAAGAGAGAAATAGAATGAGTTCTATTCCTTATGCTTCGGCTGTTGGATCAATAATGTATGCCATGTTATGTACAAGGCCTGATGTTGCTTATGCTTTAGGCATTGCAAGTAGATTTCAAGCTGATCCAGGAGAGGATCATTGGAAAGCTGTGAAAAATATTCTTAAGTACTTGAGAAGGACTAAAGATATTTTTCTAGTATATGGTGGTTCTGATCTTAAATTAGAAGCATATTCTGACTCTAGTTTTCAATCAGACCCAGATGATAGCAAATCCATTTTAGGGTATGTTTTTACTCTGAATGATGGAGCAGTAAGTTTGACGAGTACTAAGCAGCCAACTGTAGTTGACTCAACCACTGAAGCAGAATACATAGCTGTAAGTGAAGCCGCCAAGAAAGCTTCCTGGATGAAGAAGTTCATTACTGAATTAGGTGTTATTCCTGAAATTAAGAATCCAGTACTATTTTATCGTGATAATACTGGAGCTATTGCTCAAGCAAAGAAACCAAGATCTCATCATAAATCTAAACACATTCTGAGATGCTTCCATCTCGTTCGTAAAATTATTGAAAGATAAGATGTAGTCATAGAACGAGTTGACACAAAGAATAACATAGCAGACCCATTCACTAAGGCTTTACCACTACAACTATTTGATCACCACCTTGATTGTATGGGATTAAAATATAAGGATGATTGGCTTTAGTGCAAGTGAAAGATTGAAAGGATTATACCCTCAAACAAATCAATTTTTGGGCTGTTCTTTGTCTTCCAAACTTATGTAATGACATTTTTTTTAATAAAAGCATTTATTTCATCATATGCAGTGTCTTATTATTTATTTAAGATTATAATGAACTTCATAAATTAGGGCCATGGTTTTAGGATTATGATGAGATCATACCAGTGAGACCTAAAATCTTAAAATCCTAATTTAAATATTCCTAGTCGATGGGACATTGAGTTAGGGATCAATATTTTTTGGTAAGACTAGCACATTCTTTGTATGCTCGATTGAGAGGGTGATTGATCTCATAATAACTTGTGTATGACACTAACACAAGAATGTGGATGCTCATTAGAGAATGAGTTCATTGAATTGATCCAAATTGAGAATATCTAATGGAGTCTTATCTACATGTCAATAGATGGTTCTCATAGTGGAATTTGTGCATGTAATCCTTTGACCTGAAACTACCATAGAATCTTATATATATAAATCCATATTTTGGTTCATACTCATTCATGACTCAGTTATGTATGGGATGATCTAGATATGGTAGATTATATATATGAAGGTTGTGAGTAGGTTAACATGGAATCGATCACTCCTGGTAAGAGGAAATAGCATCCTACCTGCTTCAAACAAATGATGATTCAGGAAGACTTTGATCAAAGCATGATGAAAATTAGAAATGGTTTCTAATGTTTTATTAAATGAATCATCATCATAAGATTGAAAGAGAAATGAATATGATATTGCGGTTGACAAATTTCCATACCTAGAGTCATATTCAGGATGCAGGAAGATCGAAGGATCTAGTTGCATGGTAATTTTCACTGAAGGATATTTTTGGTATTTCCATCAAAATTTCACATCTTTCAGAAAGTCACAATACATTGCTAGACATCAGTCATGTCTTATGGGTTTGATCAAATTAAAATTTTAATTTGATCATTAAATTAGAAAGGATTCTAAATTAAGTCAAATTGGGTTGGCTAGTTTTGACCTAAATCGAATTGGTTGAGTAATAACCAGATTAGGTCAAATCACACCCAGACTCGCTGCTTATTAGATGTGGAATCCAATGAATCACACATAAAGAGAATTGATTAAGGATCTAATTGGATTAGACCACATTTGCAAGATGAACATGCTAGCCCATGTAGCAAACCCTAGCACCTGGATTCAAATTGGATTCGAATCGGCTTCTGATTTGGGCTAATTAAGGTCTGATCTGAGCCAAATAGAATTTAATCTTGAATTGGATTAACCTAGACTAATTGGGCTTCAGTTGGGGTGGCACATACCTAAATCCCATGTGTCAGAGAGTCTCTTTCTTGTGCGTGGGAAGTCTTTTATGCGCTAAGAATTTTTGGCGCATGGAATTAGTTGGTGCCTACCTTCTTTTACTTTTTCCATTTGTTATGTCGCATAAATTTTTTAAATAGGTGTAGACATTAGATATGGGGCGCAGAAGAGTCCTTCTATAGATAAAATACTCCATTATTGTTTTGAGAAGGGACTCTTTGTCGCCTAGGAATATTTGCCGCCCAAGACTCCTTACCACCCTCTCATCCTTGACGCCTCTTGGACCAAGTCAAAGTCCCTTAGGACTTTGACTATTCAAAGTTCATCTCCATGCCTTCTTGCTGAATGGGTGTCCCATTAAGGGCCATTAGATGGCCATCTAATCTGATCCAAGCCCTTGAAATTATGGTGCCATATACTTATGCATCGCGACTCTTCGTAGAAAAACTACGTAGAATTAGTCCGAAGAGTCCTTTTATTTTAAGGCACCTCTTGGGCTACGTCTACATAATTTTAAATGGTGCAAAATTTAGATGGGTGTGAGATATGATGATGGGGCATGAGATGTTGATGAGGGAAGGGTGTGAGAAATTAAGATGGCACCCCTACATACATTATAAAAAGGGGTGCACACCAAGAGTCTGATGGAGTGAAAAATTATCTTTCTTTCTTATAAGTGTTTTCTATTGTCCAATTTTTTTCTTCCTTTCTCTTGTCCAGACCTTGTCCTTATAAGGATTAGTAGTCATTTTAAAACAAAGAGATTAGGTAGAAAAATTAAGAAGACAAGAAAAAAGAAAGAGAGGTAAGGAGAGGCAAGGAAGGTGACATAAAGGCTAAGAAAGGTCTTGCCCATTTAATTAAAGTTTTTATTATTAGAATTTTAATTATATAAATTAGAGGTGTTAGTGTCTTGATCAAGTCTCTGTGTAGATCAACGTTGGAGGATGAATACGTGGGCACCTGGTGGAACCCCTGACAGACTGCTGCCAGCAATTAGTGATAATTTAGCGTTAAGCGATAAGAAGTATGTTCTAATACTTTCTTTTATATTACAAATGCATGTTATATGATTTAATTGCTAATAAGGTGATCCTTGGGTTCGGATTTGGTTGGTATGATTTCATGTTTTTTGCTTTGAAATCCATGCTTTCACCCTGTGCACCATTCCTATCACCTGGCTATACATAGCCTCCTCATAGGTGTATGGATCCCCATTTGCTGTCACCAAGGCATATGATAGTGTATCTTTGAAGCCATATCATTTTGGTTGCCTGATGTTCCTTTTGGGCTTATGCAGCACAATCTCGATATCCGTCCTAGGTCCAGCTTGCTCCTGCTAGGCCTCTTGGCTTTCATTATCTATCTGAGCTCTCTCCACCTATGGAGACACCTCCGGTGAATGCTCCACCTGAATACCAAGTCCTTCTGATGCACCTGCAAGTGGTAAAATAGAATAAGATGTTAAATATTCGACGCTGCCCAGCTGGACCTCCTACTGCATCTATTGCTCCTTCATGCTATCTCACCTTTGGAGAACTAAATTTTTATCAAAGGTGACATCTCTAATAATGACAACCTTCTTCTCCAAGGGATCCCATAGCCGGTATCCCTTGACTCCTTGCGGATATCCTGAGAACACCATCTTCCATGATCTGGCATCCACCTTGCTCCGCTCACCAGCACCGATGTGCACAAAAGCCATGCATCCAAAAATCCTTAGATGGCTTAGCCCAATCATCCTTTCAGACCATCTCTCCTCTAGAATACCACCATCTAAATTTGTATGAGATGATCGATTCACCAGATAACAGGCTGCATCTATTGTATCAATTCAGAACGCCTTCGGAAGCCTTGCCTGAAGCCTCATGCACCGTGCCTTTTCCAAAAGGATTCTATTAATCCTTTCAGCCACCCCATTTTGTTGAGAAGTTTTTTTTACCAAGAAGTATCTTTTGATACCACACTCCTCACAAAAGTCTTGGAACTCTTTGTTGGTGTATTCTCCGTTGTTGTCTGACCGTAGACACTTCAAGTTCTGACCTCTCTCCTTCTCCACCTCAGCTTTCCTCACCTTGAACCTGGTGAAGACTTTTGATTTTTTCTTCATGAAGTAGATCCATATCTTTCTTAAAAAATCATCTATAAAGGTCAAGAGGTATCTCTCTCCATTTTTAGTCAAAAATGGAGGTGGCCCCCACACATCAGTAGGAACCAATTCTAGTGGGGCTTCACTGTGGGCTGAATTGACATCAAACTGTACTCTCCTATGTTTACCCATCTAGTATGTCTTACATACCTCTATAACACCTCCATCCAGATCTAAAATCAGACCATGTTTGCTCTACTCCATCCCACGGTCATCCATGTGGTCTAGGTGGTAGTGCCACAATCGATAAGGCCCCTGCTGATCTTGTGCTACTGCCGCTGCATCAGATTCTCAGATCACCATAGATCTAACCAACTTGTAGAGGTTGTTCTCCATCCTCCCACCCCTCATCATCACCATAGCATCTTTGGAGATATTGAGAACTCCACTCCTAGCATGACTGCTGAAGCTGCAGTTGCTCCGCTCGAGATAGCCCAGTGACATGAGATTTTTCTTCAAATCTGAGAAGTGCTTCACATTTGTAAGAGTTCGCACCATCCCATCAAACATCCTCATCCGAATGCTTCTAATACCAGTGACTCTATTCGGGTGATTATCTCCAAGTGTCACACTCCCCTCATCAATCTTGGTGTATGAGACAAACCAAGATTGGTTTGGGGTGTAATGATGCGAACAGGCTGAATCCAGGATCCATACATCTGTGTATCTCCTATGACCATCTGATACAACCTAGAGGTCATCCTCCACCTCACTATTAGCCACTATACTCAGTGCATTAGATCCACTCTTTTCTCCCTTCTTGTTCTTCCATTGCGGGCAATCACGCTTGAAGTGCTCAATCTCGTTGCACTTGTAGCATCTGACTTTGTTCCTATTCTTGCTCTTCCAGAACTTTGATTATCTCCTTGACTTGCCTCTCTCCTTTGATCTTCTAGATCTCTCTCCCATGGTCAGCCCTCCTAGGGAACACCTTCCTTGGTTAACTTCTTTCACTATTCGTTGATTCGCAATACCGAGACCATGTCTTCATACTCCAGGGTCTCCTTTCTATAAAGCAGCATCATCACCAATGGATCATAGGATGAGGGCAACGAGCATAATAGAAGCAATGATTCATCTTCTTCCTCCATCTTCACTCCAATATTCAGCAACTTGTTGCACATCTAGTCGAATTTTTGGATGTGTCCCAAGACATCTCCGCCTTCCTGCATTCGAAGGTTGTACAGTCTCTTCTTCAACATCAACTTGTTGCACATATTCTTACCCATATACATGGTTTGCAACTTTGACCACAAGCCTCTTGGGGTCCTCTTCTCTAAAACTGAAAAGAGTGCCGCATCCGATAAGCATCCTCTTATCACAGAGCAGGCCTTCTTTTCTAGAGATATCCACTGACGATCTGACATCCATTCAGGCTTCTCTTCCAATGCCTGATCTAATTCAGCTTGAACCAGAAGATCTTCCACATGAACTTTTTCACATGGAAAAGTTTTCTTTCTCATCAAACTTCTCAAAATCAACCTTCATGTTGCTTTTCATGGCTGGATCCAAGCCAAAAAAATAATGCAACATAGATCTAAGAAAGTTGAGAAATACCTTGATAGGATCTTGCTGAATTTACAGCACGTGAAAATCTTCAACTTTCAGGCGTCTTCTCCTCCTTCCATATAATCTGGCTTTGATACCACTTGTTATGAATTATTCTAGGACCTATGAAAATTTTTGTATCTTCCACCAACTCTGAGGAAGCAAGTTGGAGATGATAGCAAGAAAGATAAAGATCAGATGATAAGAAGATGAGACGTCAGTAGAGTGAGAAAGAGAGAAAGCTAGAGTTTTAGGGAGAAAAGAGATTCAATTCATTCTCTTATTCATAATCTACATGTACAAGTATATATATATATATAGACACCCTGAGTCAACACGACTCAGTCCTAAAAAACTCTCCTTGGCTAACCCATACATGAAAACACTCACCCAAGCCTATGTAAACCCATGTCTTGTATGCTCCCATCCCCTAGACTAAAGACCTAGCCCAATACATGAATTAGCCACCTTAAGACCTCTCATACTAGGCCTTAAGATCCCTTGGATTAGACCCACTCCAAGACCAAACAAAAAATCCATCCAGATCTGCTCGCCATCGTTGAGCTAGCTCGATCAGAAGTCGAGCCAACTTGACTGCATCTCTCCGAATTATGTCTTCTGTCTATTTGAGATAGTTAGCTCAGATATGGGCTGAGCCAGCCCAACTGTATGCCAGCCTTTTTATCTTTGCTGATATATCTCCAATCAATCCTAGCCTTCAGAAGCCACCATCTTGACTCCTTCATGATCTCCTAAGACTTGGGAGCACCACACTTGCCATTTCAAGCTCCTAACTATCAAGGTCATCTTCAAACCCTCCAAGTAAAGAATCAGCCACTCAACTAGTCAGATAAGTATATGGTCAGTGGGAGTCCCCCCATTGCTTTTCTTAGATATCAATTATCTTGATCAGGTAAGCTAACAAAATTAATTAAATAACCACCTTTCTTCAGAATGTAGTCCCTGAACTACTTATCTTAGACACCAGTCAAATTCACTAACCCTAATTTGATCCAATTTTTAGGGTTTCTTATCCTATTGAGCTTAGATATTCTGGGGCCAATATCTAATTGATTTTAAGTTAAAGGCTTAGGTTAATGCAATATAAAGGGTGGTGATTTATGGGCTAAGAAAGAGTGATCAAATCTTTATCTTATCTTATTTAATAGGTCGTGTCCTTAAAGTAAATTATGAATATGCAATGCAAATAAAGCAAGGTATCCAACTATGTTAGAAATTAATTTTGTTTTATATTGTTGGTTATGCTAAATTAATTAAGTATTATAAGATGTTAGTGATTTTTAGGGTTTATGATTTTATCTTTTTATAGATATATTTTAAGTCTTTGATTGTGTGGTTTTGCAAAAGAAAGTAAATTCAATTGATTAAGTCTTAAAAAATAATAAACTAATCTAAACTATAGAAAGCAAGAATCAATTATGAAACATAGTAGTAACTAGATAAAATTAAAGAGTAATCAAAGATTTTTTATATTTTTATATTTTATTTTTAAATTAATTAATTGAAGCAATCATGCTACAATCCTTGGTAATAGTACTAAAAATTTTATCCTCATCGTTGTAGCACCAAATAAAAATTAAACTTGATTTTAATATTTAGAACAATGGTGAGTCGGATGTCGATTTTCTTGAAGATTGAAGGCTAAGTTACGTTAAAAATAAAATTTTAAATTTAGTTTTAAAGTAAAAATTTAAATAAGTAGTTTAAAGAGAGATAATTAAGAATCTAGCAAATTAAAATTGAAAAAAAGCAAACACTTAATTAATTAGGGTTTTGGAGTTAATTAAAAGTGTTCTAAAATTTTGAATCCATCTTTGGCATGATTATGGTAATTCTTTTTAGTGCAAAAATTTAATAATTTTAAGAATTTAGTTATGACTATAACCTATTTTCTTTGGGCATGAATGTTGCAACCTAGTATTGCTCTAATACCAAATGTTTGGAATAATCCTTGCTACTTGATGATTATGAAAATAGAAACAAGGATTCGAGGAAATAGATTATCGTCCTATCAAACCCTAGAAAATCTTAGCACATGGAGAAGAGAGGGAGAATGAGAGAGGAAGAGAGAGATTTTTTAGGAAGAAAAAGGCATGTATTAAATTTCATTCTAATTACAAAACTCAATATAGAATATATATATACCTGGTCAATATGAACCAACCCAAAAAACTTCTCTAGCTAACCTAATATGATGCACTCGTTGAGCTCATGTACACCCATATCTCACATGCACACACCCATTAGACTAATCACAGTCCAATCCATAGGTTAGCCCCTTAGGACCTTATAAACTAAGGCCCTAAGTCCCAAGGATTAAATCCAATCCTAGGCCAAAATAGAAACCACATACTATTCTATTCGCCACTCAAGCCAGCTCGATCAGTAGTCGGCAGCCTCGACTATGATATCTCCTATGAGAAACCAAATCACCGCTCTCTATTCTACTACTCGGGCCGGCTCTCTTAGGGTTCAAGTTGGCTCAACTTCTACTCAGGCTAGCTCTGATAGGAATCGAGCCATCTCTTCCAATATGTCAGCCTGATATGCTTTTTGGACTTCTGCTCGAGCCAGCTCTCTCAGAATTTGGGCCGGCTCATCTTCTGCTTGGGCTGGCTCTGACAGAAAATAAGCCAGCTCGATTGAAGCATTGACTGAAACTCTTCGATGGTTGGTTTCATTCTCTTCTTGATCTCTTTCTACCTACTTCTAAGACTTGAGAGCACCATACTTGAGCTCACAATCTCCACCTTGATGCTCTCAAGTCCGTATGAACTCAGCTCTATCTATCAGCCCCATCAGTACCACATAGTTATGAAAGCTATTACATGGAAGAACCTTTGTAAGCACATTAGCTGGATTTTCTTTGATGTAAACCTTCACTAGCTTTACTTCATCATTATCCACTAGCTCTCTGATTCGATGGTATTTGATATCAATATGTTGGGTCCTTACATGATACACAAAGTTCTGTGTAAGTAACAAAGCACTCTGGCTATTATAATGCATCCTGACTCCATCCTATAGGAAAACCATCTCTAGCATCAAGTCCTTTAGTCATAGAGCTTCCTTCGCTGCCTCCGTGATACCAATATACTCTATTTTAGTAGTAGACAAGGCCATAATTAGCTGTAAGCAAGATCTCCATGAGACTGGACCTTCATATTGGAAATTATGTCCCAAAGCCAATCATCAGCTTGTTGACAGTTAAAATATTATAATTAATTTATTAATTAATAAAAAATATTTTAACATTCTTTTTCATCATAAATTTATATCTTCTAATGAACTCCATTGTTGTGATGAAGTTCTTAGGACTATTTAGTTTTGATAAAGAGAGGATTTATCAATTAGTCCTTAAATTTGTTCACGACCAAATAATAGACTGTTAATTAGGACGATAGCATCTATCGAGCATAGATCGCTATATGTTATATAGGTTGGTTATCCTCTTAACCAAGGAGTGTGGAGACACTGGTATGACATACAGATGAGATGTATGGATATATCATCATTGAGCATGACCAACTTCAGAGCATTCTGCTATCGAGAATATCTCTGATGGGATATAGGTATAAGTATCCCTTAGACTTGAGATCACCTCAGTGACTAGAAAGCAACTCACTATGCTTTAGTATCGGACTAACTAAATTTCTAATTCAGTAATGAAAGGCTTCTAGGCACAGTCAAGTACTTACAAAGTTGGAGTGTAATCAAGATGAACTTGACCACTCCAAGAGTTGGAGAAGAATGTATCACTGTATTTCAATATAGCAAAATCTTGATCAGAGTAATCCATCAGATGGATTTGATATTTTAAAATACAATATGGACAATCTAATTAGAGTTGACAGTTGAACTCTGAGGTGTCCTATGAGTATTATGGTCAAGGGGATGAATTATATGGAAACTATATTCACATGGGTTCTAAGGATGGTATTCTACACCTTTCGACCTATCCGACCGTCGGATATCATTGCTAGATGATCATTTTGATTGATACAAAAATTTATTTCTATGCTATCAGCTTAGGTTTAAATCTATGAGATCACATACATTAGAGTTTACATTCCGATCGATGGTTGATCAGTGATTTAGAATCGTTTTAGGATTAAACGATCAATATGATTAATGTTTGACCTAATGCAAGTATTGCAGGAGGATCGATTAGCAGTTTGATTGCTAATTAACTTAATTTGATTAAGTCAATAGATTAAAATTAAGTTTAATTAAATATAATTTAATTAAATTTGATTTGAACTTGATTGGATCAAGTCCAATTGGCTTATTGGATAAGTCAAGTGCAAGAAAAAACTAGTCCCAGTCTAACTAGGACTCGGTCAATCCAATTTTCTAATTTGATTAGAAAATTAAATTAATTAAATATAATTTAATCTAATTTAACTAAATTATTAAATAATTTAGGACCTTATTTAATTGGATTGGTTTATTCTTATTTTTATTTATTTAAAAGACCTTGTTTGATCAAGTCAAAATAGGAGTCCTAGTGTGACTAGGACTCCCTATTCCTCATGCCACCTAATCCTCACGCCCTACCCTTTTCTCTTTGTATTTTTATGTGAATAATCTCCATGCCCAAAGGTTTCTCACACATCCCTTCTCTCTTCCTTTTTCTCATATGGAAGTTTGTTGGAAGACCAAATCAAAAGGGGAATTAGTTTTGCTTAAGGATTCTATGAGATAGAATCCTTGTCAACCAAAACTCTTCCCATAAGTGTGCCAACCCAATCTTCCTTATTTTCTTTGATTTTCATAGTAAAAGAGGACTTTTTTGTGCACCCCCCTTTTCTGGTCCATGGCAGAAAAAAAGGTGGGGGCGCCCAAGAGTTGGGCGCCCCAATAACTTTCCTTATTTGGTCCTTCCTAGTCTAGGTTTTTAACCTAATTTGGACTCTGCATATATGTTTATTTAAAAAAAAATTTTGGCTGAAATTTTCATGGATTGTAGAAATTTGAGATCCCTCTTTGGTGTAGGAAAATTAGAGAAAAATTCATCTATATCATGGAGATATTGAAAATACAAATTATGGTATCTAGAAAAAGAGCAAAGAAGAAGAAGAGGATCTTCTTCTAGGGTTTTTGTTCTAGATCTCTTCCTTCCTTTCTGTGAGCTTTTGAGAGCTGTCTCAGCATCACAAATTTTTATCTTTTCTTTTGGTATTTTAGAGTATCCATATTTCAAAGAAGAAAGCATTGGATCAATCATCGAAGAGAGATCAGCATAATGCTAGCATATTGTGCTGATTTCCTACATCAGGATCTCTGATCATGTTCGTGGGCTTGTGTGGATGACTCCTAGAGGTCGGACGCATATGCGGCTCATGATTTCATCCTCAAGCCTGGATCAGTAAGTTAGAACATCTAACTTGCTTAGGTAATAGATCTGATCTATTAACTTCATACCTGCATTTGATGTAGTGTAGATCTAGGTTGATTTAATCAACCTTTTCTTTCATGTTTGATTTTAATTTTTGATTTAATTTCATGCCTTAATCATATAATAGATCTAATATCTGGATATTTATATATTTATTTAAATAAATATTTAATTTATTTAAATTTTCTACTGCATGATCTTGAAAAAGTTTCATGAAACCCTAGATCTGGTTCGTTCAATTGGTATCAGAGCCATGTTATTGTTACATGATTTTTGTGCATATTTAGATTATTTAATAGATTAGATATAATTTATAATTTAATTATTAAATCTAAAATTTTAAAAAATATTCAGATCTCATGAACTACCATATGGTTGTCCTGTTGTAAGGTTTACTTGGTACAGTGAAAAGATTATCCTAGTTCATGATGATCTGACTCTAATCATAAATTTATTAGATTTTATTTAGTTTTATTTATAATTTAATAAATTTAAAATAGTCTTATATCTAAAATTAAAATATTTTAGATTGCACGGACTGCCATAAGGTTGTTCTGCTGTAAGGTTTACCCCTTGCAGTGAATAGGTTGTCCTAATACATGCTGATCTAAAATATTGATCATAAAATTTTAGATTAGATCTAAGATATTTTATGATCTGATTAAAAATATTTTAATCTAAATTTAATCATCATAAATATGTTAGATTTGATCTAGGAAGATTTATGATTGATTATTATTGAAACTATTTCAATTGCATGAACCTGTTTAGATTAGATCTAAAGTAGTTTTATGTTTATTTTACTTGCATATTGATTACGAATCAAACATGCAACTTGGTTGATAGAACCATGTTATAAAAATATCTTACAAATATGAAAATTATTTTTGAAAAGTTGAACCCCAATCCTCAACCCAAAACTTAATTGAGAATTAAGAAGTTGATTGATTAGGATCTAGGATTGTGAATTGAAGATCCTAAGACACAAATTATAACACAATGGGTTAAATGGATTAGTGGAGATTAGATCCATTAATTGGGTTAGACCTAGGATTAGATTAAAGAATGGACTTAATTAGTGAATTGACTAAATCTAATCAATTATTATCTTAGATTAGGTTAAGAATTCTCTAGATCAATTATAATAGTTGTAGTTGGTCAAGTCCATATCTTTGACAAGACCCAAGATTGACTTATTCTTGGCTATACGGTCTAGCACGAACTGTTAGGTTGATCTAATTGAAACTAAGTAAACCAGTTGATGTCTAAGGTAAACCAGATTGGTAGTTTTTAATTGGCAGCCTGCTTACCTGACCATTTTTGATGGTGTCTAAGGTAAGCTTTGGTAGACCCTCACACCGATCGAACTTTCCTGGCCTTTCGATGAGATTATGTTTTGATTGAATTACTTGACTATTCAAACTGACCCATGTCAGCTAGATAAATTAGTGTGACTAATTTAGGTGCTTCTAGACTAGCCTGTTTGTGGTCTTCCTTAAGCTGACTTGGTGAAGCTAGTGGGATGATCATGACAAGCTGGTTAATCTAACCTACTAACTTTTATAAATAAATCCTCTAAAATTATTAGGGCCCTAGAATGAAATAGTTATATGATAACTGGATCATAGCCTCCCATTAAAGTGGATGATAATGGGTTCATCAGTTGGATAATCATTGGAAGCCCAAAGGTCTGGTGCTTATTGGTTGATGAAATTATCATTCATTATATGATCTCTTTGATACATCTTTCTAAATGATGGTCAGGTGGGCTAACCAAAGTTGGGCCTGATCATTCATTGATTAGATGGGCTAAGTATGGTCATGTTAATGGTTGGACCTAACTGGATCCTTTTCTAAGAAGGTCAAAGCCAACTGATCAGGGGCCGGGACAAAATTTAATTACTAAAAATTATTTGGAGAAATAATTGATTATCAACCTATCCTTAGATGTACATAGATTGACCAACCAAAGTTGGGCTCGTGTGCAGTCTATGTGGATTCTTGTACCCACTAAAAAATTAGGATAATTTCTCGAATTGGAGGTAGAGATTACCAATTTGAATAAAATAGTGGGAGAAACCTTTTGATTAAAGTCCAAATCTTTAGGTTTAATGAATCAATTACTAATTAGATTTTGATTTTTCTTCGTCCAGACATGGCCACTTTTCTATCACTCCGATCATTGTTGGACAATGATAAGTTGGTGGGATCCAACTTCGGTAGTTGGTATCGAAAGTTGAAGATTGTCTTGGAGTATGAACAGATCCTATATGTACTGACGGATCCTGCACCTAAGGAGCCAGTTGCCAATGCACGTGGAACAGTCAGAGACACTTATCAGAAGTGGCTCAATGATCGAACCATGGTGCATTGCATTATGCTAGCTATGATGAGTGATGAGTTCAATCATAGATTTGAGATAGCTCAGCCAAATGAAATGCTCCAAGTATTGGAGGATTCTTTTGGCACACTCGATGACGTTGAGAGGCACAAGACTAGTTGCACCATCTTCAATGCCAGAATGTGAGAAGGAGCCTTTGTCACTGATTATTTACTATACATGATCGAGCTGATAGAGTGCTTGAGCAAATGATAAGTGATAAAAATATACTAATAAAAGTATTAAATTATAAAATAAAATAATCTATTTTATTAAAAATTGATACTTTTATTAATCTTATATAGGAAAGAAGGTCACCAATGTGAAGATCTTATTTTTTTAGTTTTGATAAAAAAAATTTCATGCAAAACGGACTTCAAACGAGCATAGAATTAAATTTTAAAAAAAAAAAAATCATCGACGCAACGCTGACGTCAGGATGATGTCAGCATTTTTCGCGGTGCACGATGGACCATCTGAAGAGTATTTTGAGAATTTCACAGTAATAGGTGCGCTCTGATTGGTTGAAGAATGCGACGGTTATGCAACATCGAGCTCGCGCACGGTCCACGGAGGGCAATTTGGGAATTCTGGCTGATCCAACGGACGATTTTCACTGAAGCTTGATCGGACGGCCGAAATGAAGGCACTGATGGATGACATCCACAGCTCTCGATCGAGATCCAATGGCTGAGATTCATCCTGATGTAAAACTAAAGATCTGAAGGCTTATTTCTATGCGATCGGATGGCCCAGATTCGATCCAACGGTCCATCCAACGGCTGGCATTAAATTCGACTTGATCTGGGTTATTTTAAGGGGTTTTTGAGTGATTTTTGGATATTTGATCAACATCTGATGGTCAAAATTACCCAGATCCTAATTTGAGTTATTTTGGGAGTTTGAAACCTAATTTTTGATGGATTTTGGGAGAAATCAAACTCTTATTCTATAAAAAAACCAGTGTTGTCGTGAAAAAAAAAAGGAAGAAATCAGAGAGAGACAAAGAGAGAGACGGGGAGAAAGAGAGAGAGGGAGAAAAGGAGAGAGAGAGAAAGAAAGAGGAGAGAAGTAAAAAAAAAAAGAAAAGTGATTTGTGAGAAAATCAAAAAGGGTTTTTGATTTTTCTTCGACGATCAAGACATCGATCAAGGAGCCTCTTTTTCTTCTTCAAGTTCTCTACATCAAGAGCAGCAGACAATCGATTTCAACAATCAAACAGTCTAATTGCTCTATGCTTTTTATTTTATTCGCTATTTTTGAACTTGTTATTATGAACTAAATTTTCTTTTACTAAGGCTAAGGTGTAGCCACTTTTTTGATGCAATATTCAGTATGACTTATTTTTAAATTTTATTCATGAGGAGTATATAAATCTGATCTTAATGCTTTTAGATTACTGGCCATCTTCTAATTGATCTGATAAACATAGATGTTACGGACTAAGTACATCTATGTTAATGCTTCTTGATTACATGCCTTGTATTATGAATCAAATTAGAATTCATATGCATGCAGGAATTTTAGTGCGCTTTGGACACAGCGTATTTTAATTAGAGGGTTTCACAAAACCTAATGCATTAATATTTATTTAAATTACACTTGGACCAAAGGGTAATTAATAAATATTAATAGATTTGCTATGCCTAGACCAAAGGATAGTGAATAAATTAGGAGACTCCACCGTCACATGAAATAAAATTAATCTAAAAATCTGAATATTGTATTGACTGAGTTGGTGAACCGATTGCCTTAGTAATCCATTGCTCTTGAATTTAAAATCCTAATAATTTACACTCTCTCTATTTAATTAAAAACTTTTAATTATTTTTTTTATTTTCTTTAATTTCTTATCCTCATAAATTGATCTTCTAAATAAAGCATAGGAAAGAGCTTTTCAGTACTTATTTTCCAATCCTCTAGGGATGATACTCTACTCATTCACTTTATTACTTGATCGACTGGTGCACTTGCCATAGCTATAAATTAGCATGCATCAAGTTTTTGGCGTCGTTGCTGGGGATTGTGTCTAAAATAATATTGAAATTTTGATCCTAGCTTTACTTTAGAAATTTATTTTTAATTTTTATTATTAAATTTTTTTTTTTTGTGCATGACACGTACTGGACATAGTAACTTACTACCTTTAGATTCAAAAATTGAAAGAACCATTAGAAGACTATAATAAAAGGAAAATATGGCAGCTGAAGATCCTGACGACATCAATCTAGGAGTAGATATGGTGACTGAAGGACAGCATGAAGCTATTCGACCAGTACATCGTCCATTAAATGATTACGTCACACCATCTATAGCCGATGCAGCTTCGAGCATCAGGAGATCGCCTGTACAAGCAAACAACTTCGAAATAAAGCCGGCGATGATCCAGATGATTCAATCAACTGTCCAATTCAGTGGACACATGCATGATGATCCGAATGCTCAAATTTCTAATTTTCTTGAACTTTGTGATACTTTTAAAATTAATGGGGTGTCGGATGATGCTATTAGATTAAGGTTATTTCCTTTCTCTTTATGGGATAAAGCTAAAAATTGGCTTCATTCTCTTCCTGCAGGTTCTATCACAACTTGGGATGTTCTAGCCCAAAAATTCTTAGCCAAGTACTTTCCACCTTCCAAAACTGCTAAGATGCGCAACGATATCACTTCTTTTATGTAGATGGACATGGAGACACTATATGAGGCTTGGGAGCATTTCAAGAAACTGCTGAGGAGATGTCCACATCATCAACTACCCGTATGGCTTCAGGTACAAACTTTCTATAATAGTTTATCTCCTACTAATCGATCTATGATTGATGCAGCAGCAGGAGGAACCATTAATCAAAAAATGGAGGAAGAAGCCTTCGATCTGATCGATGAGATGGCATCAAATAGCTATCAATGGCAGACAGAGCGCATGATGCCAAAAAGACTAGCAGCTGTGCAGGGAGTAGATTGCATGCCAACTTTACTAGCTGAAATTGCAGCCCTTAGAGCCGAAGTCAACAACTTAAAGAGAACAGCTATGCATGTTCAGAGCATTACTTGTGACCTGTGTGGAGGAGGACACGATACGAGCAATTGCCAGATAGGTAATCCTTTTGCTAAAATAACTGATACAGCTAATTATATTGGTAATTTTTTTAGGCCTGCAACAAAACAATCCCTACTCCAACACATACAATCAAGGGTGGAGGCAGCACCCAAATTTCTCATGGAGCAATCAAAATGCAGCACAACAGCCACCTGTAGGATTCCAAGTACCTAAAAAGAAGTCCAACATAAAAGAGCTGATGGTCAAATTTATGCAAAACCAAGAAGCAACTATAAAAAATTTGGAAGCCAAACTTAGGCAGGACCAAACAACAGCAATTCGAAACTTGGAGATGCAAATAGGTCAAATGGCTAAGATAATCTCCAAGAGACCTCAAGGATCCTTGCCCAGCAATACGGAGACAAATCCAAGGGAGCAAGTCAATGCTATCACCCTAAGAAGTGGTACAAAGCTGGAGGAGCCACATCAGAAGAATGAGACTGAAGAGCCAACTACAAATAAGGAACCATCAATTCAAATTCGTCAGTCACCAAAACAACCAGCAGATGGATGGTCTCCAGGTATACGGTTTGCTGATCCAAATGTGAAGCCCTACGTGCCACCACTACCATTCCTAGAGAGACAAATACAGCATCCAGATAATGAATTTTCTAACTTTTTCAAAATTTTAAAAAATTTACATATTAATATTCCTTTTGTAGATGCTATTACTCAAATGCCCAGGTATGCCAAGTTTCTCAAAGAAATCCTAACAAATAAGAAAAAGCTGAAGGAGCATGAGAGAATAAATTTGAATGAAGAATGCTCAGCAATACTTCAAAATAAATTACCATAGAAGCTAAAAGACCTAGGGAGTTTTACTATCCCCTGCATTATTGGTGATTGTAGTTTTGATAAAGTTTTATGTGATTTAGGAGCAAGTATTAATCTCATGCCTTTTTCTATTTTCAGGAAGCTGGGTCTAGGAGAACCAAAGCCTACCACTATTACTCTTCAATTAGCCGATAGATCCATCAAATATCCAAGAGGTATAGTGGAGGATGTCTTGGTAAAGGTAAACAAGTTTATTTTCCCTATTGATTTTATTGTTCTTGATATGGAAGAAGATTATGATGTACCCCTTATTTTAGGAAGACCCTTTTTAGCTACTGGAGGAGCTTTAATAGATGTTCAACAAGAAAAATTAATTCTTAGAGTCCAAGACGAACAAGTTACTTTTAATGTTTTCAAAGATACTAAACATATTGATGAAATCAGAGAGAGACAAAGAGAGAGATGGGGAGAAAGAGAGAGAGGGAGAAAAAGAGAGAGAGAGAAAGAAAGAGGAGAGAAGTAAAAAAAAAAAGAAAAGTGATTTGTGAGAAAATCAAAAAGGGTTTTTGATTTTTCTTCGACGATCAAGACATCGATCAAGGAGCCTCTTCTTCTTCACCAAGTTCTCCACATCAAGAGCAGCAGACAATCAATTTCAACAATCAAACAATCTAATTTCTCTATGCTTTTTATTTTATTTGCTATTTTTGAACTTATTATTATGAACTAAATTTTCTTTTACTAAGGCTAAGGTGTAGCCACTCTTTTGATGCAATATTCAGTATGACTTATTTTTAAATTTTATTCATGAGGAGTATATAAATCTGATCTTAATGCTTTTAGATTACTGGCCATCTTCTAATTGATTTGATGAACATAGATATTACGGACCAAGTACATCTATGTTAATGCTTCTTGATTATATACCTTGTATTATGAATTAAATTAGAATTCATATGCATGCAGAAATTTTAGTGCACTTTGGATGCAGCGTATTTTAATTAGAGGGTTTCACAAAATCTAATGCATTAATATTTATTTAAATTACATCTAGACCAAAGGATAATTAATAAATATTAATAGATTTGCTATGCCTGGACCAAAGGATAGTGAATAAATTAGGAGACTCCATCGTCACATGAAATAAAATTAATCTAAAAATTTGAATATTGTATTGACTGAGTTGGTGAACCGATTGCCCTAGTAATCCATTGCTCTTGAATTTAAAACCCTAATAATTTACACTCTCTTTATTTAATTAAAAACTTTTAATTATTTTTTTTATTTTTTTTAATTTCTTATTCTCATAAATCGATCTTCTAAATAAAGCATAGGAAAGAGCTTTTCAGTACTTATTTTTCAATCCTCTAGGGATGATACTCTACTCATTCACTTTATTACTTGATCGACTGGTGCACTTGCCATAGCTATAAATTAGCACGCATCAGCAAACTCGGCTTTTCCTTGCATGAACAACTTGAGAAAGATGCAATATTGAACTCACTGCCAAAGTTCTATCTCCCTTTCCTTACTCATTACAGAATGACAAAGCCTGAAGTAAACTACTATGGCTTACTGGGGTTACTTCAGAACTTGAGAAGGATCACTAGCTCCAAAAAGTGTCGATGAACTTAGTGGAAGGTTCATCTTCTAATTCTCAACCCTTTAGAAAAGGAAAGAAGAACAAGAAGAAGTAAACAAAGAAAGTGCAAGTTCAGGCTAGGATATCAGTGCAAGGCCAGACCAGGAAGATCAAGCCCAATAAGAGTCAAGCTGAATGCTTCTTTTCTAAGAAGTGGGAGCACTAGAAGAGGAACTGTCCTCAGTACATTATCCCCCTAGATTCGAATAGGCAGAGAAAGAAGCAAGCTATTGCTAGGCAAGATATTTATATGATAACTCCTTGTAATTTCTCTATTTGTAATATTACTAACTTGGTATTGGATATCGGTAGCCCTTACCATATTTGTAGTTCGTTGTAGGGGTTGCAAGTCAGTAGAAGATTCGAGCAAGGCTAGAGATTCCTGAGCATTGGAGATGGAAGACTAGTTCCAGTTTTAGCTTTAGAAATTTTGAAACTTGTATTTGAATCAAATACTATTGTTCTTAGTGATTATCATTTCTATCCTAGTTTTTTTTTAAATATCATTTCTGTAGGCCTTTTGGTCATGAACAATTATAAAAATTTTGATAAAAAAATGAGTTTGTAATGTCATTATGAATGGTGTTACTGCTTTCTGTGGATAATTGAATAATGGTGTATATATGTTATCACGATCTGTTAATGTAGTCTATTCTACTAGCAAGCATCCTAGATTAGATAGTGTATCAGATATCTACTTATGGCACTATAGGCTAGGTCATATAAATAAGAAAAGGATAAATAGGTTGACTCAAGAGGAAATCCTCAAAGTCAGTGATTGTGAATCACTTCCAACCTGTGAGTCCTATCTTCTTGGTAAAATGATCAAGTCATCTTTTACTGGAAAAGGTGAGAGAGCCAATGAGCTCTTAGGTCTAATACATACTAATGTATGTGGACCAATGAGCATAAGTGTCAGAGGTGGATATATCTACTTCATCACTTTCATAGATGATCTATCTAGATATGGATATGTCTATCTGATGAAACATAAGTCAGATTCTTTTGAAATGTTCAAATAATTCCAAAGTGAAGTAGAAAAATAAACTAGAAAGAGTATTAAAACTCTTCAGTTTGATCGAGAAGAAAAATACCTTTCTGGTGAGTTTCTCACATATTTAGGAGAGAATAGGATTCTCTCCCAATGGACTCCTCCTAGAATACTACAGCATAATGGTGTGTCTGAAAGGAGGAATCAAACTCTGTTAGGCATGGTTTGATCCATGATGGGATTTGCCAGCTTGCCGATATCCTTCTGGGGATATGCACTCGAATTAGCTTGTTATCTATTAAATAGGGTTCCAAGTAAGTTTGTAGTTAAAACTCCATATGAGATATGGATAGGGCGTAAGCCAGCACTTTCACATCTTAGGATTTGGGGGTGTCCGACTTATTTCAAATGATTAGTTACAGACAAACTTGGACCTAGGTCTGACAAGTATACATTCATAGGGTACCCAAAAGTGATCAAAGGATACTATTTCTACCATGCTGATGAACAAAAGGTATTCGTCAGCCTTAGGACAACCTTTTTGAAAAAGGAGTTCCTTGGTGAAGGAACTGTTGCCTCTAAAGTTGAACTTGATGAAGTTTAATAGATAGAAAGTTCGACATAGAATATTGAACCTAAGTCAGATTTGATCAGATCAGATTCGAAGATTAGTGAATCCGCACCATTAAGGCAATCCGGTAGAGTACCGTGCCATCCAGACAGATGCTATGGATTCTTGGTCCAGGTTGGTGATTCCATCAAACTCGATGAGAATGATGAGGATCCGATCACTTATATGGATGCGATGCAGGGACCCGACTCTAAGAAATGGTTAGAATTCATGAGATCTGAAATAAATTCCATGAAGATCAATGATGTATGGACATTAGTTGACCCACCTAAAGGGGTTAAATCCATTAGGTGTAAATGATATTCAAAAGAAAAAGAGGTGCAGACAGAAAGGTGGAGATTTATAAAGCCCGTCTGATTGCCAAGGAGTATCGTCAACATTATGGTATTGAGTATGATGAGACATTCTCCCTAGTGGCAATGCTCAAATCTATTCAGATAATGCTTGCAATAGCTGCGCATCTGGACTATGAGATCTAGCAGATGGATGTGAAGATGACTTTTCTAAATGGAGAGCTAATCGAAGAGGTGTATATGATACAATCTGAGGGATTCACATCCATAGATGAGTCCAAGGTGTGCAGGCTTCAGAGATCTATTTATGGATTAAAGCAAGTATCTTGGAGTTGGAACATGCATTTTGATAAAGTGATCAAAATGTATTGCTTCATTAAGAACGGAGAAAAATCTTGAATTTATAAATTGGCAAATGGTCCAGTAGTGGTATTCCTTATTTTGTACATGGATGACATTCTCTTAATCGAAAATAATATCTCCACACTACAAGGAATAAAAGTTTGGTTGTCATCATAGTTCTCCATAAAGGACTTGGGTGAAGCATCTTACATCCTAGGGATAAAGATCTATAGGGATAGATCTAAAAGGATGCTTGGTATATCCCAGTCCACATACATAGAAACTATGCTGAAGAGGTTCAGCATAGAGAATTTCAAAAAGGGCTATCTTTCGATAGGCCAAGAAATTTCTCTCTCTAAGAAGAATTGTTCGACAACTTCTGAAGAGAGAGAGCGTATGAGTAGAATTTTATATGCTTCAACCATGGGGTCTACTATGTATGCAATGACATGTACGAGATCAGACATAGCATACTCACTAGGAGTAGTGAGTAGATACCAGTCTGATCCTGAAGTAAATCACTGAAAGGTGGTTAAACCATCCTTAAGTATTTAAGAAATATGAAGAACCAATGATTGGTTTATGGTGAGTCAGATCTAAAGCTTGTGAGGTTTATAGACTCCAGCTTTCATCTGACCATGATGATAGTAAAAGTATGTCGTGGTATATCTTTACTCTAAATGATGGAGCCATCTGCTGAAAAGTTCTAAGTAGCATACAGTGGCTGACTCTATTTGCGAAGTAGAGTACATAGCAGCATCAGATGCAGCAAAGAAAGCTGTGTGACTGAGAAAGTTCATCACCGAGCTCGAAGTAGCATCCTCTATTGATGGTCTAGTCCTGCTCTACTGCGACAGCACTGGCGTCATAGTTCAAGTAAAGAAATCAAAGGCACATCAGTGGACAAAGCACATTCTGCACCACTTCCATTTAGTCCATGAGATCATGGATCGTGATGACATCGACCTTTAGAATATCGATGGAAAGGAGAACCTCGCCGACCCCTTCACTAAAACCTTAGCAATCAAGGAGTTCGACAATCATAAATCAAAGATGGATATTAGATACTATGCTGAGTGGCTTTAGGACAAGTGGGAGTTTTTGAAAATTATGTCTCAGAGTCAATCGTCAGCCTGTTGATGGTTGAGATATTGTAATTAATTTATTAATTAATAAAAAATATTTTGGCATCCTTTCTCATCATAAATTTATATCTTCTAATGAACTCCATTGTTGTGATGAAGTTCTTAGGATTATTTAGTTTTGATAAAAAGAAGATTTATCGATTAGTCCTTAAATTTGTTCACGATTAAATGATAGGTTGTTAATTAGGATGACAACGTCTATCAAGCATAGATCGCTATATGCCATATAGGTTGGTTGTCCTCTTAACCAAGAAGTGTGGAGACACTGATATGGCATACAGGTGAGATGTATGGATACATCGTCATTAAACGTGACCAACTTCAGAGCATTTTGCTATCGAAAATGTCTCTGATGGGATATAGGTATAAGTATCCCTTAGACTTGAGATCACCTCAGTGACTTGCAAGCAACTCACTATGCTTTAGTATCAGACTAACTGAATTTCTAATTCAACAATAAAAGGCTTCTAGGCATAGTCAAGTACTTGCAAAGTCGGAGTGTGATCAAGATGGAATTGATCACTCCACGAGTTGGAGAAGAATGTATCATTGTATTTTCATATAGCAAAACCTTGGCCAAGATAATCTATCAGATGGATTTGATATTTTGAAATACAATGTGGACAACCTAATTAAAGTTAATAGTTGAACTCTGAGGTGTTCTTCGAGCATTATGATCAAGGGGATGAATTATATGGAAACTATATTTGCATGGGTTCTAAGGATGGTGTTCTACACCTTTCAACCTATCCGGTCGTCGGGTATCATTGCTAGATGATCACTTCAATTGATAGAAAAATTTATTTCTATGCTATCGACTTAGCTTTGGATATATGAGGTCACACACATTAGAGTTTACATTCCGATCGGATAGTTGATCAGCGATTTAGAATCGTTTTAGGGTTAAATGATCAATACGATTAATGTTTGACCTAGTGCAAGTGTTGCAGGAGGATTGATTAGCAATTTGATTACTAATTGACTTAATTTACTTAAACTAGTAGGCTGAGATTAAGTCTAATTAGATATGATTTAAATAGATTTAGTTTGGGCTTGATTGGATCAAGTTTAATTGGCTTATTGGATAAGTTAAGTGCAAGGAAGAACTAGTCCTAATCTAACTAGGACTCGGATCAACCTAATTTTCTAATTTGATTAAAAAATTAAATTAAAATTAAATCTAATTAAATCTAATTTAATTAAGTCCTTAAATGGGTTAGGATATTATTTAATTGGATTGATTTACTCTCATTTTTATTTGGTTAAAAGATCTTGTTTGACTAAGTGAAAACAGGAGTCTTAGTGTGACTAGAACTCCCTATTCCTTGTACCACCTAATCCTCACACCCCATCCTTTTCTCTTTATATTTTTATATGAATAATCTCCATACCCAAAGGTTTCTCACACCTTCCTTCTCTCTTCTTTTTTCTCGTATGGAAGTTTGTTGGAAGACCAAGTTAAAAGGGGAATTAGTTTTGCTTAAGGATTCTATGAGATAGAATCCTTGTCAACCAAAACTCTTCCCAGAAGTGTGCCGACCCATCCTTCCTTATTTTCTTTCATTTTCATGGTAAAAGAGGACTTTTTTATGCATCCCCCTTTGCTGGTCCACAGCTGAATAAAAGGTGGGGGCACCCAAGAGTTGGGTGCCCCAACAACTTTCTTTATTTGGTCCTTCCTAGTCTAGGTTTTTAATCTAAGTTGGACTCTACATATCTCTTTTTTTAAAGAGAATTTTTTGCTAAAATTTTTATGGATTGGATATATTTGAGAGCACTCTTTTGTGTAGAGAAATCAAAGAAAAATTCATCTGGGTCATGGAGATATTAAAAACACAAATCAGGATGTCTAGAAAAAGAACAAAGAAGAAGAAGAGGGTTTTCTTCTAGGATTTTTGTTCCAGATCTCTTCCTCCCTTTTTGTGAGCTTTTGAGAAGTGTCACAGCATCACAAATCTTCCTATTTTCTTTTGATATTTTAGAGTATCCAAGTTTCAAAGAAGAAAGCATTGGATCAACCATTGAAGAGAAATCAGCACAGTGCTAGCATACTATGCTGATTTCCTACATCAGGATCTCTGATCGTGTTTGTGGGCTCATGTGGATGACTCCTAGAGATCGGACATGTGTGCGGCTTGTGACTTCATCCTCAAGCCTGGATCAATAAGTTAGAACGTCTAACTTGCTCAGGTAATAGATCTGATCTATTAACTTCATACCTACATTTGATGTAGTGTAGATCTAGGTTGATTTAATCAACCTTTTCTTTCTTATTTGATTTTTATTTTTGATTTAATATTATGCCTTGATCATGTAATAGATCTAAGATCTTGGTGTTTACATGTTTATTTAAATAAATATTTAATTTATTTAAGTCTTTCACTGTATAATTCTGAAAAAGTTTCAAGATCTATCCGTGAAACCCTAGATCTAATTTCTTCACTCCATACATGCTGAATATCAAACCTATCATCGAATGCCAAGTGTCCACATCTCCACCAAAATCTGCATCCACAAACCCGTCTATTAGCCCTTGAGCCTCCTTGGACATATTAGGATATTCCTTAGCATCTTTTTGTTGACCATAGCAGATGCCAATCCTAACTGAACCTACCAAGTATCTGAAGATATCCTTCAATGCTCTCTACCAAGTTGAGCCACAAACCTGCTTATCTGACTCATTGCATGGGCTACATCTGGCCTACAACACACCATGGACTACATAATGCTTCCCACGCTAGAAGCATATGGAACATTTTTCATCTCCTGAACCTCCATCTCAGTTTGTGATGACATGGTCTTAGAGAGTCTGACATGCCCGGCTAATGGTAGCTCTGTCAGTTTGGCCTCCTTTATTTCAAATCTCTCTAAGACCTTCTTGCTATATCCTTCCCAAGATAGATGCAGCAGTCTCTTGGTTCTATCTCTGATAATTTCCGTACCTAGGATCTTCTTTGCATGCTCCGAGTCCTTCATCTCAAACTCTCGAGATAAAGCTTCCTTCAACTTCTGCACTATTTCCTTACTCTTGCATGCTATCAGCATGTCATCTACATATAAGAGTAAATATATCCAAGATCCATCTTCTAGAGACCTCACATATACACATGGGTCATGATGACACCTAGAAAGGCCAATACTTCTCACATATATATCAAACCACTGGTATCATTGTCTAGGAGACTGCTTCAATCTGTACAACAATTTTTTGAGTAAACAGACCTCTCCCTCTGACTAAGGCTCCCTAAAGCCCTATGGCTACTCCATGTATATGTTCTCCTCCAAATCTCCATCGAGGAATGCTATCTTAATGTCTATTTGCTCCAGCTCCAAGTCATGAGCAGCAACTATGCTCAACAGCACACTAATGGACATATGTCTGACAACTGAAAAGAAGACTTCTAAGTAATCAGTCTCTCCTCTCTATGAGTATCCTTTGGCTACTAGCCTAGCCTTATACCTCACTCTACCTTGCTCTGAAGGTACCTTTTTTTTGGTGAAAATCCATTTGGAGCTAATGGGTCGAGCATCATTCGAAAGATCCACCAGCTGCCATGTCTAGTTCTTTTTGAGAGACTCCATCTCCTCCATCATAGCCTACATCCATGATTCCTGATCTGGACTCTCTATGGTCTCCTCAATGCTCTCTGGATCTCCATTGGCAGTGATGAGAGCTTAAGAGATAGTCTCATCAATGTCATATCGCACTGGTTTGTGAATAGTGTGCTTTGGCTTATGCAATACCACTCATCTTATGTTATCCTGCAAGTCTGTTGCCTATAGCTGCCTCTATACTTCCTCTAAAATAGATTGCTCTCCATGCTAGTTCTCCACAGGTGTGTCACCATGCTTGTCTAAATCCACCATAAACTGAATACAACCTGAGGTTAATGTTGAGAGCAAATCACCTGTATCCGAGAACCGTTCCATATTATCCTGTGTTGTCTTGACAATTTCATCTGCACTTCCTGGCTTCATCACAATGCTTTTCTCATAAAAAATCATATTCTGACTAATGACACACCTCTAAGAATATGAAATCCATAGCAAGAAATCCTTCACACCTCATGAAAATCCAATAAATATCATTTTCCGTGACTTTAGATCTAACTAGCTCCTATCGACTTTTTCTACCAAAGCATATGCAGGATAGTGAAACACCTTTAGGTGGCCAAGCTCCACCTTCTTTCCACTCTAGACAGCCTCTGAAAGTCCTCTATTCAGTTTCTTATGGGGAGACTATTGGGAATGCATGCTCTTCCCACACAGATCGATGTGGCCGTTGGTGATTAGCCAAGCAACAAGAAAATACTTCTAAGAGATTAATGTGGAAGCACGATCAAATAATTCAAGAAATAGAGAAGAAGAGAAGAAGAGAAAAAGAGATTTTTGGAAGAAAAGAGCTTTTACTCAGTATATTTCAACATCATTTTTAATCTTGACCTATTTTCAGTATATATACTTTACAAAGGGTCAAGCCCAAGCTCATAGAAAAACTCTCCAAATCCAAATAATTCACGTACACAAAATAATAACCCATGAAAACTAAGCCGGCCTAGTTTTAGACTGAGCCAGCTAACTTGCAACTGGGTCGACTCAGTCCCAGTCGACTCAGTCCCAAACTGGGACTGAGCCGACCCAATTGTGTACCATGCCAATAGCCCAAAAATGCTGCTTTTTGTATGGATTTTTCTTTGAGACCTAGCTGACCCTGTCCTGGACTGAGCTGGTCTAGTTCTTAACTGAGTCAGCTCAGTCTCAGGATTAGTCGGCCTAGTTTCTGAACTTTGCTATTGAGGCTGATTCTTCTTCCGACTGGCTCTTGTCTTCTCATGACCTGTCTTCTCATGTTTCCAAGACTTGGGAGTGCCACTTCTGAGCTCACATTATCCACCTTGATGCTTTCAAGTTCTTGTGAACTCATCTCTTCTCAACAGACCCATCCGTGCCATACATCTCTAAAAGCTTTCATTGGGAAATACCTTTGTGAGTGCATCAGACTGATTCTCCTTAGTATGGACCTTCATCAGTTCCACTTCATCTTCCTCCACTAGCTCTCTAATCCTATGGTACCTCACATCTATATGCTTTGTGCACGCATGATAGACTAGATTCTGTGCCAATAGCAGAGCACTTTGACTATCATTGAATAGTATAACCTTGCTCTGCTTTACCCCCAACTCATCAATCAGCCTCCTAAGCCAAAGGGCTTCCTTTGCAGCCTCCGTTATTCCAATGTGCTCAGCCTTTGTGGCAGACATGGTCGTGATTGATTGAAAGACTGATCTCCAAGACATCGGTCCACCATATATGCAGAAGAGGTATCCAGTAGTAGACCTCCTTGTACCAAGATCACCAGCATAATTTACATCAACAAACCCTTCTAAAGGAACTGAACCTTCACACATCTTCATAGATTATTCTTCACATCCTTCTGGCTGCCCACCAAACACCAAACCATTATTTCTTGTTTCATGCAGATATCTCAATATCCATTTCAATTCTTTTTAGTATTCTTTCCCAGGGTTAGACATGTATCTACTAACCATGCTCACTGCATGTGCTATATCTGATCTACAGCACACCATAGTGTATATCACACTACCTACAACATTTGTATAAGAAACTTATTCCATGTACTCTCTCTCCTCTTCTGACTGGGGGCTCTGTAACTTGGAGAGAGACATATGGCTTGACAATGGCGTCTTTACAGGTTTGGCCTTCTCCATCCTAAATCTCTCAAGAATCTTCTGAACATACTTTTCTTATAACCAGTGGAGCACTCCTTTGCACTTATCTCTATAAATCTCCATTCCAAGAATTTTCTCAGCTGGATCTAAATCCTTCATCTCAAACTCAGATGATACTGCCTTTTTTAATCTTTTCATAGCATCCATGCTTGTACTAGCTATGAGCATATCATCTACATATAATAACAGGTATAGAGCATCCTCCTCATCTACATTTTTAATGTAGACACAACAATCATGTTCACATCTATTGAAATTCAGGCTCAAGACAAAGCTATCAAACCTTGGATACCATTGATGAGGGGATTGTTTCAAGCCATACAAAGACTTTCTAAGTAAACACACCTTTTCTTCCTATCCAATCCCCATGAAACCATCTGGTTGCTTCATGTAGATTCTTTCCTCCAAAGTCTCATGAAGGAAGGTCGTCTTCACGTCCATCTTTTCTAATTCCATGTTATGCTGTGCCAATAGTGACAGCAAAACCTGAATAGATGTGTGACGCACCATAGGAGAAAAGTTTTTATGTAGTCAATCCCTTTCCTTTGTGAGTATCCCTTTGCTACCAGCATTTCTTTGAATCTGACTCTACCTTGTTCTGAAGGTGCTTCTTTCTTTGTGAACACCCACTTTGAGCCAATAGGTCGAGTACCCTTTGGAAGATCCACCAGTTGCCATGTTTGATTATTCTCGAGTGATTCCATCTCCTTCGTTATAGCCTATATCCATGAATCATGATCCTCACTTTTCATGGCCTCTACATAATTCTCTGGATCTCCATTAGCAGTGATGAGTGCATACAAGATAACCTCATCAATGCCATATCTGATCAATCTCCTAATAGTAAGCTGGGGCTTATGCAAAGCCACTCCCACTAGCACATCTCTACTTGATGTCTGTGGCTAATCCTGCACATTTGTCTGAACTGCCGACCCTCTATGCTGATTTTTAATCTAAGACAATACTTTTTTACCTTGCTCCACCTTAACAGGAACACTCCTGTAAATGGATGTAACCTGCATGCCATCATTCTCTGATTGGCCATCGCTATTTATCTTTATTTTCCTAGTTCCATCTATCCTAGACCACCTCAAGATGCTCTTCTCATCAAAGATAATGTTCCTACTGATCACTGACTTCTGTGCCTGAGAGTCCCATAGTAGGTACCCCTTGACTCCTTGTGGATATCCTATGAATGTCATCTTTTAAGATTTCGGATCTAATTTGCTACTCTCGGTTGCCTCCATATGTGCACAGGCTGTGCAACCGAAGACTTTCAGATGGCCAAGCTCCACCTTCTTCCCACTCCAGACCTCATCTGGAATGCCTCTATTCAGCTTATAATAAGGGGACTTGTTCATAAGAAAATAAGAAAAAGTTAGAGCATCATCCCAAAAAAAACTTTGGGAGTGATGTCTGCAGCCTCAAACTCTATGCCTTCTCGGTCAATGTTCGGTTCATCCTCTTCGCGACATCATTCTGCTGGGGAGTCATCTTCACCATGTAATGACATTTGTTGCCATTTTCCTCACAGTACCTCCTGAACTCCAAGCTAGTATACTTCTCTCCATTGTCCGATCTTAGATACTTCACCTGTCTTCCTGACTCCTTCTCTACTTCAGCTCTCCAGGCTTTGAACCGAGTAAACACCTCTGATTTTTCTCTAATTAGATAAACTCACACCTTCCTTGAGAAATCATCAATGAAAGTGATAAAGTATTTTGCCCCACCTCTAGCTAATACAGGAGCCGGTTCCCATACATCTGAGTACACTAAATCCAGCACTCTCTTGCTGCGCTTGATACTTCTGGCAAACTTCACCCTATATTGTTTGTCAAAGATGCATGGCTCATAAAGATCTATGTCCTCCTTCTTTAGGGCTGGGATCATACCTCTTTTGCTTAGTTTAGTGAGCCCACGGTCACTCATATGACCCATCTGATAGTGCCATAGCTGATATAAAATATGCTCCTCTCGTGCCGCTGCTAGCACCTTTGCACTATCATTCACCACCGAGTCTTCCAATTTATAAAGATTGTTGCTCAGTCTTCTACCTCTCATCACCACCAAAGCTTTCTTGAAAATTTTCAGACATCCACTCCTAGCCTGGCTACTAAAAGCATAACCCTGCTCCTCCAAGTAGCCCAAAGAAATTAAATTCTTTTTCAACTCTGGTACATGCCTGACGTTTGATAATCTATGAATGATCCTATTGTACATCCTCACCCTGATAGAGCCAATTCCAGCTACTTTGCATGGGTGATCATCTTCAAGGCTGACACTTCCACCATCGACCTTCTGATAGATAGTAAACCCCTCTCGATGAGAAGTATAGTGGTGTGAGCATGCTGAATCTAATATCCATATAGTATCATACTGTGTGGATCCATCTGATACAACTAGCAGATCTTCTCTACTACTCATGGAAGCTGTATCATCTTCCTTGCTGGCCTTCTCTTTTTCTGATCTCAAAAGGGGACAATCTCTCTTCAGGTGTTCAAGCTGATGATATTTATAACATTTCAATGTCATCTTCCTCTGATCGCGAGATTTTGACCTGCCCTTAGGTTTTCCTCTTGTCTTCTCCTTTGATCTTCTTTATCTTTCATTCATAGTCAAGATCTCAGACTTAGAGTCTCCCTTGCAGATCTTTTCTCTTTGCTTATTTGATCTGAGCACACCAACAACCTCTTCATAGTTTAGGGTCTCCTTCGCATAAACTAAAGTTATTATGAGACCATCATATGAACTTGGGAGAGAACATAATAGCAGCAATGCCCAATTCTCCTCGTCGATCTTCACATCCAAACTCATCACCTCAAAACACAACTGATTGAACCTTTGGATATGTGTAACAAGATCTCCGCCTTTGAACATCCTCAGACTATACAGTTATTTCTTCAACCATAGCTTGTTCGTCATGTTCTTTCCCATGTACGTGTTCTCCAATCTCTCATAGAGCCCCTTCGCCATAGTTTCTATGCGAACCTTTGGCAAAACCTGATCGACCAAGCACATCCAGATTGTGCTTAAAGCAATTTCCTTCAACTCTTTCCAATCCTTAGCACTGATCTTTTTCGACCTTTCTTTTGTCAAGATCTTGTAGATCCTCTGCTGAACCAACAAGTCCTTTACTCTTTGCTGCTATAGAGTAAAGTTTTTCTTGCTATCAAAGTTCTCAAAATCCACCTTGAATCCACTTGATCCCATGACTTCAAATAAGTCAAGAATAGATTCCTAACATCCTTCATGATCTCACACACTAGCAAAACTATCTTTTAAAGAAGATCTAACTAGCCCTAGATCCTCTTTTCAAACTTCTGTATCACCGTTCCTCCGTGTAAACAATCTCCACCTCAATTTAGAGGCAACCACAAAGCAAACTAGAAGTTTTAGGATAAAATCTGATGCAACAGATCCTGGATATAGTAAATCTTAGGTGTCCTTCTTCCTTCTATGCAATACCGCTCTGATACCAAATATCGAGAATGTGTGCTCTTTCCACAAGGATCGACATGGCTGTCGGTGATTAGCCAAGCAACAAGAAAGTATTTCTTAGAGATTAATGTGGAAGCACAATCAAACAATTCAAGGATTAGAGAAGAAGAGAGGAAGAGATTTTTGGAAGAAAAGAGCTTTTATTCAGCATATTTCAGCATCATTTTCAATCTTGACCTATTTTCAGTATATATACTTTACAAAGGATCAAGCCCAAGCTCATAGAAAAACTCTCTAAACCAAACAATCCACGTATACAAAATAATAACCCATAAAAATTGAGCCGACCCAGTTATGGACCGTGCCAATAGCCCAAAAATGCTGCTTTCTACTGAGCTGACCCAGTTGTGCACCATGTCAATAGCCCAAAAATGCTACTTTCTATCTGAATTTTCCTCTGAGACCTAGCCGACCAAGTCTTGGACTGAGCCAGCCTAGTTCTCGACTGAGCCGGCTCTATCTCAGGGTGAGCCGGCCTAGTTTTTAAACTTTGCTATTGAGGCTGATTCTTCTTTCAGCTTGCTTTCATCTTTTCATAACCTATCTTCTCATCTTTTCAAGACTTGAGAGTGCAACTTTTAAGCTCACAAAGACCTATTAATTAAAAAATAAGTATAAGTAAGAGCATCACCCCAAAAAGATTTGGGCAGTGATGCCTGCATCCTTAAGCTCCTGGCCTTCTTCGTTAGTGTTTGATTCATCATCTCTACGATACCATTCTGCTGAAGGATCATCTTCACTGTATAATGACATTTTATGCCATTTTCCTCACAACTATCTTCTAAATTTTAGGTTGGTGTATTTCCCTCAATTATCAGACCTTAAATACTTCACTGGCTACCCAGTCTCCTTCTCCACCTCAGCTCTCTAGATTTTAAATTAGGCAAATACATTTGATTTTTCTCTAATCAGATAAATTCAAACCTTCTTCTAAAGAAATCATCTATAAAGGTGATAAAATATCTCGCTCCATCTTGAGATGCAATAGGAGCTGGTCCCCATACATCTGAGTGAACTAGCTCCAAAACAGCTTTCCTCCACTTTGTACTACTAGCAAATGTAACTCTATGCTATTTGCCGTAGATACAAGGCTCACATAGGTCATCTTCTTCCTTTCTAAGTACTGAAATTAGACATCTCCTTCTCAACTCTATGAGCTTCCTGTCACTCAAGTGACCCATATGATAGTGCCACAGCTTGTAAGTTAGCTATTTCTCCTATGCTACTACAGACACCTCTGCACTATCTATAACCACTGGGCCCTCTATCCTGTATAGGTTGTTGCTCAATTTTCTTTCTTTCATCACTACCAATGAATCCTTGAAAATCCTCAAACACCCGCTATCTAGCTGACAACTGAAAGTATACCCCTATCCTTCTAAGTATCCTAAGGAAATCAGGTTCTTCTTTAGTTCTAGCACTGCTTTACATTGCTGAGTGTTCGTATGACTCCATTATACATTCTCACTCTAACTATACCAACACCAACAATTGTACATGGGTTATCATTTTCAAGACTAGCACTCCCTCCATCAGATCTCTCATAAGATGAGAACCACTTTCGATGTACAGTGTAATGGCGGAAACATGCTGAATCCAGTATCAAGTGGCTATCCAAGTCTGTGACTCCATCTGATACTACTAGTATATCATTTTTATTATCTTCAGATGATCGATCACCACTCCCATTGATCGATCTATCCTTAGAAGTGTCCTTTTCCTTTTTATTCTTCAAAAATGGGTAATTTCTTCTAATATAATCAAGTTGATGACACTTGTAGCATGTCACACCTTTCTGATTTCCTCGAGACTTTGATCTACCCTTGGATGTATCTCAATTTCTCTCCTCAAGCCTTCCTTGCCTCTCATTCACAGAAAGCACCTCTGAGCTATTGGAACGTCACCATGGCATCACCTAACTCTGATACCATATGTTGCAAAAATCCCTAATCTTTGCATGGACCTGAGGAGAATTTTGACATTTTCTAAGATAGCAGACTATCGATCCACCTAATTTGGATCTATGATGGGGCGCCTCCCTCCTTGGGCTTGAGGGAGGCACCCCCTTGGAGCGGCAACTCTAAAGAGAAGAGAGAAGAGATATTGAGGGAGAAAAGATCTGTATTATAATCCACATTATAAAATCCTAATATAACTTATGTATTTATACAAAGCTATTAGGCCTGACCAAAAATTTTCTTGGTTCACCCAATACATGAAAGCACTCACCGAGCTCATGTACACCCATGTCTCCCGAGCTCTCATCCCTTGGATCTAAACCCGACCCATACATATGTTAGCCAGCTTAAAACCTTATTGGACCAGACCTTAAGATCCCAAATAGAAAACCCCATCCAGTTCTATTTGCCACCATTGAGCCAGCTCTATCGGTAGCCAAGCTGGCTCTACTGCATCTTGCCTGAACCCTATCTTCTATTTGCTTGAGATAGCCGGCTCGACTATACCCTGAGTTGGCTTGCCCTCAACCCAAGCTGGCTTGATTGCATATTCGAGTCAGCCCGCTAGTGTATCAGCCCCTTGTCTTAGCTAATTTTTCTCTCGACTTTGGTCCTTTGCTCCATCTTGTGTCCCAGGCCTCTGGAGTACCTACCAAGCTCTTCAAGGTTTTCACACCTGAACCTCGAGCCCATGCAGGGCTACACGTCACCTTCATCCTAGGACAACTCCTATCCTAGTCCTAGGACTCACATCTATCTTAGACTCCCAAAGCCAATACCCTATCTCCTTCTGTGGCCCCCTAAGGCTAGAGAGCACCATGCCAAATCCTACAATCTCCATCTTGATGCATCCAAGCCTTGGCACACCTGACAATGTTCTTCTGCACGATCCTACTATTGTTGCGTATCTTGACAGCCTCTTGTGCAAACACCACCTTCACCAATCCTCTTCAACTATTGTGCATCCTTGAGGCCTTTGGGATGACCGCCTCCACCACTAAAGACCTTAGCTTGCTTCTTCGCACCATCCTAGAATTGTAGGAACCCTTCTACTTGGTAGCTGCATCAATTATCCTAGACTTTTCTTGAGATTCTGTTGCATTCCTGTACTGGCACTCACTGCATATCCTAACACGATCTCCTTAAAACTTTGCCAATCTTTTCCGCATGTGCCACTCTACCTGGAACTGTGCATCTCCGACGTTGGTGCTAGGATATTGATCCTCCTGCACTCCTCCACTCTAAACTCTTATCACATCTCCACCAGTGAAGCCACCTCTGCTCAGTGCTCTACCTAAAATTGAAGCCCACTTAATGTCATGGAAGCTGACTCTATAACCGAGTCCCCCAAGGTCAACCACTCAATGTTGCACTACTGAACTTGTCGCTGCACCTCGAACATAGTCACTGCTTCTTCGGATCCTCCACACTTTGCGGACCCCTCCGAAGCCATTTTGAATACCTTCGCAACCAGCAGGCACCTCCAAAACTTAAGAGCTCATCCAACTCTTTAAAATTAGCAATTGAATTCTTAGGAATTCCATCCTAACATTCTCTTCTTCTACCCCTGCACCAACCATCACTTCAGTTGTGCCCAGAGGAATTATAGCTCAAATTCTATCCTGGGCTCAGACCCACCTATCTCATCCCAAGGCTTCTGAGACTTCCTGGCTCTCTTTGAGACCTGCTCTTGGTCTTCCTGAGATGCCTCCTGACATTCTTTACTGAGATACCTTCCTTGGCTACTGCATCGCCAAGCCTTTCTCAGTCCTGTGCCTCCAGAAAAGCACTATTGCAGCACTCCAGTGCTCCCTACCTTATCTTTGCTCCACCTCCTCATAGGTTTTCGAATCCTCTCTTGCTGCACATAACTCATCCTCCACCTGAATCATGACTCTTTCTGGTGCTCCTATAGAAGAAAGCTAATCCAAGATTAGCCATCCAGCACTAACCTGCCGAACCTTCATGGATCATCCATCTCCATTACCTCCAAGGCTTCATAAATTCAAGCTTTGGTCGAACCGCTGAATGCATCCTCGACTACTTCTCCCACCTTGTTGCAATCAAAGGATGTATAGTTGCTTCTTCAGCTTTTCTTCAACCATTATCCCTTAGAAAATCTCTCTTCATCTGCCAAACAGTCCCATACTGCCTATCTTCATAAAAAATCCTGTCATCCATCAGACACCCCCAATCTTTCCAATCAAGATCAATAAGAAAATCATGCACCCAAACCTTCCATCCTGAAAAAAATCCATTTCATTAATCCTCTCAGACTCCACCTTCAACCCACTACTCTTGGTTGGCCAAACCAAAGTAATAACAAAGGTAGATCTGAGACATACCATGGAATACTTATACAGATTCCTGATTTCATCATGTATGACTTCTTCTTTGCTTTCACACACCATCAGGCTCTGAACCAAGCTCTGATACCAATTGTTGGAACGTCACCATGGCATCACCTAGCTCTGATACCACGTATTGCGGAAACCCTTGATCTTTAGCATAGACCTGAGGAGAACTTTGACATTCTCTAAGATAGCAGACTACCGATCCACCTAATTTGGATCTATGATAGGGTGGCTCCCTCCTTAGGCTTGAGGGAGGCACCCCCTTTGGGGCAGCAACTCTAGAGAGAAGAGAGAAGAGGGATTGAGGAAGAAAAGATCTGTATTTCAATCCATATTATAAAATCTTAATACAACATATGTATTTATACACAGCTATTAGACCTGACCAAAAACTCTCCTGACTAATCCAATACATGAAAGTACTCATCGAGCCCATGTACATCCATGTCTCCCATGCTCTCTTCCCCTGGATCTAAACCTGACCCATACATGTGTTAGCCATCTTAAGAACTTATTGGACCAGGCCTTAAGACCTCAAACAAAAAATCTCGTCCAACTCTATTTGCAACCATCGAGCCAGCTCTGTCAGTAGCCGAGCTGGCTCGACTATGTCTCGTCCGAGTCCTATCTTCTATTTGCCTGAGACAATTAGCTCGATTGCACTCTGAGTTAGCTCGATCTCATTTTGAGTCGATTTGACTGCTTATCCGAGCCAGCCTGCTTGTGTGTCAGTCTCTTATCTTGGCTGATTCTTCTCTTGGCTTTGGTCCTTTGCTCCACCTTATATCCCAGATCATCGGAGCACCTATCAAGCCTCTCAAGGTCCTCACACCTAAATCTCGAGCCCATGCAGGACTACATGCCGCCTTTATCCTAGGATAACACCTGTCCTAGCTCTAGGACTTACACCTATCCTAGACTCCTAGAGCCAACACCCTGGCTCCTCCTGTGGCCTCCTAAGGTTTGGGTGCACCACACCAAATCCTGCATGAGCTAGGGTTTTCTTTAACTAGCCTTTCTCGCTACTCATTAGACCTGAGAACTTTAGTCACTTTCTCAAAGTTTAATGTCTTCTTTCCATACATCAAAGTAGTAATAAGACCATCGTATGCTGTTGGCAGCGAACACAACAACAAAAGAGCTCTATCCTCCTTATCAATTTTTATATCAAGGCTCATGACATCCGAGCAAAATTGATTGAACTTCTGAATATGAAAAATTAGATCTCTTCCTTCAAGCATCTATAAACTATACAGTTATTTCTTCAACCATAATTTGTTTATCATGTTCTAGCCCATATACGTGTTCTCTAATTTCTACCAAAGTCCCTTCGGTATGGTTTCTATGTTGATTTTCGATAGAACTTCATCAGCAAGGCACATCCAAATTATGTTGAAGGCTATCTCTTCAAGTTTCTCCCACTCTTCAATAAATTTTTTTTTCAATTTTTTTGAGTCAAGACCTTGTAGATTCTATTCTGCACCAGCAAATCCTTTATCCTTTATTATCCAAGACTAAAGTTTCTCTTACCATCAAACTTTTCAAAGTCCGCCTTAATGGTACTCGATGCCATCTTAACTAGATTTTCAATAACTAAATACTAAAATAATATAACAGTATTCAAAGAAATCTGTTCAGCACCTTACCACAATCCCGGGCTGACCTTTGAGCTTTCCTCCATCAGATCCAATGCTAGGGCTCTGATACAAATCTATTGCAACCTGGTATTTCTCTAATACCTAGTGTTGGAAATAATCCTTGCTACTTAATGATTATGAAAATAGCAACAAGGATCCAAGAAAATAGATGGCTATCCTATCAAACCATAGAAAATCCTAGGGCATGGAGAAGAGAGGGAGAACAAGAGAGGAAGAGAGATTTTTCAAGGAGAAAAGGGCTTATATTCAATTCCATTCTAATTACAAAATTTAATATAGAATATATATATACTTGGTCAATATAATCCAATCTAAAAAACTCCTCTAGCTAATCTAATGTGATGCACTTTTCAAGCCCATGTACACCCATGTCTGACATACACACACCCATTAGATTACTTTCAATTCAATCCACAGGTTAGCCCCTTAGGACCTCATAAACCAAGGCTCTAAGTTCCTAGGCTTAAATTCAATCCCAGACCAGAGCAAAAACCATGTATTGTTCTATTCATCTTTCGAGTCAGCTTGGTTAGCGGTTGAGCTAGCTTGACTATAATGTCTCATGCAAGAGCTCGAATCACTGCTTTTTATTCTACTGCTCGGGCTGGCTCTCTCAGGGTTCGAGCTGGCTCGACTTCACTCGAGCTAGCTCTGATAGGAACTGAGCCATCCCTTCTAATGTGTCAGCCTAATATGCTTTCTGAACTTCTGCTTGAGCTGACTCTCTCAGGATTTGGGTTGGTTCATCTTTTGCTCGAGCTGACTCTGATAGAAAATGAGCCAGCTCGATTGAAGCATTAGCTGAAGCTCTTTGATGGTTGGTTCCATTCTCTCCTTGATTTCTCTCCACTTGCTTCTAAGGCTTGCGAGCACCATACCTGAGCTCACAATGAACCATATCTTTCTATCACGATCCATCTTAATAGAATCATAAGCTATTCAATACTTTAATTGTTAAAAGTTTGTAATTTGTCTTTTAATAATATATCTCTAAAATAAACTATTAGTATGAACTGTATCTCCCGATCACAACCCATCCTAATAAATATAATTTATTTAGATCTTCAATCAATAATAAGCATGTTAATACAAAATCTCATGCATGAAAAATAAAATTTAAGATTGAGTAGGAGAATAATTTATTCATTTCATAAAAAAATTATAAAAGATACAGAAAAAAATATAATCCATGCTCAAAGACTTCATCTACATCCTAGAATCTTGATCTTTAGCTGCTCATGGTATGAAGTTTTATAACTCTTGACATATTCAGATCTCCAAGGAAAAAGAAAAAGAGAAAAAAAAGAAGAAAAAAAGAAGAAAGAAGAAGAGAGAAGAGGGGAAGAGAAGAAAAGTTTTGGAGGGCTAATCCCCCTCTAAGGAGGTCTCTCTCTATTTCTAGGCTTACTCCCCTATAAGGGAGGGCTCTGTTTTGGTCCTAGCTTATGAAAGGGGATTAAATAGAGTGAATTTGAGGTTTATGGCTCCTTGCCAAAGTCTAATCCGAGTTTGGATTGAATTTTATTATCCAGTGTATTCCTAGCCATCAGATCTTCGATTGAGTGGCTCAAAATCCATTAAGAGTTGATCATTGGCTTCAAATCATCAGCCAAATCAATTCTCTACCATCGTATCTCACCATCAAGCCATTGGATGCTGTTCATTGGTGCTCAGGATGTAAGGGAAATCCTAGATCAAACCAGAACTCACCCAACCATCGGATCTTGGCTGGATCGGACCTCAGCCATATTGGGAATGGTGTCCCAAAGTCAATCATCAGATTATTGATAGTTGTACTAATTTCTATATTTATATATAAATTATAAATAAATAAAAATTATTTTGATATTTTTCATCATAAATTCTTTCATCTTCTATTGAACTCCTATGCTGTGGTGAAGTCCTTAGAACTATTTAGAATCAATAAAGAAGGATTTATCATTTAGGCCTTAAATCTATTCACGATCAAATGATATATTATTACCAAGGACGATAATATTTATCGAGTGTAGATCATTGTGTGCCATATAGATTGGTTGTCCTCAAAACCAAGGAGTGTGGAGATACTGGTATGACATGCAGGTGAGATGTAGGGATACATCTGTACTAAACGTGACCAACTTCAGAGCTTTTCTACTGTCGAGATTTGCTCCAATGGAATATGGGTATAAATATCCCTTCGACCTAAGATTACCATGGTGACTTTCAAGCAACTCATAATGCTTTGATGCTGGACTACTTGAATTTCTAATTCAGTAACGAAAGTTTTCTAAAAATAGTCAAGTACTTTAGGAGTCAGTGTGTGAGTCAAGATGGGATTGACCACTCTGGTTCAAGAGCTGAGTTCAATTGTATTTCAATTTAGCAAAAAACCTTGGCCAGGGTAGTCCTAGTGAGGAATCATGGGACTAATTGCTTTGAGATATGATTTGGATGTATTTTTTAGAGTTGATAGTTTAACTCTGTGTCATCCTATACACAGAGATCAAAAAGATAAATTATATGATAACCATATTCACGTAGATTCTAAATATTGCAATTATGACTATTCGATCTATCTAGACATTGGGTACCATTGCTAGATGGTCATTTTGATTAGTACAGGAATTGATTTCTATGCTACCGACTTAGGTTTGAACCTATGGAGTCACATACACTAGAGGTTCCTACCTGATCTGATGGCTGATGAAGAGTCCCACTAGACTGAGACTCTATGGTCAAGAGTCCTGCTGGACTGAAACTCTTCGATCAAGAGTCCTACTGGGTTTGGACTCTATGATTACGAGTTTTACTTGTTTGGAATACCGAGGTCAAGAGTCCCTCTAGTTTGGGACTCTTCAATCAAGATTTCATATCGATGGACTCTAATGCCTAGACACCCACCAAATTTGGATTCTATATTTATGAGAGATTAAATTAGTAATTTAATTACTAATCAACTCAATTTGATAGAGTAATGATTTTTGGTTCTTAATTGAATTGGATTCAGTTGGGTTTAACCCGATTAGGTTATGAGATGACCTAATCATCGAGAAGGTTTGACCTCTGATTTGATCAGGGGTTGAACTTGATCAAGTTCTAATTTTATTAGGATTTAATTAACTTTAATTAAGTTTAATTATGTTGGATTTAATCTGGTCTAATTGGGTTTATCCAAATTTGTTTGGGTTGGTTCAATTGGATTTCTCTTCCTGCGCCACCTCATCTCTTCCTGCACCCATTTAAATTCACCAGAAAGGTTCTCATGAGTTTTCTCTCCCATGCACAAAGAGGTCTCATGCCCACTTTCTCAATGCCCAAAATGGATAAGGGTTAGTAGTCACTTTCTCAATGCCCAAAATGGATAAGGGTTAGTAGTTGGTATTTTAAGTTTGAATGTAATTCAAATTTGAACTAACTCCATCCTTATCTTGCGCCTTGTTCCCTTCTCTTGTGCGCCTTCTTTTCTACATGAGAAATATTTTCTCATAAATTTTCTCCATGCAAAGAGAGTGGAGTGCACCTGGTCTTCCCACGTCCTAGTGGATAAGGATGGGCTGGTTATCATTTGAAGTCAAATGGGCAACCATCCATTCTTATCTCCTCTATGCGTAGAAGACTTGATCTTGTGCAAAAATAAAAGGATAGAGCCTTGGGTTAGGCACGATCTATCTGAGTGAGAAACCCAGTTCTGTGAGCCCCTCTTGTGCATGAAAAAAATTTAAGAAATTATTTCTAGAGAGAGAAAAAAATAGTGGGCATAGGATTTTCTGAGACCATATCCTAGGGTTCTAGCGTAGGGTTTGAGAAGAGAGTTGGTGAGCTACGAATGTCGTGAGCCCACCAAAATTCTAGAAAAATCTCCTCTACCTCTCTGCTATGTCTACTAATGATCCAGAGCATCCAAAGAGTTTGTAGACAAAGATTGAAGAAGTTCGATCGACTTCAACCATCGAAGGATTCCAGTGTCGAGCAAGCACTCGAGAGGAGCCAATCGGGACCAAGGCCTCATGTGGATGATCTGTAGAGGCCAGATACACTGTGTGACTATATTGCAATGAGTGGACCTCCTCGACGATATTTGGATTATGGTGATTGACTACCCACGCAAGGTATCATATTCTGAACATAGTTGTAATAGTAAATAGTTACTGTTACTGATCTAGCTTTTCAAATTCAAAGCATGTACATCATATTTAGATATGATGTGTAGGATTTTCTAATATGATCAATAGCTTATAATTAATTAGATTAATTATACTATCCACTGTATTTAATAAATTTTTGAAAAAAATGTCAAAAATTAGGCTAGAAATCCTACACTAAAAATCTACAGTGGTATCAGAGCATTGTTAATTAAATATGATTTATATGCTTTAGAATTTAAAAAAGTTATGAATATTAGATATGTACTTTATTTGAGTAGCCTAGTAATCAAGCTTGAATGAGCCACCAAGCCGTCTGGTCATAAGAGATAAGCATGGTTTTAAGGACATCTCCTCCCATTTGATAGGGATCCCTTATAGCGGTAGGGGTGCCACCGTGAACTCATTCTCGAAGATAAATGGTGAAAGAATTTTTTAGATTGATTTTATCTAAATTTTAATCATGAATGTGTTAGATTAGATCTAAATTTAGATTCATGATTATTTTTTTTGTAGTGTACATAAAACCTACAATTAGTACTATTTGTGAAATGAGCTGACTCATTTTTGAAATGAGTCAACCCATTTAGTGAGTAATGCTATATTATATAAAATCTTTCAAAATTTTGAAAAATATTTTCAAAATGCTAAACCCCTACCCTTAGTTAAAAACTTAATTGAGAATGAAGTAAAATGAATTAGGATCTAGAATTATGAATTCAAGATCCTAAGTCATTAATCATAAAATGTGGGTTATTGGGTTAGATGAATTAGGTCCATTAAATGGGTTGGACCTAAGGTTAGTTAAAGAATGGACTAATTAGAGTAATTAATTAAATCTAACCAAATATTGAATTAGATTAGGTTAAGAACTCTTTAGACTCAATTATAATAGTTGTAGTTGGTCAAGTCCATGCCTTTAATGAGAACAAAATGAACTTGATTTGTGGCTATGCAGTCGAACCTAGAATTATTAGGTTGGTCAAATTGAAACTAATAAATCGAATGAAATCTAAGATAAGTTTGGCAGTTTGACTAGTGATTTTTAATTGGGAGCTACTTCCACTGATTCGATCTTTGACGAGTTAATGACATATCTCTTCCGTTGATCTTACTTATTTGACCATCCTGATGAGTTAGATTTTAATTAGATCACTTGATGATTAGGGCTCACTCATGTCAGTTAGGTAAATCAGTGTGACTGATTTAGATGCTCCTAATACCAGCTCAAATTAGGTCCTTTTGATCTAACTTAGTGAAGTCAGTAGGAGGATCTAAATTGGCTAGTGTATTCTTCTTTTCTTTTCTTAAAATCAATCAATCAAATCCTTTAAAATTATTAGGTCCTTAAAATGATATAGTTATATTGATAACTAGCTCAGAGCCTTCCATTAAGTTAAGTGATAATGGATCCATTAGTTTAATAATCATTGGAGGCCCAAAGGCCTGGTGCTTATTGACTAATGAAATTATCATTCATAAAATGATAGTTTGGTTGTATCTTTCTAATAGTGGTCAGGTTGGCTAGCCAAAGTCGGGCCTGATCATTGTTGGTTAGATGCACTAAATATGATTATGTTAATGGTTGGACCTAATCGGATCTTTTCAATGGAGACCAAAATCTAATGATTTGGTTCCGGGGCAAAATTAAATTACTAGAAGTTGTTTAGAAAAATAGTTGGTTATGAACCTACCCATAGATGCACATGGATTGATCAACCAAAATTGGGCTCGTGTGTAGTTTATGAGGATTCTAGTATCCACTAAGGAATTAAAGTAATTTCTCGAATTGGAGGTAGAGGCTACCAGTTTGTGAAATAGTGGAAGAACCTTTAGACTAAAGTTTAATTCTTTAAGATAAATAATTCATCTACTAATTAGAATTGATTTTTTCTTTTTTTGCAGAAATGGCCACTACCCTATCACTTCGATCATTATTAGATAATGATAAACTTATGAGATCTAACTTTGATAGTTGGTATCGAAAGTTAAAAATCATCCTAGAGCATGAGCGGATCCTGTATATTCTGATGGATCCTACAGCTGAGGAGCCAGCTCCGAATGCTAGAGGCACGACCCAAGATACTTACCAAAAATGGCTCAATGACCACAACATCGTTCGGTGTATTATGCTGGCAGCAATGAATGATGAGTTAAGCCATAGGTTTGAGAATGACCAGTCATAGGAGATGCTTAAAAAGTTGAATAATTTCTTTGGTATGCCTGATGATGTTGAGAGTCACAAGACTAGTTGTGTCATTTTCAATGCTTAGATGAGGGATGGGGCATCAGTCATCGATCATGTATTGTATATGATCAAGATGATTGAGTGCCTGAATAAACTGGGCTTCCTCCTGCATGAGTAGCTCGACAAGGATGCAATCCTCAATTCTTTGTCCAAGTCCTTCCTTCCCTTTCTTACTCATTTTAGAATGACAAAGCTTGTAGTGAACTACCATGGTTTGTTGGGATTGCTATAGAACTTTGAAAAGGATCATCAGCTCCATAAGGAGTCAGTGAATGTAGTGGAAGGATCTTCTTCTAGTCTTCGATCTTTTAAGAAAGAAAAGAAGAATAAGAAAAAGAAGAATAAGAAGGTGCAGCCGCATGCTGGGATGTCTGCATAGGGTTAGACCAAAAAGCGCAAGCCCGACTAGAGCGAGGCAGAGTACTTTTTTTGTAAGAAGTAGGAGCACTGAAAAAAAAATTATCCTCAGTACGTTGCCTCCCTGGACCCTAATAAGCCAAAAAAGAAGTAAGCAGTTGCTAGGCAAGGTAATTATATGATAACACCTTGCAACTTCTCGATATGTGATACTACTGCCTGGGTATTGGATACCAGAAGCCCTTTTCATATCTATAATTTGATGTAGAGTTTGCAGGTCAGTAAGAGATTTGGTGAAGGTGAGAGATTCCTGAATGTTGGAGATGGAAAATAAGTTTTAATCCTAGCTTTAGGAATCATGAACCTTGTAATCAATTCTTATAATGTAATTCTTCATGAATGTCATTATTGTTCAAGCTTTTTGTTGAATGTTATTTCTATAAACATTTTGCCCATGTACAGTTATGAATTTTCAATAAAAAAAATATTTATAATATTATTTTGAATGGTGTTATGATGTTTGTTGGGCAATTGAATAATAAAATTTACTTACTATCACAGCCTGTTAATGTGGTTCAGTTTTTTGGTAAATGCCCTATAACTTGTGATGTGTCTGAAGTCTACCTTTGGCACTATAGGCTAAGTCATATCAACAAAAATAGAATAAACAAGTTGGCTCAAGAAGAAATTCTTGAAGTCGATGATTGTTAATTACTTCCAACCTGTGAGTCCTTTCTTCTTGATAAGATGACCAAGTCATCTTTTACTGAAAAAGATGAGCGAGCCAGTGAACTCCTGAGTCTAATACATTCAGATATATGTGAACCCATGAGCTCAAGTGCTAGAGATGGATATTTCTACTTCATAATCTTCACAAATGATCTATCGAGGTATGGATATGTTTATTTAATGTAGCATAAGTCAGAATCATTTGAAATATTCAAACTATTCTATAATGAGATAGAAAAGCAAATTGGAAAGAGTATTAAAACTCTTCGGTCTAATTGAGGGGGTGAATACCTTTTCAGTGAGTTTCTAACATATCTTGGGAAGAATAGAATTCTCTTCTAGTGGACTCCTCCTAGAACACCACAACATAATGGTATATCTGAGAGAAGAAATCGGATCTTGTTTGATATGGTTCGATCCATGATGGGGTTTACCAGTCTACCAATCTTCTTATGGGGATATGTGCTCGAGTTGACCTGTTACATTCTGAATAGGATTCTGAGTAGGTCTATAGCCAAAATGTCATATGAGATATGGACAGGACGTAAGCTAGTACTCTCACACCTAAGAGTTTGGGGGTGTCCGACTTATGTCAAACGTTCAGTAACAGACAAACTTGGACCTAGGTCTGATAAGTGTTATATTATAGGATATCCAAAAGAGACCAAAGGGTATCACTTCTACCTAGCTAATGAGCAAAAGGTGTTTGTCAGCCTTAAGGCAATATTTTTGGAAAAGGAGTTCCTTAGTGAAGGAACTAATGCCTCTAAGGTTGAACTTGAGGAAGTTCGGTAGATGAAAAAATTAACACAAATTGTTGAACATGAACTAGATTTCATAAGATCAAATTCAGAGCCCATTGAACCTGCATCCTTAAGGTGATCTGGTAGAGCACCACATCAATCAGATAGATACTATGATTTTTTGGTCCAAGATGGTGATCCTATCAAACTCAATGAGAATGACGAGGATCCGATCACCTATATGGATGTAATGTAGAGATTTGACTTTGAGAAATGGCTTGAGGCCATAAAATCCGAAATAGAGTCCATGAAAATCAATGATGTATGGACATTGGTTGACCCACTCGAAGGGATAAAATCCATAGGGTGTAAGTGGATCTTCAAAAGGAAAAGAAATACAAATGAGAAGGTGGAGGCCTATAAAGTCCATCTAGTTGCCAAGGGGTATTGTCAGTGTTATGGTATAGACTATGATGAGACATTTTCTCCTGTGGCAATGCTCAAGTCTATTCGGATCATGCTTGCAGTAGCTATCCATCTGAACTATGAAATTTAGTAGATGGATGTAAAAATATCTTTTCTGAATGAAAAGCTAGATAAAGAGGTGTATATAATATAACCTGAAGGATTTACATCCATAGATGAGTCTAAGATGTGTAGACTTCAAAAGTCCATTTATGGACTAAAGCAGACATCTCGAAGTTGGAATATATATTTTGATAGAACGATCAAGACATATGGCTTCGTTAAGAATGGAGAGGAGCTCTGCATATACAAGTGGGCTAACAGTCCAGTGGTAGTATTTCTTATACTGTATGTGGATGACATTCTCTTAATTGAAAATGATATTCTGTATTACAAGAAATAAAGATCTGGCCGTCGTCATAATTCTCTATGAAGGATCTGAGAGAAGTTTCCTACATCCTAGTGATGAAGATCTATAGAGATAGATCTAAAGGTTGCTTGGGTTATCCTAGTTCACGTACATTAATACTATGCTAAAAAGGTTCAGCATGGAGAATTCCAAGAAAGGCTATCTACCGATAGGCCATGAAATTTCTCTCTCGATAAGGGATTGTCTGACGACACCTTAAGAGAGAGAGTATATGAGTAGAATTCCATATGCTTCGATAGTAGATTCTATCATGTACGTCATGACATGTACATGACCAGACGTGGCATACTCACTATGGGTAGTGAGTAGATACCAATCTAATCCAGGAGAGAATCACTAGAAGGTTGTCAAAACCATCCTAAAGTTTTTGAAAAATACAAAGGACCAGTGGCTTGTTTATGGTGAGTCAGACTTGAAACTTGTGGGATTTATAGATTTCAATTTTTAGTCTGATCATGATGACAACAAGAGTGTGTCGAGGTATGTGTTTATCCTTAATGGTGGAGCAGTTTGCTGGAAGATTTTCAAGCAGTACATCATGGCCGACTCAGTTTGCGATGTGGAATATGTTGCTGCCAAAGAAATGGTATGGCTGAGAAAGTTCATCACCGAGCTTGGAGTAGCATCCTCCGTTGATGGTCTAGTTCTACTTTATTGCAATAGATCTAGAGCCATTACTTAGACAAAATAGCCGAAGGCACACTAGCAGATGAAGCATATTCTGCACCACTACCATCTTGTCTGGAAGATCGTGGATTGAGGTGACATTGACCTTCAGAAGATCGATGGAAAGAACAACCTAGCTGACCCATTCACTAAAGCTATTGCGGTGAAGGAGTTCGACAACTTCAAGTTGAAGATGGGTATTAGATACTACACCAATTTGCTTTAGTGCAAGTGAAAGATTGTTGGGAATGGTGTCCCAAAGCCAATCATCAGATTATTGATGGTTGTGCTAATTTCTATATTTGTATATAAATTATAAATAAATAAAAATTATTTTAGCATTTTTTATCATAAATTCTTTCATCTTCTAATGAACTCCTATGTTGTGGTGAAGTCCTTAGGACTATTTAGAATCGATAAAAGAGGATTTATCATTTAGTTCTTAAATATGTTCATGATCAAATGATATGTTGTTACTAAAGATGATAATATTTATCGAGTGTAGGTCATTGTATGCCATATAGGTTGGTTATCCTCGTAACCAAGAAGTGTGGAGACACTGGTATGGCATGCAGGTGAGATATAGGGGTACATCTGCACTGAACGTGACCAACTTCAGAGCTTTTCTACTGTCGAGATTTGCTCCAATGGAATATGGGTATAAATGTCCCTCTGATCTAAGATCACCATGATGACTTTCAAGCAACTCACTATGCTTTGATGCTGGACTACCTGAATTTCTAATTTAGTAATGAAAGATTTTTGGAAACAATCAAGTACTTTAGGAGTCAGTGTGTGAGTCAAGATGGGATTGACCACTCCGATTTAGGAGCTGTATTTAATTGTATTTCAATTTAGCAAAAATCTTGGCCAGGATAGTCCTAGTGAGGAGTCACGGGATTAATTACTTTAAGATACGGTTTGGATGTATTTTTTAGAATTGATAGTTTAACTCTGAGTCATCATATATATAAAGGTCAAAGGGATGAATTATACAGTAACCATATTCGCATAGGTTCTGAATATTACGATTGCGACTATTCGATCTATCCAAACATTGAGTACCATTGCTAGATGATCATTTTGATTAATATAGAAATTAGTTTCTGCACTACCAGCTTAGGTTCGAGCCTATGGAGTCACACATACTAGAGGTTCCTACCTAATCTGATGGCTGGTGAAGAGTCCCACTAGACTAGGACTCTATGGTCAAGAGTCCCACTAGATTGGAACTCTTCAACCAAGAGTCCTATTCGGTTGGGACTTTGAGTCCTACCTGTTTGAAACTTTATGATTATGAGTTTCACTTGTTTGGAACATCGGGGTCAAGAGTCCCACTGGTTTGTGACTCTTCGATCAGGATTTTATATCGATAGACTCTGTTGCCCGGACACCCACCAGATTTGGACTCTATATTTATAAGAGGTTAAACTAGTAGTTTGATTGTTAATTAACTCAATTTGATTGAGTAATAATTTTTGGTTCAAGTCTAATTAAATTGGATTCAGTTGGATTTGATCCGATTAGGTTATGAGATGACCTAATCACCGAGGAGGTTTGATCTCTGATTTGATCAGGGGTTGGACTTAATCAATTTTTAATTTTATTAGAATTTAATTAAGCCTAATTATGTTGGATTTAATCTGATCTAATTGAGCTTAGCCAAATTTGTTTGGGTTGGTTTAATTGGATAAAATTAGTTTGGACTAGTTTGACTAGTCCTCTTCCTGCACCACCCCATCTCTTCCTGTGCCCATTTAAATTCATGAGAAAGGTTCTCGTGAGTTTTTTCTCCCACGCACAAAGAGGTCTCATGCCCACTTTCGCAACACCCAAAATGGATAAGGGTTAGTAGTTGGTATTTTAAGTTTGAATGTAATTCAAATTTGAACTAACTCCATCCTTATCTTGTGCCTTGTTCCCTTCTCTTGTCTGCCTTCTTTTCTACACGAGAAATATTTTCTCATAAATTTTCTCCATGCACAGAGAGAGGAGTGCACCTAGTCTTCCCATGCCCCAGTGGATAAGGATGGGTTGGTTACCATTTGAATTCAAAATGGCTTTGAATTCAAATGGACAACCATCCTTTCTTATCTCCTCTACGCGTAGAAGACTCGGTCTTGTGTAAAAATAAAAGGAGAGAGCCTTAGGACATGAGCGATCTATTTGAGAAAGAAACCTAGTTCCATGAGCCCCCCTTGTGCATGAGAAAAATTTAAAAAATTATTTCTAGTGAGAGAAAAAGAATAGTGGGTGCAAGGTTTTCTGAGGGCATACCCTAAGGTTCTAGCCTAGGGTTCGAAAAGAGAGTTGGTGAGCTACGAGTGTCATGAGCCCACCAAAATTCTAGGAGAAATGATCCAGAGTATCCAAAGAGTCCATAGATGAAGATCGAAGGAGTTTGGTTGACTTCAGCCGTCGATGGATTCTGGCATCGAGCTAGCACTCGGAAGGAGCCGATCGGGACCATGACCTCGTGTGGACGATCCTTGGAGGCCAGATATATTATGTGGCTGTATCATGATGAGTGGACCTTCTCAGTGATGTTCGAATTATGGTGATTGATAGGAACGCGATATTATCGTTAAGACACCATGTTTATCAGTTTAATCCAACTTCTTAAAATAATTAAAAATCCATAGATAGCAGTGAGTCGGATCGAATCCATAGGGAAGGTAGTATTTTTAGATTTAAAATCTTTGATTTTACAAAAGAAAAAAAAAAGAAGAGTTTTGGAATCAAAAGTGAAGTTGGAAAATAAAAAAAATAAAAATTAAAAGGTATAGGAATTTAAACTTGGTACTAAGATCTACTAGTTAGATCTTAGCATCTACTTGCAATAAAATAAAAAGTAATAATTAAAGTATAGAAATTAAATTATAATAAAAATAAAGAGTATGAAATTAAAGAGCATAAAAATAAATATTGCATTAATTAAAATTTTAAAATTTAAATATATGGAATTTAAAAAGAAAAAAAATAAAATAAAATAGCCTGATCACTGATTTTGGATCGGCATGGGTGGAAAGATGGTGTAGAAGCCCAGCTTTTCCTCTCAGCATCAGTTGCCTCGAAGCAGCCATTAACCCAGAGCCTAGCTTCACCCTGTACCAAAGCTTCACCTTGATCAGAGATGTTTGTTTTGAAGGCCTGGGGGGTCCTTAAATAGATGTTGGAGGGCTAGAGGATTTTCTTTTGGGCAATGTGGGATTAAGGGCTATTTTAAGCATGAAAATAGGAAGAAATCTGAGTGAAATTTAGATTAAAATAGCCCCTGAACAAATTCTATTGAGCTCTTTTAATTCTGGCCATCAGATGGTGATCTGATGCTTCCAAAAATACCAAAAATGGACGTGTAATGGCCCAGATCAAGTCGGATTAAATTTTGACTGTTGGATCATGCTTGATGGAGGAAATTAAGTCGTTGATCATGCGCTTGAGAGTCTGATCACCATCAGGAGCTTTCTAGATCGTTGGATCAAAGTTGGAATCAAGCGCTGCCATTCAATGACGATCCGAGTGAAATCAAAAACCAAATCAGAGTTGGAATAAATCTTGAGCATCCGATCTTGACTGCAAGCAACTACCACCGCACGATCGTGCATTTACTGTTTCCATGGATTGCATGGACCGACCGTACCGCACATCGTAGCCAATTAGCGCTCCTATCACCGAGTGAAAAGACCAAATTACCCTATGAGCCATGATGGATTTTCTGTAAACCCTTTAAGGGTCTAGGTCCACCATGTGGCAAGCTTTGATTCGCCCAGTTTTGCTGAGCTAGCGGTTCACACTGTGCTATAGACCTATGAGGGGGCTTCTGGGCTTGAGTTGGCTAGCGTGGCTGGCTTGGCGCATCAGCTTGGTCGGCTTGGCTTAGCATGTTTGGACATGCCGGCTGCTACGGCACGGTGGCTTGAGCCGGCTGAGCCGTATGTTATTTTTCATTTAATTTATTTTATTTTATTTCTTTAGAAATTCATATCTTTTTTGTTTTAGCTTCATTTTACTTGAAACTTATTTCATTATGATCAAAAAAATAAGCTCTTTCCATTGATATTAAAATTTTATTTTTTTATTATTTTTTAATTAATTTTATAATTAATAAAAATATGAATTTCTGAAAAATATGTATCAATTAATTATTAATTCTTAAAAATAAGTATAAATTAATTGATAAATTGATGCTTTTATAGGTAAATTTATGGTACTTATCACACCCCCCAACTTAAGCTTTGCTCATCCTCGAGTAAAGAAAGAATTTAGTTTTAAATACCTTTTACTTTAGAGTTTTGAATTTTACCTAAGCAGTTTTCAAAATGGTCATTGATATTCAGTAGATCTTAAGTGAGATATATCATTGGGGTATTAATACTTATTAATAAAAAAATTAAGTAAAGAACATTAATTTTTTTTAAACTTTTTCTAAATTATCCTATCTTTATCTTTGATTTGTCTAAACTTTCATATAGGCAAGTGTATTGCTACTTCTGCCCTTTATTTATTGATTTTTATTTTTACATTGCCCACTTTTTGATGTGAATATCATTACTTACTTAGGCAACGAGATTCGATTTCTCGGTGGAAAACCAATATATATATTTTTTTTTAATGTTGCACCACTATGGAGTGTCTTAATCCCTTAAGCTTTCTATTTGATCCATGTAGCGAGTCTTGGGCCAATGACTTCTAAATCAGTTGGCTTTAAGGCACTAGGTATACAATACCCCTCGGGCTTACTAGCTCGAATCAAATAGGCTACGAGTTAAGACTAGCTTTACAACGAGCTTCTTTGCCCTTTCCACCTTTTGACGCGAAACTCAATGCTTGCTTAGGCAAAGAGGCTCGGTTACTCAGTGAGAAGTACTTGAAAACTATTTTATTTAATTTTTTATATAAAAACTATTTTATTTAATTTTTTTATATAAAAAATGTATAGTTATCCTACGTAAGCTTATAAAAAGTAGACTTTTCTTTGATGCTAGTAGAAAAAAATAGAAATGCTCCAAAAAAAAAATTTTGTATTCTAAACTTAATTCTTTATTGAATTTTCTTAATACTTGATTCCTCAATATCTCACAGATTCTCTGATCTATGCATCAATTTTTTTTTTAAAAATGCTTAGTTTAATTCGATTCTTAAGCATAATCAGGTGTCTAAATACTAAATACTAACTTGTTCGAGGACTTAAAATTTTAAAATATTTATTTTTCTCCTCCCAACTTAATTGACATTATCCTCAATGAAGAAGAAAAAATAAAGGGTGTAATAAAGAACATGAAAGAATACACCTGACTTAGTATATTTTTGGTCCCTCCAACTTATTCAAATTATCCTAAAAAAATTAATTGAAAAGATAAATTAGACTAAAGAAAACTAAATATTGAATTACCTTTCAACAAGCGCTAAGTTTACCGTCTTCAGCCAGACACAATGCAGCTTACTATCCTGTGTCAAATATTAGATTGACAAATTCCAATGGTTTTAGATTGTCAATCTCAGAAAGTTGATTTATAATTCCATTATTGACATATTCATTGTTAATTTTAGGGATATAATTTTTGACCCCATTCTCAGACCCATGTTTATTAAGAATTTCTCCTATTTGTTTTTCTAAAATGCTTATGAATGGAGTTTTAGGAGTTACGTTTGATTCAATGGGTGCTGGAAGGATGTCTAAAGATGATTTTAATTTTGAAGGTAAATTAATATGATCTTGCTTAAATAACTCCATTGACTCTTCATTACATGCCTTTTGATTTTTATAAGAAGAACCGGCTTCTAGGGTTGAAGGAAATAGGACATTAGGTTTATAAGTCTCGGATAAATCATCTATTCTTTTTTTTCTTTTTCTATTATATGGTTAGCTTCAGTACTAACCAGTTTCTCTAAATTTTTATTTTGGCTAGCATCAGTACTAGCCTCTTTCACCTGGTCTTGGTATGGGTCCATAAGAATCCTATAGCTTTTAAGTTCAGAAATTACTTTGGTATTCTTAGATTGAGGATTCTTAAGTGAGACATTAAATTGATAACTTGGTCCAAGTGATTGGTGGATATTAGGTGGGTTGTTTGAAATTGATAAGTTTGGTAATTGATCTAGTTCTCTCCTTATGTTAGATTCAACTAATTGACCTATTTAGGCTTCTAGCTTGGTGATAGATTATTATTAATTCAAAATTAATTATTGAAGTTGGTTAAATCTATCATCAGCTAGATTGATCTGTTGAGGAGGTGGGTATGAGGGATGATTGTAATATGATGGCTGGGTAAACTGACTAGGCTGACCATTATTATAGGCATAATTTTGGTATTGGGATCTATTTTGATAATTTTGCACATGTGAAATTTGGGTCTGGGCCTGAGTCTATTGGGATGTCCAAGAAAAATTATAGTTACTCCAATGTCGTTTATATGAATTTGAAAATGGATCATTAACCAGCTTGGAGTAGCCTTGAGCAACTTATTTTTGGATAAAAGGTGGAAACTGTGCAGCAATAGGACATTTATTCACATGATGGGTTGGGCTAGCATAGATTGAACAAATCTTCTGATAATTAGAAGGTGATGTAAATTATGCAGGAGGTTGTTGACCTAGGGTTAAGGCTTGATCTAATTTCTGAGCAAGAAAGTCCACTTTATTTTGTTGACCTAGGGTTAGGACTTGATCTAATTTCTGAGTAAGAAAATCCACTTTATTTATCAAATTTGAAGCAGTCTTAGGACTAGATTCTAGATGTTTAAATTCATGGATCCCTGCCCAGATTTGGTAGAAAGATAACAAAGCATGGTTAATTGAGTTTTCACTCAGAATTTTAAATAAGGTATAGGCTTCGTCCTCACTCTTGTTCATGAATGCACCTCCACAAGATGCATCTACCATCCGTCTGTATTGATCTCCTAAACCCTCATAGAAAGCTTGAACTATTTGCCATTTAGACAGACCATGATGTGGGCATTTTCTAAGAAGTTTCTTAAATCTCTCCCATGACTCATGAATCTGTTCCTCTGGAATTTGAGCAAATTTAGTGATAGCTCTCCTCATAGTATTGGTTCGGCCTATGGGATAAAATTTTTTAAGAAATTCACTTTGCAAGTTAGCCCAAATTTTAATTAGTCTCCCTATTGTGCCAAGCCAGTACTTGGTTTTGTCTTTTAATGATAAGAAAAATAAAATTAGTTTAAAGGCATCCTTAGTTAAATTTTGAATTCTCACCATAGAGTAGATTTCTAAGAATTCATCCAGATATTTATAAGGATCTTCATTGGTGTTTCCATATAAAGATGGAAGCATCTGGATTATAGTCGGCTTGATCTCATAGTGGGTAGCATGAATTTTAGATAATTGGATACAAATTGATGGATTATAGGTGGAAGAAATAAAGTATTCCTTCATCTGCTTAGGTGGTTCTCTAAAATTTTCAGCCATTTGGTTATCGGGGTTTAATACAATTCAGCCTTTTATTTTTATGGTTGGATTCAACTAAATCAGGTAAAGCAATTTTCTACCATGCATGCACTAGTGCAACCCTAACGTGTGGTTCAAAAAAAATTTTTAAATTTTTTTTAAAATTTTTTATTATTTTATTATATTAAAAATTAATTATTTTATTTATTAATTTAATTTAATTTAATTATCATTTTTAATATTTTTTAGTTAGTTAAATTTAATTTTTATTTTATTTTATTTTATTTTTAGAGGAGAAAAAAGAAGAAAGAAAGAAGAGTTCTAAAGAAGAGGTCCTAAGGAGTCCTAGAACTAAGAAGAGAGAAGAATTAGGTTTAATTAGGTTTGATATTAGTTAGCAATCAAGTTGATCAATCAATTCTGACATGGTTAACCTAGATCTAGACAGCTCTTAACTGCCAAGGTCACCTTCAAGCCCTCTAAGTATAAGATCAGCCAATCACTAGCTAGGTAAGTGTAAGGTCGGTGAGAGTTCCTCCATTACTTGCCTTAGACACCAATTATGCTTGGCTAGGTAAGCAAATGGAACTAATTAAAAATCACTTTCCTTCGGGCTCAGTCATCTCTGAACCACTTTTTCAGACATCAGTCAAATTGACTAACCCTAACCTGGTTCAATTCTTAGGATTTCTTGTCCTATTGAGCTCGAGTTTCTAGGGTTGATGTCTCATTGATTTTGAAATTAAAGGCTTGGGTCAATGCTGGATGTTGATTGGTTATTTGTGGGCCAAGAAAGGATGATCAAATCTCCATCTTATCTTATTTAATTAGGTTGTGCCCTTAATTTGGTTTAATATGAATATGCACAAAAAATTTTCAATCAAAGGATTCTATGCAATTTAAACTAGATGCATGCAATTAATTGAATTCCGAAAAGCTTACCTTTCCTCTAGCAATCACCAAAAAAATAAAAATAAAAATAAAACTAATATGATGCATCCTCTAAGTAGTTAGGATTTCTAATCTTGTCATGATATTTTTAATTAGATTTAAATTAATATTTTTTTAAATTAATTTAAAAATAAAATAAATAAATAAATAAAATAAAAAGGAAAGAGAACTAGGGTTAGGATTGATCTCACCAAGCAAAACTTCTTATTCTTTTTATTCTTTAATCTTCTTTTCTGCAAAATAATAAAAAAATTAGCAAGCAATATTTTTAAGGAAATAAAAATTTTATTTATAATTTATTTACAAAAAAATAAAGAGATCAAAAATTTAATGTCCATACCTTCTCCGACAATGGTGCGAAAAACTTGGTGCATTTATCAAAATTATTTTTAATTTATTTAAAATAAATTAAAGAAATCAAAATTAAAAATCAAAAATAGTCTCCGATAATGGTACCAAAAACTTGATAGGAACGTGATATTGTCATTAAGACACCATATTTATCAGTTTAATTCGACTTCTTAAAATAATTAAAAATCTATAGATAATAGTGAGTCGGGTCGAATCCACAGTGATGGTAGTGTTTTTAGATTTAAAATCTTTGACTTTACAAAAGAAAAAGAAAAGAGAAGAGTTTTGGGATCAAAAGTGAAGTCAGAAAATAAAAAAAATAAAAATTAAAAGATGCAGAAATTTAAACTTGGTACTAGGATCTACTAGTTAGATCTTAGCATTTACTTGCAATAAAATAAAAAATAATAATTAAAGTATAAAAATTAAATTATAATAAAAATAAAGAGTATGAAATTAAAGAGCATAAAAATAAATATTATATTAATTAAAATTTTAGAATTTAAATATGAAATTTAAAAAGAAAAAATAAAATAAAATAGCTTGATCTCTGATCTTAGATCGGCATGGATGGAAAGATGGTGTAGAAGCCCAGCTTTTTCTCTTGGCACCAGTTGTCTCGAAGCAGCCATTAACACAGAGCCTGGCTTCACCCTATACCAAAGCTTCACCTTGATCGAAGATGTTTGTTTTGAAGGCCTGGGGGTCCTTAAATAGATGTTGGAGGGCTGGAGGATTTTCTTCTAGGCAATGTGAGACTAAGGGCTATTTTAATCATGAAAATAGGAGGAAATTCGAGTGAAATTCAGATTAAAATAGCCCCTGAACTAATTCTGTTGAGTTCTTTTAATTCTGGCCATCAGATGGTGATCCGATACTTCCAAAAATACTAAAAATGGACGTGTAATGGCCCAGATCAAGTCGGATTAAATTCTGATCATTGGATCACACTTGATGGAGGAAATTAGGCCGTTGATCATGCACTTGAAAGTCTGATCACCGTTTGGAGCTTTCTGGGCTATTGGATCGAAGCTGGAATCAAGCACTACCATCCGATGGTGATTCGGGTGAAATCAGAAACCAAATTAGAGTTAGAATAAACCTTGACTGTCCGATCTTAATTGCAAGCAACCACCACTGCACGATCGCGCATTTACTATTCCCATGGACCGCGTGGACCGACCGCACCGCACACTGTAGCCAATCAGCACTTCTGTCATCGAGTGAAAAGATCAGATTGCTCTATGAGCCATGATGGATTTTCTGTAAACCCTTTAAGGGTCTAGGTCCACCACGTGGCAAGCTTTGATTCGCTCATTTTTGCTGAGCTGGCGGTTCACACTGTGCTGTGGATCGACGGATGGCTTCTGGGCTTGAGTCGGCTAGCATGGCTAGCTTGATGCAAGCTTGATTGGCTTGGCTTGCAATGTTTGGATGCGTCGGCTGCTGCGGCGTGGTGGCTTGAGCCGGTTGAGCCGTATGTTATTTTTCATTTATTTTTTTTATTTTATTTCTTTAGAAATTCATATTTTTTCCATTTTAGCTCCATTTTGCTTGAAACTTATTTTGTTGTGATAAAAAAAATAAGCTCTTTCCATTGATATTAAAATTTTATTTTTTATTATTTTTTAATTAATTTTTTAATTAATAAAAATATAAATTTCTTAAAAATATGTATCAATTAATTATTAATTCTTAAAAATAAGTATAAATTAATTGATAAATTGATGCTTTTATAGGTAAATTTATGGTACTTATCAGTGATCAACTACCTATGTAAGGTATCATGTTCTGAACACGTAGCTATAATAGTAAATAGTTACCGTTACCGATCAAGCTTTTCAAATTTAAAGCATGTACATCATATTTAGATCCTATGTGTAGGATTTTCTGATATGATCAGTATCTGATAATTAATTAGATTAATCATATTATTCACTATATTTAATAAAATTTTAAAAAAATTTCAAAAATAAGGCTAGAAATCCTGCACTGAAAACCTACAAGCCATCCATTGGTGCATGATGGAGTTTTAGAGATTTTTGGATCAAAATAAAAAATCAATCTTAGCCATTGGATCTCGACCAGTAGCATTATCAGCCATCAGATCGAGTAAGTGAACTCCCGCTCCCATTGTGCACCACGTAAAGAACCGGTCCACCGGCATAGTAACCCACCTGGTGGACTACGTTGTTTTCTGGCATCAAGCTGACATCAAACATTGGTTGGGCCGGCCCAATTCTACACACAATCTAGTTTATGGGTTTTAGTCGATCTAAATTAATTTTTGAGCTGGTTTGGACCGAACTGGCCGGCCATTTTATTTTATTTTATTTTATTATTTTTTTCTTTTGATCTTCACATCTTTTTCATTTTAGCTCTGATTTTCATCAAATTTGATTAGTTTGAACTCATTAATCGAGCTCTTTGCATTGGTGAGGCTCTTTCCTATGAAATATTAATAAAAGTATTAGTTTTTTAAAATAAATATTAATTATTATATATTTTAATATTTTTATTAATAAATTTATGATAGTTATCAACAAACGAAATTTTCTATCCTTAATTTTATATTAACATGTAAATGTCCCAATCAGTAGTTGGGAAAATACATAGAAAGGAAAAGAAAGATATAGTTGAAAATATAAATGCATCAGGGGCACCCAGTCCCTATTTAAAAATTACAACTATTGCAGATACATTCATACAATCAACTATCATAGATACATTTACAAATACATCCATCACATGGGCATTTCTAATCCATAACCATCCATCAAGCAATTTATAACAATTACTTAAAGCATGAAAATAAACTACTTATGTTATTCTAATTGTGATATCATTCATGCACATGTCATTTAAGAAGTTTAAATTCATGGGCATAGGACCCATTTAGGATTTTGTTTGGGTTCAACTCTTGATCCAATTTCAATTATGAGTTAACCATATGTTATCCTTTTGAGTTAAGTTAACCTATTCTTAAATAAACCCTAATCCAATTAGATTCACAATGATTTAGTCAACTAAGACTCAAGTCCTAATCAAATTATCAACTAAGACTCAAGTCCTAATCAAATTAGGTCAATGACAATTGGGTCAACTTTAATTGAACAATATTTCTAATCTAAATAGAACTATAAATCTAATTTGATTTACAATCATAAACCCTAATCTCATTGGGTCAATGAATTATAGTTTACATCAAACCTATCAGTGAAACCCTAATTTATGTTTGATGCATCTTTCTTCCATGATCTAGATTTTTCTAGCTAACCACATGTCTAGGTTAGGAACGTGATGGGTGACTCCACTATTATCAATGCCCAATCTGTGGTAGCCGGCCCTGGGTCTATGGTGTATGCATCATATGCAACAACCCTAGGTCCCACGCATTACATGCATAAGGCTGCAATTCCATGAAAATTCAGATCAAAAGATCTGGCCTAAACTTTGTCACACAAGTCTTAAGGCCATGGAATCTCATGCCAGGGTTTGATCACAAACAAAATAACTTTTATTCTTATAGAAGATACAACAAGCAAGCAATTAAACATCATGTAAAAAAATCAGATTTTGACATATCGTGAATTAGATCTAATCTATATCATAATAATAACATGTTGTTTGATTGAATCAATCAAGGATGTCTCTGATATGACCGTTGAAATTAGGCTATGCAGCAGAAATAGATTTTAAAAATTTTTAAGCATGCATCAACTACTAAAAACATGAGATCAAACTTCAATCCTAAAATCATCTTGTTGATTTCAATCAAACATTAATCTTATAGCATATTAAATGTGAAAAGATAAATGATATACCTTGTAGGAAGATTTGAGTTGCCTACTAATTGGTAGCCTTGAGGCACCCAAACACGTGCCCTCCAATGGTGATCTACACGGGTCTCGATCTAGGACTCTCCTCAATTTGGATTCGACAAATTTTCTTTCCAAAAAAATTAGCAACTACTTCTTTCTTTGTATCACCAACTCTTGGTATTTTTCTTTCTTTTCTTCTCTCTCTAGGATATGTAGAACCCTCAGCTCTTAGCCCTTTTGTTGTCCAACATTTGGACCTTTGACAAACCACACACAAGTCCTATGGAATCAGCCATTTTTAGCCTCAAATCATAACTCAAAAATAGAAATCATGGAGGAAGTCAAACACCCTCCAATTGCCCAACACTTGGGTGTCATGTCTAGAGGCATGAAGCCTCTCCTTGCATGAGAGATGGAGGAGTTCATCTCTCCATGGAATCCTTCCCATAGGCACATGGCATGAAAAATGTGTGGAGTTCCTTAGGCGCTTAATATCCAAAGAGGCATGAAGCCTCTTTTATTTTAGCATGGAATCCTTCTTGGTTGAAAACTCTTGGATGCCAAATCCTAAGAGGTGTGAACTAAAGGGGAACAACACCAAGAGGCATGAGGAATGGAGGGGTGCAAGAGATAACCTCATAAAGAGAGGCGCTATTCATAAAGAGGCATGGAGGACTTTCTAATTGTGTGAAACACTTTCACGCAAAGATAAGCGGGTGTGAGAATGGATGCGCCTCTTAGCATGGAGAACTCCTAGGAGGCTTGGACTCTTTCTTAGATAACCCTTGGACTATTCAAATGTGGCTTAAGAGTCCTAATAGATTTGATCTTTGACTAATCAAAGCCCAATGCCAATATCTTGAATCCAAATAGATTGGGGATTAGGGTTTAGACATGTGCTAGTATACTTGACCTAAAACCATTAGGATCAAATCCTTACTGAATTAGGTTCAACAAGATCTAATCAAAAGTCATCAACTAATTTTTTTTTTGTGTGTGATCCATTGGATTGCACATCTAGCCAGCAGTAGGTCCCGACTCATGTGCACCTAATCTAATTAGGTCCAAATACATTAAGCCTAAGTACATCAATTAATTAGAACTCCTTTCTAATTAAATTATTGAATTAAACTCTTTTAATTTATTAGGATCTACAACTCAAGATTGATGTCTGGCAACATGTCATGACTATATAGAAAATATGAAATTTGACAGAATACCAAAATTATCCTTCTATGATAAATTATTGTGCAATTCAATCCTTCGATTATACAACAATCCAAACAGGCTGTAGGCATGAAATCATATCAAGACCAAATACTTATCCATGTAAATCTTGATCTGATAATGATGACTCGATCAATGAACCAATAGAAACTATTTTTAATATTCATCTTGAAGGAAAAATCCTATTTTTTTGGCATAGGATCATTTAGATCTGATTGGATCTGAAGAAATATTTTAAAAATTTTTTCTTATGATCCTAACTAGATCTGAGACATCTCAGATCTGATCCTAAAGATCTAATATTATATAATAAAAATAAAAATAAATCTAATTTAATTTCATATCTTATTTTTGGATAATCAGATTATCCTATGATGATCCTGAATGATCCTGAGATTCTGGAAGGAGCCACACACGTGCCTGACCTCTACCGGTGTCCACTCAGGCAAGATCTGAAGATCTTCTCCTTCTAAATCACCTCTTCAAAAATTAGATTTAGATCTGACCTTGAAGTTCTTCAAAACTTCTTTTGAAGAAGCAGCAATCGTCTCTTTCAGCAATGCTGTCTTTTTCTTGATCTGGGCGCTTTCTTCCTTGGATTGCACTTGAACCCATGCCCAACTTTTTTAAGCATGGAGAGGAGAGAGAGAGGATTAGAGGGAGGCATGAAACAGAGGGGGGCAATCTTGCGGCATGGTGAAAGGAAGAAGCTCTATAACCCTAGTTGCAGACAGGGTTTAAATAGACCCTACTGCACCATGCAGTGCCACATTATCCCAGCTAATCAGAGGTCTTCATTCAATTAGATCTAAATCTGATTAGTGGGATGATGTCATCTAATTCAATTAGATGAGAGTTCCTTAAAAATTCACATAGATGGTGCCAACACTAGATAAACCCAAAACTCTTTGGCGCCTAGGTGTTTGATCATATCAAAATACCTTGGAGTCCCATCTATATGGGACTCCATCGTTTATCCATATAGGGCGCATGCCTAGGATGGTGTGCACCCTCTCTCTTACCTCTTTTAGTGAGGGGACAAAAGTCCTAGGTGCTTTTCTATAGGCGCATGACACATGACCCTATGTCCAAGTGTCCAGGGTCAACTATTGACCTATGTCCAAAAACAGGAATTAGCAAGTGATAGAAATTGGCAGGTGTTATTTTAAATCCATCTAATGAATTAAGACAACCCTCTTCTGATCTAGACAAGCTCAAGTTAGACTAAGATAAAGTTTCTGAGTGAGTCTAAATAAATTTGGCTAAGCCGAGATGAACCATAATGATTATAAAAGAAGAATGTTAGGCTCAACCATGTGCTAGCATGATTTTCTTGAACCCAATTGGATCTAATCCAAATCAATTGAACTGGATTAGTCTAATTGATGACATTTAGATCTAAACCCTTATTTGTGTGATTCAGTTAGGTTCAGTTCTATATGGTAATGAGACATGTCGTGATCTCTATCATCGACATTATCGAAACACCTTTCGATAGATCAGAATTTTTCTGATTCATACAATTAGAATGATCGATCATCTAAATCATTCTAATTGCTTCTAAAATATACCAGTAAAACCTAGCAGTATATGATGACTATCCAACAAAATCAAAAGTGAACCTCTCAGTGTAACTACCTGTGTGATTGGATTCTTTTATCTTGATCCCCAACAGGATTAGAGTTAAGGTGAACTCATCAAACTCAATATCCATCATATGAATTAATCATTCAATTCGAGTTCGATGTGAAATCCAAATAGGAACTCTTTCTATGATATTCACACTGCCATGGCTATGGGCTTATGGACTCAATCTCATGATTATCACAGGGCTACTTCTCATCTACCGAGGTAGATAGATCTCCTATTGATGTAATCCAATTCTTATAATGAACATGCTATAGCCAACATGCACCTTAGGATTTCGAATGGCTAGGAGATCGAGTTATGGTGTAGTCAAACTATAACATCCTCAAGATAAACTATCGATGCACCTTAGGTCAAAGAATCGGACATACCACTGCAGCATTGAGTAGTCATCAACGAGAAGGTAGACCTCCTTATGACTGCTCGAGGTGATCATGCTCAGTGCCCTCATTCTTTAACAAGTATTTGTACTCTTGCTCTGGTGTCTCCACACCATAGACTCAAGATACATATATCCTAAGAAAGCGATCGTACACCAACCTTCTAGATTGATCACCATCCTCATGATGATCCTATGGTCGGAAGCAGTTTATGAGTTAATTATGAAAATTCATGTCTTAAATTTTCAACTCTTGAAAATATGAATTATCATTGCCATTAACTCAAAGAATGTATCACAAATACTTTAAATACACACTATGATAAAAAATAATTTATTTATTAATTTATAGTCAAAATTATAAAATTATCCTTAGAAGTGTATTATAAGTGTCAGCCAATCTGGCTTCTAGGGCACACATTTAACAAACTTCCACTTGACCTAAAGCCAATTGGCTATAAATCTATGTCCCATCTTCTTAAGGTGGGCTTCAATCTTCTGCTGATTCAATGACTTTGTCAATGGGTTAGCCGCATTGTCTGTAGTGTTATCTCTCTTGATCTTGATGTATTGCTTCTCGAGATAATCATGGATGAGATGGTATTGTCGCTCGATATGCTTGGATTTCTGATGAGACCTTAGCTTCTTAGCTAGGGCTATGGTGGCATTATTGTCATAGTATAGAGGAACGGCATCTTATGGCATCACTTCAAGCTCTGTGGTGAACTTCTTCTACCAGAATGCCTCCTTAGCAGCCTCCGATGTAGCGATATACTCTGCTTCCATGGTGGAGTCTGCTATCACCATCTGCTTGGAACTCTTCCAACTGATAGCTCCACCATTATAAATAATAGACTTTTAGAAGTCAACTTTCGATCATCCATATCGGACATAAAATCCGAGTCTGTATACCCCTGGACTTGGAGTTCTCCATTACCAAAGACTAGAAACATATCCTTAGTCTTTCTCAAGTACTTAATGATACATTTCATAGAAGTCTAGTGCTTTTTGCCTGGATTTAATTGATCCCTACTCATAATACTCACAAAATGGACAATATTAGATCATGTGCATAGCATGGCATACATAAGGCTCCCTATTGCTGAAGCATAAGGGATCTTGCTCATGCGTTCAATCTTCTCAGGTGTGCTAGGGCACATCTTCTTGAAGAGATGATTGCCATGTCTAAAGGGTACTAATCCCCTCTTAGAGTTTTTCATGCTAAACATTTTCAACACCTCCTGTATGTACATTTTCTATGAGAGACCCAGCATCCTATATGGTCTATCTCTATAGACTTTAATTCCCAGAATAAAGAATGCCTCTTCTAGATCTTTTATAGAGAACTCCTTAGACAACCACATTTTGACTGTAGTCAACATAGGAATATCATTCTCAATTAGGAGGATGTCATCCATGTACAGTATGAGGAAGACAACAGCGCTCCCACTGATCTTTTTAAAATCATAGGGCTCCTCCTCGTTCTTGATGAATTCAAATGATTTGATTACATCATTGAAATGAGTATTCTAGTTCTAAGATGCTTGCTTAAGTCCATATATGGATCTTTGCAGCTTGCATACCTTGTGATCATTATCACTGGATGTGAAGTCTAGCGGTTGTTCTATATAGATATCTTTCTCAAGATATCCATTTAAGAATATCATTTTCACGTCCATCTGCCATATTTCATAATTGAAATAGGCTGTAATAGCAAGCAATGTATGGATGGATTTGAGCATGGGTACTGATGAAAAGGTATCCTAATAGTCAATGCCTTCGTGCTGACTATATCCTTTCGCTATGAGCCTTGCTTTGAATATATCTACATTTTCATCAACACCTATCTTTCTCTTGAAGATCCATTTACACCCAATAGGTACTATACCTTTAGATGGATCTACCAAGGTCTAGACTTGATTTGAACATATTAGGTCAATCTCTGACCTCATTGCCTTTAACCATTTCTCGAAGTCGATATCTGATATCGCCTCATCATAGATTTTGGGATCATCACCATGAACTCCATTTTCTATGAGGAATATTTTTTCTGTCTTTTGATATAGTAACTAAGTATCTTTCAGGAGGATGAAAAATTCTACTTGATCTATGAGATGGAGGAGGTAGTGTCTGGGTTGGTTCAATCTGATTAGTTCCATAGGTTCCTTAGCTCGTTTCTCATCAGAGACTTTCTTCTCGAGTCTAATCTATCTTTTGGTGCCACCATCTTGAATAAACTATTTTTTAAGAAAGATGGCATATCGACTCACAATCACATTATAATCTTCTAAAAGATAGAAATAATATCCTAATGACTCTTTAGGATATCCAATAAACCAAGCTCAAAAGGATCTAGACTCTAATTTATCTGCTTATTGTCTCTTAACATGGGCCAGATAACCCCAAATTTTGAGATAACTTAGACTTGGTTTCTTACCATGCCATATCTCATTTGGTGTGGTAGGAATGGTCTTAAAGAAAATCTTATTTAGTAAATATATAGTAGTCATTAGACTATGTCCCTAAAGAAACTCAAGAAGGTCCGTAAAACTCATCATAGATTGGACCATATCTAATAGAGTCCGATTTCTCGGTTCTGAAATTTCATTGAGTTGAGACATTTCAGGTGGAGTCCATTGAGAGACTATGCCAATATCTTTAAGATAGTCTAGGAATTTTTGGCTAAGATATTCGCCTCCTCGATCTAATCGAAGAATCTTAATAAATTTTTCTGTTTGCTTTTCTACTTTGAGTCTGAATTTCTTAAACTTTTCAAAAGCTTTAGACTTATGTCACATCAAATACACATACCCATATGGAGACAAATCATCGGTAAAGATGATGATGTAGATATAATTGCTCCTACCGGTACATCAAATGGGCTGCATACATCAGTATGTACTAGGGCAAGCAGGTCTGTGGCCCTTTCCCCATGTCCTATAAAAGAAAGCTTGATCATTTTTTTGTGAAGGCATGATTTTCAAATCGGATATGATTCGAGAGTCAATGGACTCAATAGCCCAGATTTTCCTAATTTGTCAATCCTATCTTCAGCTATATGCCCTATCCTAAGATGCCAAAGATACCTATCATTTAGACTATCCCTAGGTTGTTTTGATCCTATAGCATTCACATTTTGCTCGATATTAAAAGTAGAAACATCAATATGTAACTGGTAGAGACCATTTATAAGAAAACTATTTACAATTTTATTACTTTCATAAAGAATATTATAATGGTCCTTAAGAAAACTAATTACATAGCCTTCTTATGCTAAGTATGAAACAGAAATCAAATTTTTGCTTACTGTAGTTTCTAAGAACTAGATCTAATCCAGACGGTAATCATAGAGGATAGGTTCTCATGGTCCCAGCAGTAACTCTTGCTCTATTTTTGATATTAGGATCATCTCACCATCCCTCAGCTTTCTGTTATCCTCAAGATCTTGTATACAAGTGCACAAATGAGCACTAGAACTAGAGTCAAGCACCCAACTAGATGCAGAAGAAATCATAAGATTAGATTCTATAACGAGTATACCTCTAGAAGGACCTGCCTCCTTCTTGTTCTTCAGACTGGCCAGGTACAAAGGATAGTTTCACTTTCAATGGCTATCAGTATTGCAATGAAAATATTTTCCTTGTCGACCTTCTTCTTCGGCTTTACCTTCTTTTTCTTCCCACCATCCACCTTCTACTTCTTCACGGACTTTTTTTTCTTTCCAAAAGACTTTCTCTTGGAAGAAGTCTGCTCCACAGCAAGTACTAATCTTTTAGAATCTTTCATAGAAAGCTCAGCAGTAATCAGCATGTTCATGAGTTCAGTCAAGATATTCTGAAGTTTATGCATATTGTAATTCATGATGAACTGTCCATATTTATTAGTCAAGGACTGCAGAATTATATCAATCTGTAAATCCTGATCTAACTTGACATCGAGCTTCTTAAGTTCTTCTGAGTTCTTGATCATCATTAGACAATGATCTTGGACCAACTGCCCATCATGCATCTAAGCCTTAAACAATCTCTTAGTGACTTGATATTTGGTTGTGCGACTCTGTTCACCAAACAACTCTTGCAGATGAGCCAACATTTGGCGTCTAGTCTTAATGTCTTCATATTGGCACTGAAGCTCATCAAACATCGAGCCCAACATGTAAAACCTGGCATTGTTATCTTCATCCATCCACTTCTCGAGAGATGCTCTCTGATCAGTGGATGGACGGGCTGGTAAGGTGGGAGGATGCTGTTCCAATACATGAGTCAACTTCTTGAAACTCAAAATAATTTTGAAGTTTTTGAGCCAATTTTTGTAGTTGGATTTGGTCAGTCTATGGGTGTCCAAGATACGCGCTAGTAGGTTGGACACAGACATCTTCCTATAGAGAGTCAAAGTTTCTAGTTAGATTTTGTAGTTAGACTTGATTAATTTGTTTAAGGGTTTCATTTTTAAATAAATTAAGCTCCCACTATTTACTCGAATCCCTACACTTTCTTGGCAGAGATGTAAAAATCTCTATGATTATTGATTTTTAGTGGATGATGCAGTCCCACCAACTGACTCACCACCTCACCTAATAGTTATTGGTAATGGATCAACTGATGAATAAAAAACTCTTGTCCAATGATTCTCTAATCATGGTGCATCCAAACTTGATCTCTAATTCATGAATCTCACCGTATCCAGAATATTGATCCACTCCTTAGTTAAATCAGACCCACCATTTGCACAAATTGGATTCCTAATTGGATCCCTTGCCGTATCCAAAATATTAAGCCCAATCCACCTCCAACCTGTAGCATCCAATGCCTAATAGATATGCTTGCATCTTTTCGGTGCAACTGAATCGCTGTATCCAGCTGAAAATAATCAATCCCGGGAAGGGCCTGTACATCTACAATGGTAGAAGATCTTAGACTTAATATTTTCTTAGGAAGATTTAATTTAGATCACTTTAAACTTGACTTGACTTAGTCATAATAATTATGACTAACCTAGTGGCATGGGTTGGCTCGAATTGTTAGCCACCTTAAATCAGAACTGGGTTGACACGAATGGCCAGGTAAGTGAGACTAGTGGAAGGGATATGCCATTAACTTGATAAGAACGCATTCAGATTGAGTAGCTCCCAATTAAAAACCAGTCAGTCGTATCTTCTAAACTTATCTTAGATACCTAATTATCGAATCAAAATCAATCAGGTTAGTCTACAATCCAGGCTCGAACCACGGAGCCAAATTAAGTCTTGACTTGATTGAGTCACATCTCAATGTGATTCGATCTTGACCCAGACTTAATCCTATTAGGCTGGTCAAATCTAAGCTTTTTCTGATCCCACCTAACCAACTCTTGATTCGGTTTGATCAATCGCTAGACCTAATTAAGCTACCCAAGCCCGAGCCCAATCTTATGAAGATGTCTTAAATCTAAAAATTTATAATTTTTAAACCTAATTAATTTTATAATCTTAATTTTTAATTAACTTTTGGATTCATAAACAAAATATATAATAAAATTTTAGGATTTTAGGATCTAGAATTTTGTAGAAAAATAAGTTTTGATTTCTGATTAAGGATGAATGCTCAGCACTCCTACACATCATAAGAACACCCCATCGAATGGAAAGAGAGGGCCTTTAAATCCTACTTTATTCTTATAATCAAATGGCCAAGGAGAATGCCTTAATTAGAAATATAATTTCTACTACAAAACTAGTTAGATCTAAATCATATATCGCATATATAATTAATGATCTAACTTATACATGTTTTGCATACATCTCATGTATCATAACTAAATTAAATATGCATGCTTTCAAATCTAAAATATCATATATTAGATCTAAAAAATAAAATTTTAAATTTGATCATATCAAAAATAAAATTATTCTAGATATTTTATAGAACTATTCTATAATTAGTTTAAGCATGCATCTTTCATATCTCATATGAAAAATTAAAACTCTATTTTCTATTTTCTAGATATTGTTACAACAATTATAACTTCAAAAAAATAAAAGTTAAGTAGGTCTAAAATTATTTTTAATTAAATTAAAAATATGATTATGCTAGACTACATATAGAACTTTTCTATAACTAGTCTAGTCATGCATCTCATATATCGTAGATCTAAATCATTTTAATTTTAATTTTTTAATTTTAGATCTAATCACATCTAATGTAATATCTAAAATCATTTAATATTGGATCATAAATAAAAATAAATTAGATCTAAAATAGATCTGACGAGCTACCAACCTAGCTCTGATACTAGTAGAAGAAAAAATTCTATTTTTTTGGTACAAGATCGTTCAGATCTAATTGGATCTGAAGAAGTATTTCAAAAATTTTTTTATTATTGCTCCAAGAATTAATTATGATGATTACAAAGCATTTAAGAAGATTACTAATGAATTTAGCTTGAAAAGAGACTTTTTATATTTCAAGGGCAAAATTATAATTTTATCAAGTTTTGATCTGAGAGCCTCAAGAGCAGGTATAGAAGATTTCTAATCCTTTGGAGATAGTTCCATAATATTTGGATGCTTATTTTGGAAGAAAATCAAATTTGAAGCAAAAGGGTCGACCCTTAGGTTGTCCCCTACTGAAAAGGGCTGTTTGGCATAGTGTCTCTGTGCCAAGGGTTGACCTCTGCTGTTCTGAAGGCTAAAAATATAGAATAACTATTTTTTTGGATTTTATCTCAGAGATTGACCTTGAGGTCGACTCCTGTACCATGAGTCGACCTCTGCAATGAAAATTTTTTGGCAATAGCTATTTTTTTTTATTTTGGTAGGTTTTAATGATTTCTTTAATATCTCCAACAGCTACAAATCTTGTCCAGATTTTTTTTCCTCCACCTATTGAAGATTTAAAAGGCTTTAAATTGAGAAAAACATAAGAGATTAGTGTGATTTAATTTCAGCCCTAAGCAAATGTCATCTTCAAGCAAAGAAGCCTTCGTTTCAAGTTCACCTACCTCTCAAGAGCTCTTTCAAATCTCCAACAATCTTGAGAAAAATTAGAGAAGCTTCCTTCATTATTGTAAAAAGCATTTTTAAGGTTTTATTTGCCCACAAAGGGAGCTAAACTTGTATTTGATTGTTATTAAATTTTTTACTCTGCTTTACTATTTTGATTCAAGTTTCGGAGGGGTTCCAAAACTTAGGAAGGTTGGTCCTAACCTTGAATAGAATTATATTGGATTGGCTTGTACCCAAAAAATAAGTGTTCTAGCTTGGGATAGCTAGGATTGGAGGTTTCCAATGGTGTATTTAGTTTGAATACGGTTAGTGGATTTTAATTTCCAAGTAGGAGCTTGAGGAGTGGATGTAGGTGCAAGAAAAGTATCGAACCACTGTAAATCTTGCTTGTTTGTGGTATGCTTGTTATCTTTCTTTCCTTCCTTAGTTTGTTAAATTCTTGCTCTCTAATCTTTTATATTTTTCTCTAATCTAAATCGCTTCGCACATACGTCTTGCATATCATCATTCAATCTTGATATCTTTAAATTAGCTTTAAAATTTTAAAAATTTAATTCACCCCCCTTTTAGGTTGCAGAGCTGGGCAACAAGTGGTATCAGAGCTTGGTGCTCTAGCCCAACTTTGATTTAACCATCAAAGAGCCAAAGATCTATGGCAACCCAAGTTAGTATTTTTCTAGCCGAGGGGCAGTCCACAAACCGACCTCCACTTTTCAATGGGACAAACTATACCTATTGAAAAGCTTGGATGAGAATTTTCATACAAGCACTTGACTATGATTTGTGGAGTATCATAGTTAATGGACCACACACATCCACTAAGATAATTGATAGTGAGGAATCAATCAAACTCGAAAAGGAATGGAATGAGATTGATAAGAAAATGGCTTAACTCGATGCAAGAGCCATGAATATTTTATATTATGCTCTAGATGCTAATGAATTTAATTGTATTTCAACATGCATGTCGGTTAAGAAAATATAGGATAGGTTAGAAGTAACTCATGAAGGCACTAATCAAGTTAAGGAATCAAAAATTAACATGCTTGTGCACAAATATGAACTTTTTAAAATGGAGCATGATGAATCAATAACTATAATATTTACTAGATTTATGGATATTATAAATGGTCTTAAAAGTCTTGGCAAGTCTTATTCTAACAGTGATCTTGTGAGGAAGATTCTTAGGTCTTTGCCAAAAACATAGGAGGCCAAAGTGACTGCAATCCAAGAAGCCAAATATCTGAATGTTTTATCCTTGGAGGAGCTTCTAGGATCACTAATGACGCACGAGCTAAGCATGAAACAACATCAAGAACAAGATGTCAAGAGAAAGAAGACAATATCCATTAAATCCACCACTCAACAAGATGAGAAATCCGATAAAATGGAAGGTGAAGATCAAGATGAAGAAATAGCCCTCATCACAAGAAAGTTTAAGAGATTTTTGAAGAGAAAATAAGGGATAGGGAAGAGGCTACCTACCAAAGGGGAGCATAGCATGAAAAAGGATAGGGAGCAGCCCGTTATTTGCTATGAATGTAAGAAGCCGGGGCACTTTAGGTCTGAATGTTCTCAACTTAAAAAGACTTCTAAGAAATACAAGAAAAAGATTGTGGTGGCAACATGGAGTGATAGTGATGACTTAAGATCCAAAGAGGAAGAAGCTCGTGAACAAGCCAACCTATGCCTTATGGCACATGAGAATGAGATAAGTGCTGAAATCTCAAATGAATTTACATTCGAAGAACTTCAAGAAGCCTTCTATGATTTAGTAGATGATTTAAAGTGATAGGAATGGTGTACAGGGTGGAAGCATGGATTTCAAAGCAAAAACATGAAATCATATAAATCAAATCCGAATCCTAGGACCACCTTATTAGCATTTAAATTATATAACATACATTTGTAATATAAAAGAAAGTATTAGAACATACCTTTTATCGCTAAATCCTAAATTGATCCTGATCACCGGTAGCAGTCCGTCAGGGGTTCCACCAGGTACCCACGTGTTCACCCTCCAATGTTGATCCACACAGAGACTTGATCAAGACACCAGTACCTCTGATTTATATAATTAGAGTTCTAATGATAAGAACTTTAATTAAAAGTGCAAGACCTTTAGCCTTTATGTCACCTTCCTTGCCTCTCCTTATCTATCTTTTCTTTTCTTTGTCTTCTTAATTTTCCTTCCTAATCTCTTAGTCTTAAGATAATTTCTTGTCCTTATAAGGACAAGGTCTAGATAAGAGAAGGAAAGAAAGAAAATTGGACAAAAGAAAACTCTTGTAAGAAGGAAAGATAATTTTCACATCTACAGACTCTTGGTGCGCACCCCTATTTATAATGTATGTAAGGGTGCCAACATAATTTCTCGCGCCCTTAAAAAAAAAAATCTCATGTCCCTTCAGCCAATCTCATGCCTCATCAGAAAATAATGAGATGTAGACTTAGTCCAAGAGGTGCCTTAAAGCAGAAGGACTCTTGGACTAATTTTATGTAAGTTATTTACGAAGAGCCGCAATATTTCATCATTGGCGCCACCCTTTTCATCCACTAGATCAGATAAAAGGGTCATCCAATGGCTCTAAAAAGGGACGCCCATTTAGCAAGAAGGCATGGAGATGATCTTTGAATAGTCAAAGTCCCAAGGGACTTTGACTTGGTCTAAGAGGCATCAAGAAGGAGTGGGCGGCATGGAGTCCTGGGCGGTAAGGAGTCTTGGGCGACAAAGAATCCTAGGCAACAAAAATTAAAAAGAAATGGAGTTTTTAACTTGTAGAAGGACTCTTTATTGCCCCATATCAGATATCCATGCCTATTCAAAATTTTTACATGACATAACAGATGGGAAAAGTCAAAGAAGGTAGGCGCCAACTAATTCTATGCGCCAAAAAATGCTTTGCGCATGAAAGACTTCCTACGCGCAAGAGAGAGACTCTCTGGTGCATGAGATTCAGATATGTGGCACCCCAACTAAAGCCCAATCAATTTAGGTTAATCCAATTCAAGACCAAATTCTATTTGGCTCAAATTGAATCTTAGTTAGCCCAAATCAGAAGCCATTTCGAATCCAATTCGAATCTAGGTGCTAGGGTTTTGCTACATGTGTTAGCATGTTCATCGTGCAAATATGGTCTAATCCAATTAGACCCTTAATCATTTCTCTTTGTGTGTGACCCATTGGGTTCCACATCTAACCAGTAGTGAGTCTGGATGTAATTTGACCTAATTTGGTTAGAACTCAACCAAATCGATTTAGGTCAAAACTAGCCAACCCAATTTGACTTAATTTAGAACACTTTCTAATTTAATGATCAAACTAAAATTTTAATTTGATCGAACCCATAAGACATGATTGACATCTAGCATCATATCGTGACTTTTTGGAAGATGTAAAATTTTGATGAAAATACCAAAAATATCCTTCAGTGAAAATTACCATGCAACTAGATCCTTCGATCTTTCTGCATCCTGAATATGACTCTGGATATGGAAATATGTCAATCCCAATATCATATTCATTTTTCTTTCAATCTTATGATGATTTATTTAATGAAACATTAGAAATCATTTCTAATTTTCATCATGCTTTGATCAAAGTCTTCCTGAATCATCATTTGTTTGAAGTAGGTAGGATGCTATTTCCTTTTATCAGGAGAGATCGATTGCATGTTAACCTACTCACAATCTTCATATATGTAATCTATCATATCCAAATCATCCTATATATAACTGAGTCATGAATGAGTATGAACCAAAATATGGATTTATATATATAAGATTCTATGGTAGTTTCAGATCAAAAGATTATATGCATAATTCCACTATGAGAATCATCTATTGACATGTAGATAAGACTCCATTAGATATTCTCAATTTGGATCAATTCAATGAACTCATTCTCTAATGAACACCCATATTTTTGTATTAGTATCATACATAAGTTATTGTGAGATCAATCACCCTCTCAATCGAGCATACAAAGAATGTGCTAGTCTTACCGAAAAACATTGATCCCTAACTCAATGTCCCATCGACTGAAAATATTTAAATTAGGATTTTAAGATTTTAGGTCTCGCTGGTATGATCTCATCATAATCCTAAAATCATAGTCCTAATTTATAGGATTCATCATAATATTAAATAAATAATAAGACACTGTATATGATGAAATAAATGCCTTTATTTATTTATTAAAAATATCATTACATGAGTTTGGAAGACAAAGAATAGCCCAAAAATTAATTGGCTTGAGGGCATATTCCTTTCAATCTCCCACTTGCACTAAAGCCAATCACCCTTATATTTTAATCCCATACAATCAAGGTGGCGATCAAACTATTGCAGTGGTAAAGCCTTAGTGAACGGGTCTGCTATATTATTTTTTGTATCAACTCGTTCTATGACTACATCTTATCTTTCAATAATTTCACGAACGAGATGGAAGCGTCTCAAAATGTGTTTGGATTTATGATGAGACCTTGGTTCCTTTGCTTGAGCAACTGCTCCAGTATTATTATAGTAAAGTGGTACTGGATTCTTAATTTTAGGAATAACATCCAATTCAATGATGAACTTCTTCATCTAGATAGCTTTCTTGGCAGCTTCACTTACAGCTATGTATTCTACTTCAGTGGTTAAGTCAGCTATAGTTGGCTGCTTAGTACTCTTCTAACTTACTGCTCCACCGTTCAGAGTAAAGACATACCCTAAAATGGATTTGCTATCATCTGGGTCTGATTGAAAATTAGAGTCAGAATATGCTTCTAATTTAAGATCAGAACCACCATATACTAGAAAAATATCTTTAGTCCTTCTCAAGTACTTAAGAATATTTTTCGCAGATTTCCAATGATCCTCTCTTGGATCAGCTTGAAATCTACTTGCAATGCCTAAAGCATAAGCAACATCAGGCCTTGTACATAACATGGCATACATTATTGATCCAACAACCAAAGCATAAGGAATAGAACTCATTCTATTTCTTTCTTCAGGTGTCTTTGGAGACATCTTTTTAGAGAAATGTATGTCTTGACTCATGGATAAATAACTTCTTTTACTCTCATCCATACTGAATCTTTTCAATATTAAGTCAATGTACCTTGATTGGGACAAGCCTAGCATCCTCTTAGATCAATCTCTATAGATCTTTATTCCTAGTATATAGCATGCTTCTTCTAAATCTTTTATGGAAAACTTATTTGATAGCCATAATTTGACTGATTGTAACATTGGGATATCATTTCTAATGAGGAGTATGTCATCTACATACAGAACCAAGAAGACTATGGTTCTTCCACTAGTTTTCTTGTACACACATGGTTCATCAACATTCTTGATAAAACCAAACTCTTTTACTCTTTCATCAAAATGGATGTTCCAACTCCTTGATGCTTGCTTTAATCCATAAATGGATCTCTTGAGTTTGCATACCTGATTTGGTCTCTCATTTGACTCAAATCCCTTTGGCTGTGACATATAGACCTCCTCCTCAAGAAAATGATTAAGGAAGGCAGTCTTTACATCCATTTACCATATTTCATAGTCGTAGTATGCTGCTATGGCAAGCATAATCCAAATAGATTTGAGCATGGCAATTGGTGAAAATGCTTCATCATAATCAATCTCCTATTTTTGCCTAAAATCCTTAGCCACCTATCTGGCCTTATAGGTTTCAATTTGACCATCAGCTCCAATCTTTTTCTTAAAAATTCACTTGCATCCAATAGGATTTATATCCTCTGGTGCATCCACCAAAGTCCATACTTTGTTGGTGTGCATGGATTCCATTTCGGATTGTATGGCAGCCAGCCATTTGTAAGAGTCCTTACTTTTGACTGCTTCCATATAGGTCAGAGGTTCATCATTCTCAATGACTTAGGCTTCATTGTTCTCAATAATGAACCCATACCTCACAGGTGTATTTCGTACTCTTTCAGACCTACGGATAGGAGTTATGTGTTCTAGTTCTTTTATGTGATTATTTGGTTGAAAAATTTTTATTTATTTTTTTTGAACTTCACTAAGTTCAATATTTCTGCCACTGCCCTTTTCTAGGATAAATTTCTTTTCCATGAAAGTGGCATGCCTACTTACAAATTCTTTTTGTTCAGTAGGATGGTAGAATAAATATCCTATACTATTTCTAGGATATCCTATAAATAGACATCTATCTGATCTAGCATCAAGTTTATGTCCAAAATTTCTTTTGACATATGCTGGACAACCCCATATCTTAAGATACTTAAGATTAGGTTTGTTACTTCTCCATATGTCATATGGAGTACTAGATACAGATTTAGAAGGTACTCTATTCAAGATATAAATTACAGTTTTCAGGACATGACCCCAAAAGAAAATAGATAATTCAGTGAAGCACATCATGGACCGTACCATATCTAATAAGGTATGATTTTTTTCTTTTGGCTATACCATTTAATTACGGTGTATAAGGAGGTATCCATTCAAAGAGAATTTCTTTAACTTTAAGATAGTCAAGAAACTCACTAGATAAGTATTCTCCTCCCCAATCAGATCGAAGAATTTTTATACATTATCCAGTTTATTTTTCAACCAAACTTTGATACTCTTTAAATTTATCAAAGACTTCTGATTTGTGTTTCATAAGATACGCATATCCAAACCTAGATAAATCATCAGTGAACGTTATAAAATAGGAGTATCCTCCTCTGGCTTAAGTTATCATAGGACCACATACATCCATATGTACAAGTTCTAATAACTTATTTGTCCTTTCTCCATGTCCACTAAATGGAATCTTGGTCATTTTACCCATGAGGCATGATTCACAAGTTCCTAATGATTCATAATCAAAAGGATCAAAGAACTTTTCTTTGTATAACTTGTTAATCCTAGCCTCACTAATATGACCTAATCGACAACGCCAAAGTAAAGTATTATTTATGTCATCTCTCTTACGTTTTCCATTTTCATCAATATGAAAAATATTGTCATCCAAGCATAGAGTCAACAAACCATTGCTAAATATGCTAAAATAAATATTTTTTTTAGAATATTTGATCGAGCAACCTTCGCTCGTTACATTAAGACTATAACCTTACTTTAATAACAAGGGTATAGATATAATATTTCTAATGATCTTAGGCATATAATAATAATTTGTAAGCTCTAAGATCTTTCCATAAGGTAACTTCAATATATTTATCCCTACAGCTTCTGCTTGGATAGACTCTCCTCCAGCACCATAGAGCTTAAAGTCACCTTTCTTCAAACTCTTAATTTTCTACAGCCTCTACAAAGATTTGCATATATGAAACCACGGTCGGTATCTAATACCTAAGAATTTGAATGAAAGAATTTAATGATAATATAGTATGCATCTCATACATATCTTTTGGTGCATTATTTGCACCAGACTTCACGGTTGCAAGGTGAGTCTTGCAATTCCTCTTCCAATGACCTATTTTACCGTAGTGAAAACAAGTCATCTATCCGGAGACCTTCTTTCCCTTTTTCTTCTTATTTATACCACTTTTAGGGTTCAACCTTCTCTTTGAACCCTTTTTGCCTGGCTTCTTCTTGGAGATCCCATCCATAAGAAGAAGAGGAGCCTTATCTTTCTTGATATGGCTTTTTGCTGTCTTGAGCATATTTAACAGCTCAGGCAAGAAAGAATTCAGTTTGTTCATGTAATAGTTCATGACAAACTGAGAAAATGATTCTGAGAGTGATTGCAGGATCAAATCCTGACTTAACTCTCCATCCATAACAAAACCTAATTAACTTAATCGAGTAATTAGGTCAATTACCATCAAAATATGATTTTGTACGGATGTTCCTTCTGTCATTCTTGCATGAAATAATTATTTAGATATCTCATATCTAGCAGTTCTACTATGCTCTCCATAAAGCTCTTTTAGATTAGCAATATGGATTGAGTGTCTATGCTATCATGCTGCCTCTGTAATTCATTATTCATAGGAGCAAGTATGATGCATTTGACAGTAAGGGAACCATTTTGCCACATCTTGTATGTAGACTTATCTTCATCTGTGGCATCATTTCCTAATGGTTTAGGATCAGGGGCATCAAGAATATAGGAGACTTTTTCTTAATTGGGTACTATTTTTAGGTTTCTCAGCCAATCAATATAATTTTGATCAGTCAATTTATTTGAATCCAAAATTGAATGCAATGAAAGTGAAGAAGCCATTTAACCTACATAATAAAGAACAATATATATGCAAACAACTTATGATGACAAACATAATTAAATCAGAACTTTAATTTAATTATGTCTCCCATAATTTAATAAAAAACTCATAACCCTCTTATTGATTTTCTTAGTGAGAATAAGATCCTAATTCCTTATAAAAGGTCTTGTGGTTGCACAACAAACCTGTTATAAGTTCAAAAGTAGGAAACTCTTTCCAATTGCACTTTATGCAACTCTCAAAAAACTTTTGCCTCTAAAACATTAATAGACTTGTGTTAGTACAACAAACTTTAATGTTTTAGTTTAAATAGAACCCTTCATTTCTATACAGTCAAAATAAAATATGACTACTTTTGTGGTTACATAATAAAGCAGTATATTCAAAATGATGTAAGCATCTCAATGCACTAGATTAATATTACATCATTCCCCATGATAGATCTTGTGGTTACACAATAAAAGTAATATGGTTTTGGACATAATAAGAATCTAATATGAAGGAAGGCCTTAATATAGTAAATATAATACTAAGCATTTCAATCTAGAATTAAATTAATCAAATTAGCTAGGTAAGTGGGAGAGAAGTGGGAGTCCTCCCTGTTGCTTTCCTTAGACATCAATAAATTGGCCAGATCAGACAATAGAACCAATTAAAAAATCACATTCTTTTTACCAATCATGAATCATTTATCCTAGATATCGATTGATCAATTAGACATTCCGACTGATACAGCTATAGATTAATTATACTATAACTTAATATAATTTTTAAAGAGGCATTTGAAAGGTCTCGATGCACATTCTGATTTAAATCAAATTAAATGCCTAATAGCATCAATAAAAATTTATATATATCTATTAACAAGTATAATTATTCTAGGACAACCATCATTATATAGTGAATACTTTCCACTATATCAGGGCAATCTTTACAAAATAATATATACATCATAATCTCATTATGATAAATAAAAGAATATGATCTCATCATATAAATAACATGCAAATAAACATAAAAAATATATCATACTTTTCTTTTGTGCCATTATATTATAAGCAAAACATTATATGAATTAACCTAATAAGACTTGCTCTGATACCATTGATAGGAATGGTGTACAGGGCGGAAGCATGGATTTCAAAGTAAAAACATGAAATCATATAAACCAAACCCAAATCCTAGAATCATCTTGTTAGCATTTAAATCATATAACATGCATTTGTAATATAAAAGAAAGTATTAGAACATACCTCTTATCGCTAAACTCTAAATTGACCCTGATCGTTGGTAGCAGTCCGTCAGGGGTTCCACCAGGTGCCCACATGTTCACCCTCCAATGTTGATCCACACAGAAACTTGATTAAGACACCAGCACCTCTGATTTATATAATTAGAGTTCTAATAATAAGAACTTTAATTAAAAGGACAAGACCTTCTTTAGCCTTTATGTCACCTTCCTCGCCTCTCCTTATCTATCTTTCTTTTTCTTTGTCTTCTTAATTTTTCTTCCTAATCTCTTAGTCTTAAGATGACTTCTTATCCTTATAAGGACAAGGTCTAGACAAGAGAAGAAAAGAAAGAAAATTGGACAAAAAAAATCTTTTGTAAGAAAGAAAGATAATTTTCACATCTACGGACTCTTGGTACGCACCCCTATTTATAATGTACATAAGGGTGCCAACACAATTTCTCGCATCCTTAGAAAAAAAAATCTCATGTCCCTTCAGCCAATCTCACACCTCATTAGAAAATAATGAGATGTAGACTTAGTCCAAGAGGTGCATTAAAGCAGAAGGACTCTTGGACTAATTCTACGTAAGTTATTTATGAAGAGTTGCAATATTTCAGCATTGGCACCACCCTTTTCATCCATTAGATTAGATAAAAGGGCCATCCAATGGCTCTATAAAGGGACGCCCATTCAGCAAGAAGGCATGGAGATGATCTTTGAATAGTCAAAGTCCAAAGAAACTTTGACTTGGTTCAAGAGGCATCAAGAAGGAGTGGACGGCATGGAGTCCTGGGCGGCAAGGAGTCTTGGGCGACAAAGAATCCTGGGCGACAAAAATTAAAAAGAAAATTGAGTTTTTAACTTGTAGAAGGACTCTTTATCGCCCCATATCAGATGTCCATGCCTATTCAAAATTTTTATGTGACATAACAAATGGAAAAAGTCAAAGAAGGTAGGCACCAACTAATTCTATGCTTCAAAAAATGCTTTGCGCATGAAAGACATCCCACGCGCAAGAGAGAGACTCTCTTGAAGGAAAATCCTGATTTTTTGGACTAGGTTCGTTCAGATCTGATCGGATCAAGAGATATATTTTAAAATTTTTTTTCTTTGATCTAGATCAGATCTGAGATGTTTCAGAATTGATCTTTATTACTTTAATAATTAAAATAAATTTAGATAAATTAAATCAAATTTAATTTACCTTGAAGTAGGGTAATCCTATTATCCGTTGATGATCCTGTAAGCAGCGAAAGGTTCTGGATCTAGCCATGCAAGTGCCTGACCTCTACCAGTATCCACTCGGGCTGGATCTGGAGATTCACTTCTTCTCTATCACATCTCCAAAAATCAGATCTGAATCTGATTTGGAGGATCTTCAAAATACCTTTCGAAGATCAGCAGTTGTCCTTTACAGCAGCACAGCCTTCTAGCTTTCTATCGCCTTTCTCTCATCTGGATTGCACCAACTTGGATCCTAAACTCCTTTGGGCATGGAGAGGAGAGGGAGAAGATGGACTTGGTGTGGAGGAGGAGAGGAGAGGCAGCCTTGGGACGTGGGAAGTTTCAATGCTTTTTGAGTTGGGCGTAGGGTCTTATTTATAGACTATGCGTGATCCAACTCCTCTTCTTCCCAACCAATCACAACCCTTTGTGAAATCAGATCTAAATCTGATTGGTGGGAATAGAGTCCCTTGGATTCCTCCTTAGATGGTGCCTAAGATCAGTCAAACTTGGTTCTTAGGAGAAGTCTAATCGAAATCCAAAAGGAGATGGAGTCCCTGTCCAATAGGGACTCCTGGGCGCCTCCAGCTTGGGCACACGCCAAGGGTGGCATGCGCCCTCCTCCTTGCCAGGTTCTGGCAGGAGGACAAGCCCCCACCAGCTCTCCAATAGGTGCATGACACGTGGACAGAAGTCAAAGTGTCAATGGTCAATATTTGACCAGTCAAAGGTCAACTTTTGACCAAAGTCAAAGGATGAGAAATGGTAGGTGACCAAAAATGGCAGGTATTGTCTTACAAAATAAGACAACCCTTTTCTGACCTGGACAAGCTCCAGTCAGACCAAGTGAAGGCCTCTGATCGAGCACAAACTCCTTTGGCTCAGTCAGGACAACTATTTATGATAGTAAAAGAAGAACGTTAGGTTCAATCGAGTGCTAGCACGATTTTCTTGAACCTAATTGAATCTCATTCAGATCAATTGAACTGGATCAGTTCAATTGATGATCACCAGATTCAAACCCTTGTTTGTGTGACCCAGTTAGGTTCAGTTCTGTATGGTAATGGGATATGTCATGATCTCTATCATCGACATCATCGAAACTTCTTTCGATGGATCAGAACTCTTCTGATTCGAACAGCTAGAATGATCGATCATCTAAATCATTCTAATTGCTCCCAAAATCCACCAGTGACACCTAGCAGTATATGGTGGCAACCCATCAGAGCTGAATGCGAACCTCTTGGTGCAGCTACCTGTGTGATTAAGTTCTTCTATCTTGAGCCCCGATCAGATTAGGGTTAAGGTGAACTCGTCAAACCCTAGTTCTCTGTCATATGATGTAATCATTCGATTCAAGTCCGATGTGAAAATCTAAATAGAAACTCTTTCTATTATTTCACTCTGCCATGGCCATGGGCTTCTGGACTTGATTCTCATGATCATCATAGGGCTGCTCCTCTACCACCGAGGTAGATAGATTCCATCTTGATGCAATCCAGTTCCTACAATGAACATGCTATAGCCAACATACACCTCAGGGTTCCATATGGCTAGGAGACCGAGTAATGGTGTAGTCAAACTATAACACCCTCAAGGTGAACTGCCGATGCACCTCAGGTCAAAGAACCAGACACACCACTGCAGCATCGAGTCAGTCATTGACGAGAAGGTAGACTTCCTAATGACTACTCGAGGTGGTCACGCTCAGTGCCCTCATTCTCTAACGAGTACCTATACTCTCGCTCTGGATGTCTCCACACCGTAGACTCAAGACTCATCTACTAAAGAGAAGCGATTGTACACCAACCTTTCGGATCAATCACCATCCTCGTGATGATCCTATGGTCGGGAGCATTTTATGAGTTAATAATGATTATTCATGTCTTAAATTTTCAACTCTTGAAAATATGAATTATCATTACCATTAACTCAAAGGATGTATCACAGACACTAAATACACATATGTGATAGAAAATAACCCATTTTATTGATTTATAGTCAAAATTATAATTTTGCCCCTAGAAGTGTATTACAAGTGTCAGCCAATTCTGGCTTCTAGGGCACATATATCTAACAATCTCCCACTTGTCCTAAAGCCAATTGGCTACAAGTCTAAGTCCCATCTTCTCAAGGTGGGCTTCGATCTTCTGCTGGCCCAACGGCTTTGTAAGTGGGTCTGCCACATTGTCTGTGGAGTTGACTCTCTTGACCTCGACGTAACCCTTCTCGAGGTAATCGCGGATGAGGTGGTATCGCCGCTCAATGTGCTTGGATTTTTGGTGAGACCTTGGCTCCTTAGCAAGGGCTATGGCGCCATTATTGTCGCAGTATAGAGGAATGGCATCTGATGGCATTACTCTGATTTCTGCAGCAAACTTCTTGTACCAGAATGCTTCCTTCGCAGCCTCTGATGCAGCGATATATTCTGCTTCCATGGTGGAATCTGCTATCATGGTTTGCTTGGAAACTCTTCCAAGCTGACAGCACCACCATTGCACACAAATAGACTTCCAGATGTCGACTTTCGATCATCTATATCGGACATGAAATCCGAGTCTGTGTATCCCTGGACTTGGAGTTCTCCGTTACCAAAGACCAACATCATATCCTTAGTTCTTCTCAAGTACTTAAGGATACATTTCACAGAAGTCCAGTGTTCTTCACCTGGATTTGACTGATATCTGCTTGTGACACTCACAGCATGGGCTATATCAGGTCGTGTACATAGCATGGCATACATGAGGCTCCCTATTGCAGAAGCATAAGGGATCTTGCTCATGCGTTCTATTTCCTCAGGTGTGCTAGGGCACATCTTCTTGGAAAGATGAATACCATGTCTGAAGGGTATTAATCCCCTCTTAGAGTTTTCCATACTAAACCTCTTTAGTACTTCCTCTATGTACATCTTCTGTGAAAGTCCTAGCATCCTATTCGGTCTATCCCTATAGACCTTAATTCCTAGAATAAAGGATGCTTCACCTAGGTCTTTCATGGAGAATTCCTTGGACAACCATATTTTGACTGTCGTCAACATGGGAATATCATTCCCAATAAGGAGGATGTCATCCACGTACAATACGAGGAAGACAACAGCGCTCCCACTGACCTTTTTGAAGACACACGGTTCCTCTTCATTTTTGATGAAACCAAACATTTTGATCACATCATTGAAATGAGTGTTCCAGCTCCGAGATGCTTGCTTAAGTCCATATATGGACCTTTGCAGCTTGCAAACCTTGTGATCAGTATCACTGGATGTGAAACCTAGCGGCTGTTCCATATAGATATCTTCCTCAAGATATCCATTTAAGAATGCCATTTTCACGTCCATTTGCCATATTTCATAATCGAAATAGGCTGCAATGGCAAGCAATGTGCGGATGGATTTTAGCATAGCCACTGGAAAAAGGTATCCTGATAGTCAATGCCTTCGCATTGACTATAACCTTTTGCCACTAGTCTAGCCTTGAATGTCTCCACATTCCCATCTGCACCAATCTTTCTCTTGAAGATCCATTTACACCCAATAGGTACTATACCTTCTGGTGGATCTACCAAGGTCCAGACTTGGTTTGAGTGCATCGAGTCAATTTCTGACTGCATTGCCTCTAGCCATTTCTCGGAGTCGATATCTGATATCGCCTCGTTGTAGGTTTTGGGATCATCACCATGAGCACCATTACCTACGAGGAACATTTTCTCTACTTCCTCTGAAATAATACCTAAGTATCTTTCAGGGGGATGGAAAACTCTTTTCGATCTACGAGGTGGAGGAGGTAGTGTTCTTATTGGCTCAACCTGATTTGGTTCCAATTGGTCCTTAGCTCGTTGTACTTGTGAGACTTTCTCATCAAGCTTAATCTGCTTTCCAATGCCGCTATCTTGAATAAACTATTTTTCAAGAAAGATGGCATGTCGACTCACAATCACATTGTGGTCTTCTGGAATGTAGAAATAGTATCCTAATGACTCTTTAGGATATCCTATGAATCGAGCTCTGAAGGACCTAAACTCTAACTTGTCCGCTTGTTGTCTTTTGACATGAGCCGGACAACCCCAAATTCTGAGATGACTCAGACTTGGTTTCTTACCATGCCATATCTCATACGGTGTGGTAGGAACGGTTTTAGAGGGAACCCTATTCAGTAGATAAATTGAAGTTAACAATGAGTGTCCCCAAAGAAAATCAGGAAGGTCTGTGAAGCTCATCATGGATCGGACCATATCCAATAGAGTCCGATTTCTCCATTCTGAAACCCCGTTGAGTTGAGGTGTTCCTGGTGGAGTCCATTGAGAGACTATGCCATTTTTCTTGAGATAGTCTAGGAATTTTCGGCTAAGGTATTCACCTCCTCGATCTGATCGAAGAACCTTAATGGGTTTTTCAGTTTATTTTTCTACTTCATGTCTGAATTCTTTGAACTTTTCAAAAGCTTCAGACTTGTGTCTCATAAGATACACATACCCATACCTAGACAGATCATCGGTAAAGGTAATGAAGTAGACAAAATTGCCTCTAGCCGGCACATCAAATGGGCCGCACACATCAGTATGTACTAGGGCAAGGAGATCTGTGGCCCTTTCCCCATGTCCTACAAAAGGGAGTTTAGTCATTTTGCCTTGAAGACAAGATTCACAAGTTGGATATGACTCGAAAGTCAATGGACTCAATAGCCCATTTTTCTCCAATTTGTTGATCCTATCTTCTGCTATATGACCTAATCTCAGGTGCCATAGATATCTATCATTTGGACTATCCCTAGGTCGTTTGGCATTCACGTTTTGCTCGATAGTTAGAATAGGTACATCAATATGTAGCTGATAAAGACCATTAATAAGGAAAACCATTTGCAATTTTATTTCTTTCATAAAGAATGTTACAATGGTCCTTAAAGAAGGTAATCACATAGCCTTCTAGTGCTAAGCATGAAACAGAAATCAAATTCCTGCTAGCTGCAGGCACATAATAACAGTCTTTCAAAACTAAGTCTAAACCAGATGGTAATCGAAGAGGGTATGTTCCCACCGCCACTGCAGCAACTCTTGCTCCATTACCGATGCGTAGGATCATGTCTCCATCCCTCAGCCTCCTGCTATCCTCAAGACCCTGCATGGAAGTGCACAGATGAGCACTAGAACCAGAGTCAAGCACCCAACTGGATGCAGAAGAAACCGTAAGGTTAGACTCAATAACGAGCATACCTCCAGAAGGACCTTCCTTCTTGTTCTTCAGGGTGGCCAGGTAAGTAGGGCAGTTCCGCTTCCAAGTGGCCGTCGCTGTTGCAATGGAAATACTTTTCCTTTGACAGCGGCCTTCTTCTTCGGCTCTGCCTTCTTCTTCTTTCCTCCTTCCACCTTCTGCTTTTTGCAGACTTCTTTTTCTTTCCATAAGACTTTCTTTTGGAAGAAGTCCATTCCATAGCAAGAACTGAGCCTTTAGAATCTTTCATAGAAAGCTCAGCGTGACCAGCATGTTCATTAATTCGGCCAAGGAAATTTTGAAGTTTATGCATGTGGTAATTCATGATGAATTGCCCATATGCATCAGTCAAGGATTGCAGAATAATATCATTCTGCAGATCCAAGTCTAACTTCACACCGAGCTTCTCAAGCTCTTCCAAGTCCTTGATCATCATCAGACAGTGATCTTGGACTGACTGCCCATCATGCATCTTAGCCTTAAAAAGTCATTTCGTGACTTGATACTTGGCTGCGCGACTCTGTTCACCAAACATCTCCTGCAGGTGAGCCAACATTTGGCGAGCAGTCCCGATATCTTCATGTTGGCGCTGGAGCTCATCAGACATCGAGCCCAACATGTAATATCTGGCCTTATTATCTTCGTCTATCCATTTTTTCAGAGATGCTCTCTGTTCAGTGGATGGATGGGCTGGTAAGGTGGGAGGGTCCTGGTCCAATACATGGGTTAACTTCTCGAAACCCAAAATGATTTTGTAGTTCCTGAGCCAATCTTTATAATTGGGTCCGGTCAGTCTATGTGTGTCCAGGATACGTGCTAATGGGTTGGACGCAGACATTTTTCCTGTAGAGAGTCAAAGATTCTAGTTAGATACTGTAATTATGACTTGACCAATTTATTTAGAATTTTATTTTTAAATAAATTAGCTCCCACTATTTTCTTCGGATCCCTACACTCCCTCTGTAGAGATGCAAAAATCTCCATGATTAATGATTTCTAGTGGGTGGTGCGGTCTCACCAACTGACTCATCACCTCACCTAACAGTTATTGGTGATGGGTTAGCCAATGAGTGAACAACTCTTGTTCAATGATTCTCTAATCATGGTGCACCCAAACTTGGTCTCTAATTCATGAATCTCACCGTATCCGAAATATTGATCCACTCCTTAGTTAAGTCAGACCCACCATTTGCACAGACTGGATTCCTAATTGAGTCTCTCACCGTATCCAAAATATTGAGCCCAACTCATCCTCCAGCCCATAGCATCCAATGCCTAATAGACATGGTTGCATCTTTTCGGTGCAACTGAGCCACTGTATCCAGCCGAGAACAATCAACCCCGGGAAGGGCCCGCACATCTACAATGGTGGAAGACCTCAGACTTAATCTTTTCTTAGGGAAGAATTGATTCAGGTCTCATTAAACTAGACTTGTCATAGTCATAACAATTATGACTAACCTAGTGGCATGGGTTAGCTCGGATTATTGACCACCTCAAGATCAGAACTGTGTCAACAGATATGGCCAGGTAAGTGAGATCGGTGGAAGGGATATGCCATTAACTCGTACAAGAATGCATTCAGGTCGAGTAGCTTCCAATTAAAAATCAGTCGGTCGTATGTGCCAAACTTACCTTAGACACCAAATTATTGAGCCAGAACCAATTGGGTTAGCCTACAATCCAGACTCTAACCTCTGAGCCTAATTAGGTCTTGCTTGATCGTGACTCGATCTTGACCCAGACTTAATCCTATTAGGCTGGTCAATTTAAGCATTGTTGATCCCATCTAACCAACTCTTGATTCGGTTTGATCAACCGCTTAGACCTAATTGAGCTACCCAAGCTCGAACCCAGTATTATGAATATATCTTAGATCTAAAATTCTCAATTTTAGACCTAATTAATATTTCATAATCTTAATTCTTAATTAAGTAGGGTTCATAAATAAAATATGCACAATAAATCCTAGGGTTTCAGGATCTAGGGTTTTGCAGAAAGTAAGTTTTGGATTTCTGATTAAGGACGAACGCGCAGCACCCCTACACATCATAAGAACACCCCATCGGATGGGAGGAGAGGGCCTTTAAACCCTTCTTCATTCTTATGACCGGACGGCCAAGAGGAACGCCTTAATCAGGAACATGCAATACTACAAAATAGTTTTAGATCTATATCATATATCTCATATACAAATTAGATCTAATCATGGCATATTTTGCATACATCTCATGTATCGAATCATGCATATTTTTAGATCTAAATTATCTCATAATAATCTAAAAAATTAGATTTAAATTGATCTTATCAAAATAAACTCTAATCTAGACAACTATGTAGAACTATTCTACAACTAGTCTAGACATGCATCAATCATATCTCATATGATGTTTAAAATTAAATAATTTTTATTTACTATTTTTTAGATATTATTATAATAATTATAATATCAAAAAATAGTAAATAAATAGATCTAAAATATGATTTAATCAAATTAAATTATAAACATGCAAGACTATTCTATAGAACTATTCTATTTTAGAACTAGTCATGCATATTTTCTAATCTTAGATCCAAATCATTTAATTTTAATTTTTTCTAATTTTAGATCTGATCACATCTCATGTGACATCTAAAATTCACTTATTTTTTAATTAAAATAAATTTAAAATTAGATCTAAATACTTTAGAACCTTGGCTCTGATACCAGTTGAAGGAAAATCCTGATTTTTCGGACCAGGTTCGTTCAGATCTGATCGGATCAAGAGATATATTTCAAAAAATTTTTTCTTTGATCCTAATTCAGATCTAAGATATTTTAGATCTAATTTTTATTATTTTAATAATTAAAATAAAATTTAGATAAATTAAATCAAATTTAATTTACCTTGATGTAGGGTAATCCTATTACCCGTTGATGATCCTGTAAGCAGCGGAAGGTTCTGGATCTAGCCACGCAAGTGCCTGGCCTCTACCGGTATCCACTCAGGCTGGATCTAGAGATCCTCTTCTTCTCTATCACATCTCCAAAAATTAGATCTGGATCTGATCTGGAGGATCTTCAAAACTCTTTTCGAAGATCAGCAGTTGTCCTTTGCAGCAGCGCAGCCTTCTAGCTTTCTGTCGCCTTTCTCTCATCTGGATTGCACCAACCAAGAGATCCCAAACTCCTTTGGGCATGGAGAGGAGAGGGAGAAGATGGACTTGGCATGGAGGAGGAGAGGAGAGGCAGCCTTGGGGCATGGGAAATTTTCAATGCTCTTTGAGTTGGGCGCAGGGTCTTATTTATAGACTATGCGTGATCCAACTCCTCTTCTTCCCAACCAATCACAACCCTTTGTGAAATCAACTAATCTAATTGGTGGGATAGAGTCCCTTTGGATCTTCCTAATGGCGCCTAAGATCAGTCAAACTTGGTTCTTAGGAGAGTCTATCGGAATTCAAAAAGGAGATGGAGTTCCTGTCCACGGGACTCCTGCCTCAGCTTGGGCACATGCCAAGGGTGGAGTGCGCCCTCTTTGCCAGGTTCTGGCAGGGGACAAGCCCCTAGTCTCAATAGGTGTGTGACATGGATAGAAGTCAAAGTTCAATGGTCATATTTGCCATCAAAGGTCAAACTTTTGACCAAAGTCAAAGGATGAGGAATAGTAGGTGACCAAAAATCATGTTTATCTTAGAAATAAGAACCCTTTTCTGACTTGGACAGGCTCAGTCGACCAAGTGAAGGCCTCTGATCGGCATAAACTCTTTGGCTCAGTCTGGACAACTATTTATGATAGTAAAAGAAGAACGTTAGGGTTCAATCGAGTGCAACACGATTTTCTTGAACCTAATTGGATCTCATTCAGATCAATTAAACTAGATCATTCTTAATATCACCAGATTCAAACCTTATTTGTGTGACCCAGTTAGATTTAGTTCTGTTGGTAATGGGATATGTCATGATCTTATCATCGACATCATCGAAACTCTTTCGATGAATCAGAACTCTTCTGATTCAAACAGCTAGAATGATCGATCATCTAAATCATTTTTAATTGCTCCCAAATCCCCAGTGACACTAGTAGTATATCTAGCAACCATCAGAGTGATGCAACCTCTTGTGTTCTACCATGTTGATTAGTTCTTCTATCTTGAGCTCGATCAGATTAGGGTTAAGGTGAACTCGTCAAATTCTAGTCTTGTCATATGATGTAATCATTTGATTCAAGTCTGATATGAAAACCTAATAGAACTCTTTCTTTATTTCACTCTGCATGCCATGGGCTTTGGACTGATTCTCATGATCTTATAGGGCTGTCTCTCTCACGAGGTAGATAGTTCTTCTTGATGCTACCAGTTCTACAATGAAATGCTATAGCCACTCACCTAGGGTTCCGTATGATAGGAGGAGCCGAGTTATGTCTAGTCAAACTATAACCCCTTAAGGTGAACTGCCGATGCACCTCAGATCAGAACCAGAATACCATGTTAGCATCGAGTCAGTCATTGACGAGAAGGTAGTTCTAATGACTACTCAGATGGTGGTCAGCTTAGTCTGTCTTCTAATGAGTATCTGTACTCTCAATTCAGTGTCTACACATGACTCAAGACCTCATTACTAAGAGAGTGATTGACCACCTTCCGATCAATCACCATCTCATGATGATCTTGGTTGGAGCATTTTATGAGTTAAAATGATTATTCATTGTCTTTAATTTCACTCTTGAAAATATTGAATTTCATTATCATTAACTCAAAGGATGTATCAAGACACTGAAATACATATGTGATAGAAATAACCCATTTATTGATTTTAGTTAAAATTATAATTTTGCCCCTTGAAGTGTATTATAAGTGTCAGTCAATTCTGGCTTCTAGGGCACATATATCTAACATCTCTGGCATATGGGATTCAGATATGTGGCACTCCAACTGAAGTCCAATCAGTCTAGGTTAATCCAATTCAAGATCGAATTCTATTTGGCTCAAATCGGATCTTAATTAGCCAAAATCGGAAGTTGATTCGAATCCAGGGTGTTAGGGTTTGATACTTGTGCTAGCATGTTCATCTTGCAAACATGGTCTAATCTAATTAGAACCCTTAATCACTCTTTTGTGTGTGACCCATTGGTTCCACATCTAAACCAGCAGTGAGTTTGGGGGGTGTGATTTTGACCTAATCTGGTTAGAATCAACCAAACATTTAGGTCAAAACTAGCCACCAATTTGACTTATTTAGATACTTTCTAATTTAATGATCAATTAAAAATTTTAATTTGATGAACTCACAGACGTTGATTGCTTCTAGCAACTATCATGACTTTTTGGAAAGATGTGAATTTTGATGGGAAATACCAAAATCCCTTCATAAATTACCATGACACTGTCCTTTAGTTCCCTGCACTGAATTGACTCTAGGTAGAAAATATGTCAATCCATATTCATATTCGTTTCTTTTCATCTTATGATGATTTATATCAATAATATTAGAAACCATTTTAATTTGCATCAGTGGCTTCTGATAAGTCTTTTTGATGGATCATTTGTTTGAGTAGTGGTGCTATTCCTTTAGCCAGGAGAGTCATTTCTGTTACTGCTACAACTTATATTATTAATCTACTATCCAGATCTCCTGTACATAACTAGATGAATGGAGTTATGACCAAAATATCGTTGGTATACACAGATTCTATGTGTTTCGGACACAAGGATTATTCATAATTCATATGAAATCTCTATGCATGTAGATAAATCGCATTAATTTTCATTATGGTCAATTCAGTGACTAATTCTCAATGAGCACCACGTTTCTTGTATTAGTATCACCACAAGTTTTGTGGTCAATCACCTCTCAATCGGCTAAAAGAGGTAGGTTTACCAAAATATTGATCCCTATACTCATGTCCCATCGACTAGGATGTTTAAGTGATTTTAGTTTTAGGTTCGATTATATCTCTATAATTTTAAATCATCACCATTATTGGTTCACTATCTTAAATAAATATAAGTACTGTATGAGGAATAATTTTTATTTATTTATTAAACAATATATATAATGTTTGGAAGATAAAGAACAGGCCCAAAAATTAATGACTTGAGGGTCATTTCCTTTACTTAAAGAGTAGAACTAAATAAAACACTAGAATTTAAAAATCAAGTTTGCTAAAGAAATGAAACTATCATAAGTGAAAAACTAGGTCTTACTGCAAGAATTCTAATTAGAAATAAAATTGATAATTAAAATTGATAGTTGAAATTACTTTGAGTTCAAAAATTCATATGATTCTTAAAAATTTGAGACCATTTATGTAAGGTGGTTTAGGCTATACCCTCCTAAGAATAAATTTTAATAAATATTTTCTATAATTCATAAGCAATAAATTTTTAAATGTTTACTGCCTTTAATGTAACTGGACCAATCTTATAATGCTTCGTCTAACAATTATATCAAAAAAGTATAGGTTCGAATAGGAACATTTGTGACTAACCTTAAGAGTCCAAGAACTTGGTTCCTCGTGTAAGGCATGATGTTTGGCATGTAGGTGTGTCTTGCATCACAGGAGAACAATTGAGATGGTATCGATAGTGATTTTTAAACATATGACGTGATGAGTCCAATTCATCCGCTTGATGCTAAATTGGAGGGATGTTATTTGGGATAATGGCAAAGAAAATCATTGGTTTATGGTTATGTCAAGTATCATCCCCCAAGTATATTAAAATATTTTTTGTAGATGTTTAAATGCAATTCTTGAGTTTAGATCTGTTATAGGGTTCAAGTATTTTGTGTTCTTCTTGTGATTGTTAATGTCAATATGATGTATTAACGTTTGTTGGTCATAGGCTATGGTATGTTTTATGGTAGTTGTGATTAATCTTTCTATGTCAACACATGCATATGTTTTAGTAGCTTATGAATGCCAAATTAATGAGGATAGTTGGCTTTGCAATCATAGGCTTGACCACTGTATGCATTACTTTAAAGATTATCAAAAAAAATTAGTATCGATTGACAAAATTAAATTTTGAAAGATATAATTTGTGATGCTGCCAACTAGGTAAACAACAAGTTCATTTCAAGTCTAAATATTGTTTAAACTTCTTAACATTAAAACTTTTGTACATGGATTGTTTGGTCCAAGAACAACAGCGTTAGGAAAATATTATGGGTTTTGTATATTCGATGACTACTACCATTTACAATGATTTTCTTTTGATACGAGTGGACACTTTTCATTTTTTATAATTTTATCAAAAATTATAATGAAAAAGGGTTTCTTCAAGAATTGAAGTGTATGGAACAAAATAAAAATCAAAATTTTGAAAAATTTTATGATGAAAGGAATTAGTCATAATTTCTTCAACACCTAGGATATCCTAAAAAATATAGTAGAAAAAAAATAGAACTCTAGAAGAAATGGCCCGTACTATGCTATGTGAAAGTAACCTTCCAAAATACTTTTGGACGAAAGTAATTAATACAGCATGTTACATCTAAAACCGTGCCCTAATCAGACTAATTTTAAAGAAAACATCTTATGAGCTTTGGAAAGGAAGAAAACCTAACATTGCATATTTTCATGTTTTTGATTGTCGATGTTTTGTTTTGAACAATGGTAAAGAGAAACTAGGTAAATTTGATGCAAAATTCAATGAAGCTATTTTTCTTGGTTACTCTTCTTCTAGTAAAGCTTTTAACATTTTTAACAAAAGAACCTTAGTAGTAAAGGAATCAATACACGTTGTTTTTTGTGAGACTAATGATCTTCCATCAAGAAAGAGTAAGGGTATTGATGATGCAGATCCTCTTATAGAAGGATTGAAGGAGATCATCCTAAAGAATTTAATAATTTAAAATGAAAAAAATCATGAAGACCAGCAAGAAATTGAGGGTGAAGGATAACAAGAACAACCTCAAGGTACAAATGATCTTTCAAAAGAATGGAGGTATGTTCACAATCATCCCAAAGAACTAATTATTGATAATTCTACACATGGGGTAAGAACTCGCTCTTCACATAAAGATGCATACAATCATTTGCATTTATTCTCATTTTGAACCCAAAACCATTGATGAAGCTGAAAAAGATAATAATTGGATAAATGCAATATAAGAGGAACTTAATCAATTCGAAAGAAATAATGTATGGATCTTAATATCAAGACCTAAAAATTATCCAATAATTGATACAAAATGGGTATACAGAAATAAATTGGATGAAAATAAAAATATAATTAAGAATAAAGCAAGATTAGTTGCAAAGGGTTATAGTCAAGAAGAGAAAATTGATTTTGATGAAATCTTTGCACCTATTGCTAGACTAGAAGCAATTAGACTTTTACTCGCTTATGCATGCTTTCTAAATTTCAAGCTATTTCAAATGGATGTTGAAAGTGCTTTTCTAAATGAATATATTGCTAAAGAAGTTTATGTAGAACAATCTCCCAGTTTTGAAAATCATGCATTTCCAAATTATGTTTTTAGATTAAACAAAGTATTATATGGTTTAAAATAAGCACCTAGGGCTTGGTATGAAAGACTAAGTAAATTCTTGCTTAATAATGAATTTTCAAGAGGAAATGTAGATACAATCCTTTTCGTTAAAAGAGATCATGATGACCTCTTAGTAATACAAATATATGTTAATGATATTATATTTGGATCTACTAATGAAACTTTATGTCAAGATTTTGATAAGCTCGTGTAGGGAGAGTTCGAGATGAGCGTGATGGGTGAACTCACATTCTTTCTTGGACTTCAAATCAAATAAACAAAAGAAAGGATCTCCATCACTCAAAGCAAATACACAAGAGAACTACTCAAGAGATTTACGATGGAAAGCTCCAAAGCAATTGGTATCCCCATGAGTCCATCATGTAAGCTTGACAAGGATGAAGGAGGTAAAAGTGTTGATCAAAAACTTTAAAGAGGCATGATTGGTTCTTTATTGTATTTAACTACTAGTAGATCAGATATCATGTTTAGTATTTGTTTATGTGCACGATTTCAATCTAATCCAAAAGAATCATATTTAAATGCTATAAAAAGAATACTTAAATACCTAAAAGAAACTCAATTAATAGGTTTATGGTAATCTAAGAATTCATTAATTGATTTAATTGGATATTCAGATGCAGATTTTGCTGGATATAAATTAGACAGAAAAAGCACTAGTAGAACTTGCCAATTTCTAAGAGTTAACTTAATCTCTTGGTTTAGCAAGAAGCAAAATTTGATAGCATTGTCTATGGCCAAGGCCGAATACATTACAACCGAAAGTTGCTGTGCACAAATCTTGTGGATTAAGCAACAACTTGAGGACTTTGGCATCAAACTAAACAAAACTCCCATAAGATGTGATAATACTAGTACCATAAATCTAACTAAGAATCCAATCCAACACTCTAGGTCAAAACACATTAAAATAAGACATCATTTCATAAGAGAGCATGTTCAAAATAATGACATAATTCTTGATTATGTTTGTACTGAAAATCAACTGGCTGATATTTTTACTAAGGCCTTAAGTGAAGATAAATTCTATGAGATTAGAAGAGAATTAGGAATTCTTGATTTCCTAGCCTAAACATCTTTATGATTCCAAGCTCTCTTCTATCAAAATATCATCTTAAACTACCTTGAGCCTATATCTCACTTTTCTTTCTCAAAAAGCTCAAATCTAACCATCCTTTGATCACTCTCATGTGTAAAATTTAACCCCTAAAATCTTAGATTTTTTCAAAATTTTCCATCAATTTTTGGATTTTCTTGTGCCATGGGTTGACCTAAGGGATGACTCATGGGCATTCTTGTAATTTGACCAAAATTTCTTTCGCCCGACCCTATTAATCAAGAACTCCTTCAGCCAAGAGGCCGACCTCCCCTATTTCTCACTTCACCTGAATAAATCAACTTTTCTCCCTAACCCTTCAATCAAAGAAAACTCTCAAAATCTCCCTCTCCTAAGATCCTCTACTCAAATTGCTCCTTAAGGAACCAAATCTCTTTCTATTTTTTCCTATTTGGATGGTTTGAAGAATTCTAGCAAACCCTTGCCCTAAAACCCACCGTCGGCTCCTTCCTCAAAACCTTTCATCTCCTTCTCAAATCTTCTCTATTCCACTTTTTCTTGACTTTCTTGTGTGGGATTGAGGCTTCTTTTGGTTATAATGGTGCCCAAGATGAAACTACTGCAAAGAAGAAAATTAGCCCATTGCTTAGAAGAAGAAGCCCGCTGGAAAAGAACAGCACTAGAGCCCTCTCTTGGTCCAACCTCTACCTTCAGACAATCTTCATAGTCTCCTCTTACACCAAGTAAGGTCCCTTTGTCTGATAGAAAGGTTGAACTAGAAAAGAATGTTGATTTTAGTTTCTTTGAGAAAGAAAAATTTTCATTTGTGCTAAAAATTAAAAGGGAAGGATGGGATTACTTTTGCAAGTTGAAAGAAGCTACATATGTGGATTTGGTTAGAGAGTTTTGCCTAAATTTGGCATACTTCAATTGAATAGTAAAATCTATTGTTAAAGGTACTGAGATTATTCTTGATCCAATTCACCTGGAGGAAATTCTAAGATTACCATGTGAGGGTTACAAGGAAAGGGAATTAACCCATAAAGAAGAAGGACTGAGAGCCATCTTAGGAAGAGAATTTGAAGAAAATTTGAATAAATTAGAGGCCAAGATTTTTTCTGCTGAAATGAGAGTGTTACACACCATGGTTATCAAGTTATTTGTCCTTAGGAGTGGCAGGCATGATTTATTATCTAGTAGGAACATATATATCATGTTTCATGTGATTATAGAGACCCCCTTTAACCTCCCTATTTTGATGAGAGAGTCCTTGAATAGGTCTAAGGCATATTTACCCTATGGTATGGCCCTCTCATTAGTGTTTAGGAGGTTTGAAGTTAGTTTTGAAGGAAAGCTAGTTGCTAGATTAACTCACACCGATACCATCAATCGCCACACACTACATCGCATGGGTTTTTCAAAGATTGATGGCAGTTGGTCCAAAGGTGCTAAGGATGTAGAGAGGGCTGAGGAGGAAGGACCATCTTCACCTCCTCATGATCATAGAGGATCTTCTAACTTTTAGTTTATATCTGATCATGAGGCTGGTCCCTCAGAGTCAGTGAGGAGAGATGCAGATGTGGCACCATCAAGTAGCAGAGACATAGATGTTAGATTCTCTAATGATCAGATCAAGAGGATCATTGACCAGTTAGTTCAGCCGATTATTGATATCCTATCTCAGAGGATTGTAGGTCTTTCATCTCAGCAGATGGCTAATACCACTTAGGGGGAGAGTACTCACTTCATCTCATCTTTTGATCAGTCTGTGATTCCACATATATCTACTATCTTTCAGTTACTTACTACTCAGTCTGCACGACTTGAGGATCTTGAGGGATGTGTTTTGAGATTGACAGGTAGAGTTTTAGATTTGTAGAGGTAGGTTTTGAATCTGACTCATCCCCAGATGAGAGAGGACATTATAGAGATATCAGATCTTACAGCTGAGGAAGCCAGACTCCGAGGTGTTCTGGAGGATGGTTTTGACTTCTTGAGGAAAGAGTTCAGAGACTCTAGTGATACTCTATCTACACAGATTGGCGCCCTCACTCAATCCATGTCGAGAGCACTGGATCATTTAGACACTATCAGGATTGCTCTTCTTGCTCAGCCCACTTCCTCTCAAACTCCTAGGCCATCTCGTCCAGCTGCTCGAGCTCGCACTTCCACCTATGGTCGAGGCAGACGTAGTTGAGGATGTGCTCCTGGATTTGACCCTAACACACTCCGTCACATCTCTGATTCCTCATCTGATTCAAATGCTTATAGCCGTGATCTCTACTAGATCTAGTTTAGTCATCTTTGTATTAGATTATGATTTAGTATCTCTTAGTTGTTTCTATGAGTTGTTGATCAAGTCATAGTTGTTTATACTTTTTTTTTTATCAAACTTTTGGCATTGGTACTATTGGCTGTTTGGGTCATGGATAGTTGTATCCAAGAATTTTGTATGATGGCCAAATTCTCATAAATACTTTTGATACCTTTATATTTTGTATGTTTAGCACTTATATATTTTGATGACTTGATATTATGATAATCATTTGAATGTAAATATACGATGATGTCATTTGAATGATGTGAAATGAAACCTTTATGAATTGGCTAAATTTCATTATGATCATTATGTTATAAATTGAAAGTTTTGTTATAAACTCTTATTCTAACAAGAAAACATATGGAATAACTTAAGAGCGAGGCTTTTTTATTTTTTAAAATCCTTTAAGATCTTACTTGATAATGTCAAAAAGGAGAAGTGGAGTAAATAAAATTGGGCTATAAGAAAAATTAAAGTAAAATTGATAAAAAAAATAAAATTGAAGTAAAATTGACAAAAGGAATAGTAAGTCAAATACTTTTGCAAATTATTTAAATGCCTGACTATAAGTAATCATCAAACTACTTCTGATGCCATATTGGTCAAATAATTGAATATAATATCCTAGTATGTGATATAGCATGTTTCTTCAAAATTTTTGAAACCCTCAATCAATGCTTCTACATGCTTTATTTTTGCTTATGCTCAAATATTTTCTCATCATCAGAAAGGGGGAGAATGTTGCTCCAAAAAATGATTTTGATGATTACAAAGCATTTGAGAGATTATTAATGAATTTGGCTTAGAAAAAGACTTTTTGTATTTTAGGAGCAAAATCTTAATTTTATCAATTTTTGATCTGAGAGCCTCAAGAGTAAGTATAGAAGATTTCTAACCCTTTGGAGGTAGTCCCATGATTTTTGGATGCTTATTTTGAGAGAAAATCAAGTTTGAAGTGAAAGGATCGACCCCTAGGTTGTCCCCTGCTGAAAAGGGCTATTTGTCATGCTATCTCTATGCTAAGGATCAACCCCAAGGTTGACCTTTGCTGTTTCGAAGGCTGAAAATATACAACGACTATTTTTCTAAATTTTGTCTCAGAGGTTGACCTCGAGATCGGCCCCTATGCCATGAGCCGACCCCTGCAACGAAAATTTTTATGCAATGGCTATTTTTTTCTTACTTTATCAAATTTTAATGATTTCTTTAATGTCTCCAATGACTATAAATCTTGCTCAGAATTCTCTCCTCCACTTATTCAAGATTTAAAAGGCTTTAAATAGAAAAAAAGACAAGAGATTTGTATGATTCAATTTCAGCCCTAAGCAAAAGTCATCTTCAAGCAAAGAAGCCTTCATTTCAAGTTCACCTACCTCTCAAGAGCTCTTTCAAATCTCCAATAACCTTGAGAAAAATCAGAGAAGCTTCCTCCATTATTGTGAAAAGCATTCTTAAGATTTTATTTGCTCATAAAGGAAGCTAAACTTGTATTTGATTGTCATTAAATCTTTTACTCTGCTTTACTATTTTGATTCAAATTTTGGGAGGGTTCCAAAACTTGGAAAGGTTGATCCTAACCTTGAATAGGATTGTATTAGGTTGGCTTGTACCTGAAAAATAAGTGTTCTAACATGGAATAGCTAGGGTTGGAGGTTTCCAATGGTGTATTCAGTTTGGATACGATTAGTGGATTTTAATTTCCAAATAGGAGCTTGAGGAGTGGATGTAGGTGCAAGGAAAGCACCGAACCACTATAAATCTTACTTATTTGTGGTGTGCTTGCTATCTTTCTTTTCTTAGTTTGTTAAATTCTTGCTCTCTAATCTTTTATATTTTTCTCTAATATAAATTACTTCATACATACGTCTTGCATATTATCATTCAATCTTGATATCTTTAAATTAGCTTTAAAATTTTAAAAATCCAATTCACCCCCCCTCTTGGATTGCATAGCTGGGCAACACTTATAATCCTAATCATATCTGAGACATCTCAAATCTGATCCTAAAGATCTAATATTATATAATAAAAATAAAAATAAATCTAATTTAATTTCATACCTTATTTTTGGGTAATCAAATTATCATGTAATGATCCTAAGATTCTGGAAGGAGCTATGCATGCATCTGGCCTCTACCAATGTCCACTTGGGCAGGATCTAGAGATCTTCTTCTTTTGAATCACCTCTTCAAAAATCAGATCTAGATCTAATCTTGAAGTTCTTCAAAACTTCTTTTAAAGAAGTAGTAGTCGTCTCTTTCAACAATGCTGCCTTCTTCCTGATCTGGATGCCTTTCTTCCTTGGATTGCACTTGAACCCATGCCCAACTCCTTTGGGCATGGAGAGAAGAGAGAGAGGATTAGAGGGAGGCATGGAATAGAGGAGGGCAGCCTTGCAGCATGGTGAAAGAAAGAAGCTCTATAACCCTAAGCGCAGATATGGTTTAAATAGACCCTGCTGCGCCACGCAATGCCACATCATCTTGGCTAATCAGAGGCCTTCATTGAATCAGATCTAAATCTAATTGGTGTGATGATGTCATCTGATCCAATCAGATGAGAGTTTCTTAAAAATCCACATAGGTGGTACCAACACTAGATAAACCCAAAACTCTTTGGCGCCTAGGTGTTTGTTAATATCAAAATTTCCTAGAGTCCCACCTATGTGGGACTCCATCCCTTATCCGTATGGGGTGCACGCCTAGGGTGGCATGCATTCTCTCTCTTGCCTCTTTTAGTAGGGGGACAAAAGCCCCAGGTGCTCTCCTATAGGCCCATGACAAATGGCCCTATGTCCAAGTGTCTAAGGTCAACTATTGACCTATGTCCAAAAATAGGAATTAGTAGGTAGCAGGAATTGGCAGGTGTTGTTTTAAATAAATCTAATGAATTAAGACAACCCTCTTATGATCTAGACAAGCATAAAGTTTCTGAGTTAGTCCAAACAAATTTGGCACAGTCGAGACGAACTAAAATGATTATAAAAGAAGAATGTTAGACTCAATCATGTGGTAGCATGATTTTTTTGAACCTAATTGGATCTAATCCAAATCAATTAAACTGGATTAGTCCAATTGATGACATCCAGACCCAAACCCCTGTTTGTGTGATCTTGTTAGGTTCAGTTCCATATGGTAATGAGATATGTTGCGATCTCTATCATCGACATCATTGAAATATCTTTCAATAGATCAGAACTTTTCTGATTTATACAATTAGAATGATCGATCATCTAAATCATTTTAATTACTTCCAAAATTCATCAGTCACACCTAGCAGTATATGGTGGCTATCCATCAAAATCGAAAGTAAACCTCTCGGTGCAGCTATCTATGTGATTGGATTCTTCTATCTTGAGCCCCGACAGGATTAGGGTTGAGGTGAACTCATCAAATCCAATATCCATCATATGAATTAATTATTCAATTCGAGTCCAATATGAAACCCTAATAGAAACTCTTTCTATCATATTCACACTGCCATGGCCTTGGGCTTTTGGACATAATCTAATGATTATCACAGGGCTACTCCTCATCTACCAAGGTAGATAGATCCCCTATTGGTGCAATCCAATTCCTACAATGAACATGCTATTGCCAACATACACCTCAGGATTTTGAATGGCTAGAAGATCGAGTTATGGTGTAGTCAAACTATATTACCCTCAAGGTAAACTGTCGATGCACCTCAGATCAAAGAACCAGACACACCACTACAGTATCGAGTAGTCATCGACGAGAAGGTAGACTTTCTTATGACTGCTCGAGATGGTCACGCTCAGTGCCCTCATTCTCTAACGAGTACCTATACTCTTGCTTCAGTATCTCCATACTATAGACTCAAGACACATCTATCCTAAGAAAGCGATCGTACACTAACCTTCCAGATCGATCACCATCCTCGTGATGATCCTACGGTCGAAAGCAGTTTATGAGTTAATTATGAAAATTCATGTCTTAAATTTTCAACTCTTGAAAGTATGAATTGTCATTGCCATTAACTCAAAGGATGTATTACAGATACTTTAAATATACACTATGATAGAAAATAATCCATTTATTAATTTATAGTCAAAATTATAAAATTATCCTTAGAAGTGCATTACAAATGTCAGCCAATCTGGCTTTTAGGGCACACATCTAACACATCTTGCTCTCGCCGGAGACTCTTTGAGTCATCATCCTATGAGACTACATAGGATGTTCTTGTTGGGACCATTTCATGCTACTTAATGATTGCAAAAACAACAACAAGGATCTAAGGAAAGTGACGGCGGCGTTCCATCAAATCCTAGCAAATCTAGGGCATGGAGAAGAGAAGAGAAAGAGAACAAGAGAGAAATAGAGAGAATTTTAGGGAGAAAATGGCTGGTATTCAATTCTTATTGATCACAGACTCAATACAATGTATATATATACATGGTCAAAGTGACCCAATGCAAAAACTTCCCTAGCTAACCTAATGTGATGCACTTCTAGAGCCCATGTACACCTATGTCTCACATGCACACACCCATTAGACAAAACTCACTCCAATCCATAAATTAGCCCCTTAGATCCTCACAAACCATGGTCCTATGTTCCTAGGATTAAATCCAATCCCATGCCAGAACAAAAATCATGAACTATTCTGTTCGCCACTAGAGCTAGCTCTATCAGAGGTCGAGCCAACTCAACTTTTATGCTAGTCATGAGAGCTCGATTCGTAGCTTTCTATTCTGTTGCTTGAGCTGGCTCTCTTACGACCCAAGCCAACTTAATAGATATGCCAGTCCTTTGCTCTATAACTTAAGCTAGCTCTCTCAAAAATCAAAGCAGCTCATCCAATGTGCCAGCCTGATATGCCTGGAATGCTGCTTTCTATCCTTCTACTCGGCCAGCTCATCTGAAACATTTGCTAAAACTCTTCGATGGTTAGTTTCATTCACTCCTTGATCTCTCTTCACCTATTTTCAAGGCTTGAGAATACCACACCTGAGCTCACAATCTCCACTTTGGTGCTTCTAAGTCCTTGTGAACTCAAATCTATCCATCAGCTCCATCAATGCTAAACAATTATGAAAGCTATTCCGTAGAAGTATCTTTGTGAGTACATCAGCTAGATTTTTCTTGGTGTGAATCTTCACCAACTCCACTTTACCATCTATCACTTGCTCTCTAATTCGATGGTACTTGATATCAATATGCTTGGTTCTCATATGATAAACAAAGTTCTATATGAGAAACAAAGCACCCTGCTATCATAATGTATCCTAACTACATCCTGTGGGAAGACCATCTCCAGCACCAAGCCCTTTAGCCATATGGCCTCCATTGCTGCCTCAGTGATGCTGACGTACTCTGCTTCGATAGTAGATAGGGCCATAATAGGCTACAAACAAGATCTCCATGAGACTAGATCTCTATACAGGCTAAATATAAAATCTATTGTCGAATGCTCAGTATCCATATCTCCACCAAAATATGCATCCACAAACACCTCTATCAACTCTCGAGCCTCCTTGGACATGTTAGGATATTTTTAAGCACCTTTTCACTGACCATAGCAGATGCTAATTGTTATGAATTATTTCAAAACCTATGGAAACCCTTATACCTTCTACCAACTCTGAGGAAGCAAGTTGGAGACGATAGCAAGAAAGATAAAGATTAGATGATAAGAAGATAAGACGATGGCAGAGTGAGAAAGAGAGAAAGCTAGAGTTTCAGGGAGAAAAGGAATTCAATTCATTCTCTTATCTGTAATCTACATATATAAGTGTATATATAGACATCCTGAGTCAACACAACTCAGCCCTAAAAAACTTCCCTCGGCTAACCAATACACGAAAATACTCACCCAAGCCCATGTAAACCCATATCTTGCATGCTCTCATCCCCTGAACTAAAGACCTAGCCTAATATATGAATTAACCACCTTAAGACCTCTCATACCAGGCCTTAAGACTCCTTGGATTAGATCCAATCCAAGACCAAATAGAAAATCCATCTAGATCTGTTCACCACCATCGAGCTGGCTTGACTGCGTCTCCTCGAATCATGTCTTCTATCTACCTAAGACAGCCAGCTCGAATACGGGCCAAGCTAGCTCGACTGCATATCCATTTCAGCCCGACTGTGTGTCAATCTCTTTATCTTTGCTGATACATCTCCGGCCAATCCTAGCCTTCAAGAGTGACCATCTTGACTCCTTCACAGTCTCCCAAGGCTTAGGAGCACCACAGTTACCCTTTCAATCTCCACCTTGGTGCCCTAAGGCTTGAGGCAAGTCTATCCTGTCTATCAGACACATTGATTTCATATATTTACGAAAGCTATCCCGAGAAAGAACTTTTGTTAGTGCATCAACTAGATTCTTCTTGGTGTGGACTGTTAGATATATGTGCCCTAGAAGCCAGAATTGGCTGACACTTGTAATACACTTCTAAGGGCAAAATTGTAATTTTGACTATAATTAATGAAATGGGTTATTTTCTATCACATATGTGTATTTAGTGTCTGTGATACATCCTTTGAGTTAATGGTAATGATAATTCATATTTTCAAGAGTTGAAAATTTAAGACATGAATAATCATTATTAACTCATAAACAGCTCCCGACCATAGGATCATCACGAGGATGGTGATTGATCCAGAAGGTTGGTGTACGATCGCTTCTCTTTAGTAGATGAGTCTTGAGTCTACGGTGTGGAGACACCGGAGCGAGAGTATAGGTACTCGTTAGAGAACGAGGGCACTGAGCGTGACCACCTCGAGTAGTCATTAGGGAGTCTACCTTCTCGTCAATGACTGACTCGATGCTGCAGTAGTGTGTCTGGTTCTTTGACCTGAGATGCATCGGCAGTTCACCTTGAGGGTGTTATAGTTTGACTACACCATTACTCAGTCTCCTAGCCATATGGAACCCTGAGGTGTATGTTGGCTATGACATGTTCATTGTAGGAACTGGATTGCATCAAGATGGGAATCTATCTACCTCGGTGGTAGAGGAGCAGCCCTATGATGATCATGAGAATCAAGTCCAGAAATCCATGGCCATGGTAGAGTGAAATAATAGAAAGAGTTTCTATTTAGATTTTCACATTGGACTCGAATCGAATGATTACATCATATGATAGAGACTAGGGTTTGACGAGTTCACCTTAACCCTAATCTGATCGGGGCTCAAGATAGAAGAACTGAATCACATAGGTAACTGCACCAAGAGGTTCGCATTCAGCTCTGATGGGTTGCCACCATATACTGCTAGGTGTCACTGGTGGATTTTGGGAGCAATTAGAATGATTTAGATGATCGATCATTCTAGCTGTTCGAATCAGAAGAGTTCTGATCCATCGAAAGGAGTTTCGATGATGTCTATGATAGAGATCATGACATATCCCATTACCATACAGAACTGAACCTAACTGGATCACACAAACAAGGGTTTGAATCTGGTGATCATCAATTGAACTGATCTAGTTCAATTGATCTGAATGAGATTCAATTAGGTTCAAAGAAATCGTGCTAGCACTCGATTGAACCTAACGTTCTTCTTTTACTATCACAAATAAGTTGTCCTGACTGAGCCAAAGGAGTTTGTGCTCAATCAGAGGCCTTCATATGGTCTGACTGGAGGTTGTCCAAGTCAGAATAGGTTGTCTTATTTGTAAGACATTACCTGCCATTTTTGGTCACCTGCCATTTCTTGTTCTTTGACTTTGGTCAAAAGTCTACCTTTGACTGGTCAAACGTTGACCATTCACCCTTTGACTTTTGACCACATGTCATGCACCTATTGGAGAGCTGGTGGGGGCTTGTCCCCCTGCCAGAACCTGGCAAGGAGAAGGGCGCACGCCAAGGGTGGCGTGAGCCCAAGTAGGAGGCGCCTAGGAGTCCTTGTTGGACAAGGACTCCACCTCCCTTTAGGATTCCAATTAGAGTTCTACTAAGAATCCAGTTTGACTGGTCTTAGGCGCCCTCTAAGGAGGAATCCAGGGGTCTCTTTTTTCAACCAATCAGATTTAGATCTGATTTCACAAAGGGTTGTGATTGGTTGAGAGGAAGAGGAGTTGGATCACAAGAGGTCTATAAATAAGACCCTGCGCCCAACCCTAATCCTAAGTGAATTCAATAGAGATTTCCCACGCCCCAAGGCTGCCTCTCCCCTCCTTCTCCACGCCATAGTCTCTTCTCCCCTTGCTCTCCACGTCCAAAAGTGTTTTGGACTTAGTTTGGTGCGATTCAGATCAAGGAAAGGCGATCAAAAGCAAGAAGGCTGCGCTGCTGCAAAAGGACGACTGCAGATCTTCAAAAGAGTTTTGAAGATCCTCCAGATCAGATCCAGATCTGATTTTTGGAGGTGTGATAGAGAAGAAGAGGTTCTCCAGATCCAACCCGAGTGGATACCGGTAGAGGCCAGGCGCTTGCGTGGCTAAGATCCAGAACCTTCCGCTGCAATCAGGATCATCTACAGGGTAATAGGATTACCCAAATCAGGTAAATTAAATTTGATTTAATTTATCTTGTTTTATTTTATTTATTAAAATAATAAGAATCAGATCTGAAATATATCAAGATCTGATTGAGATCAAGAGAAAATTTTTGAAATATATCTTTTGATCTAATCAGATCTGGACGAACCTGGACCGGGAAATCAGGATTTCCCTTCAACTGGTATCAGAGCCATGGTTCTAGATTGTTTAGATCTGATTTTAATTTTATTTTAATTAAAAATAATGTGATTTCAGATGTCACATGAGATGTGATCAGATCTGAAATCAGAAAAATTAAAATTAAATGATTTGGATCTAAGAACATGAAGATATGCATGACTAGTTCTAGAATAGAATAGTTCTATAGAATAGTTTTGCATGTCTTTGATTTAATATGATTAAATCATATTTTAGATCTTCTTATTTACTGTTTTCTGATATTATAAGTGTTATAATAACATCTGATAAACAGCAAATAAAAATTATTTAATTTTAAATATCATATGAGATATGATAGATGCATGACTAGACTAATTGTAGAATAGTTCTACATAATTGTCTAGATTAGAATTTATTTTGATTAGATCAATTTAAATCTAATTTTTCAGATTATTATGTGATAATTTAGATCTGAAAACATGCATGAATTGATACATGAGATGTATGCAAAATATGCCTTGATTAGATCTAAATTTGTATATGAGATATATGATATAGATCTATAACTGTTTTGTAGATTTACATGTTCCTGATTAAGGCGTTCCTCTTGGCCGTCCGGTCATAAGAACGAAGAAGGGTTTAAAGGCCCTCTCTTCCCATTCGATGGGGTGTTCTTATGACGTGTAGGGGTGCTGCGTGTTCGTCCTTAATCAGAAACCCAAAACTTACTTTCTGCAAAACCCTAGATCCTGAAACCCTAGGATTTATTGTGCATATTTTGTTTATGAACCCTACTTAATTAAGAATTAAGTTTATGGAATATTAATTAGGTCTAAAATTAAGAATTTCAGATCTAAGACATATTCATAATACTGGGTTCGGGCTTGGGTAGCTCAATTAAGTCTAAGCGGTTGATCAAACCGAATCAAGAGTTGGTTAGATGGGATCAACAATGCTTAAATTGACCAGCCTAATAGGATTAAGTCTGGGTCAAGATCGAGTCACGATCAAGCAAGACCTAATTAAGCTCAGAGGTTAGAGTCTGGATTGTAGGCTAACCCAATTGGTTCTGACTCAATAATTTGGTGTCTTAGGTAAGTTTGGCACAGACGACCGACTGGTTTTTAATTGGAAGCTACTCGACCTGAATGCGTTCTTGTGCGAGTTAACGGCATATTCCTTCCACCGGTCTCACTTACCTGGCCATATCTGTTGACACAGTTCTGATCTGAGGTGGTCAATAATCCGAGCTGACCCATGCCACTAGGTTAGTCATAATTATTATGACTAAGCCAAGTCTAGTTTAATGAGACCTGAATCAATTCTCCCTAAGAAAAGATTAAGTCCGAGGTCTTCCACCATTGTAGACGTGCGGGCCCTTCCCGGGGTTGATTATTCTCGACTGGATACAGTGGCTCAGTTGCACCGGGAAGACGCAACCATGTCTATTAGGCATTGGATGCTATGGGCTGGAGGATGAGTTGGGCTCAATATTTCGGATATGGTGAGAGACCCAATTAGGAACCCAGTCTATGCAAATGGTGGGTCTGACTTAACTAAGGAGTGGATCAATATTCCGGATACGGTGAGATTCATGAATTAGAGACCAAGTTTGGGTGCACCATGATTAGAGAATCATTGAACAAGAGTTGTTCACTCATTGGCTAACCCATCACCAATAACTGTTAGGTGAGGTGATGAGTCAGTTGGTGAGACCGCACCACCCACTAGAAATCATCAATCGCGGAGATTTTCGCATCTCTACAGAGGGAGTGTAGGGATCCGAGAAAATAGTGGGAGCTAATTTGTTTAAAAATAAAATCCCTAAACAAATTGGTCAAGTCAAAATTACAGTATCTAACTAGAATCTTTGACTCTCTACAGGAAAATGTCTGCGTCCAACCCATTGGCACGTATCCTAAACACACATAGACTGATTGGACCCAATTATGAAGATTGGCTCACGAACTACAAAATTATTTTGGGTTCAGAGAAGTTAACACATATTTGGACCAGGACCCTCCCACCTTACCAGCTCGTCCATCCACTGAACAGAGAGCGTCTCTGGAAAAATGGATTGACGAAGACAATAAGGCCAGATACTACATGTTGGGCTCGATGTCTGATGAGCTCCAGCGCCAACATGAAGATATCGGGACTGCTCGCCAAATGTTGGCTCACCTGCAGGAGATGTTTGGTGAACAGAGTCGCGCAGCCAAATATCAAGTCACGAAACGACTTTTTAAGGCTAAGATGCGTGATGGGCAGTCAGTCCAAGATCACTGTTTGACAATGATCAAGGACATGGAAGAGCTTGAGAAGCTCGGTGTGAAGTTGGACTTGGATCTGCAGAACGATACTATTCTACAATCCTTGACTGATGCATATGGGCAATTCATCATGAATTACCACATGCATAAACTTCAAAATTCCTTGGCCGAGTTGATGAATATGCTGGTTACCGCTGAGCTTTCTATGAAAGGTTCTAAAGGCTCAGTTCTTGCTATGGAACGGACTTCTTCCAAAAGAAAGTCTTATGGAAAGAAAAAGAAGTCTGTGAAAAGGCAAAAGGTAGAAGGATCAAAGAAGAAGAAGGCAGAACCGAAGAAGAAGGTCGATGGCAAAGAAAAGTGTTTCCATTGCAACAGCAACGGCCATTGGAAGCGAAACTGCCCTACTTACCTGGCCACCCTAAAGAATAAGAAGGAAGGTCCTTCTGGAGGTATGCTTGTTATTGAGTCTAACCTTACGGTTTCTTCTGCATCCAGTTGGGTGCTTGACTCTGGTTCTAGTGCTCATCTATGCACTTCTATGCAGGGTCTTGAGGATAGCAGGAGGCTGAGGGATGGAGACATGATCCTACGCGTCGGTAATGGAGCAAGAGTTGCTGCAGTAGCCGTGGGAACATACCCTCTGCGATTACCATCTGGTTTAGACTTAGTTTTAAAAGACTGTTATTATGTGCCTGCAGCTAGCAGGAATTTGATTTCTGTTTCATGCTTAGCACAAGAAGGTTATGTGATCACCTTCTTTAAGGACCATTGTAACATTCTTTATGAAAGAAATAAAATTGCAAATGGTTTCCTTATTAATGGTCTTTATCAGTTGCATATTGATGTACCTGTTTTAACTATCGAGCAAAACGTGAATGCCAAACGACCTAGGGATAGTCCAAACGACAGATATCTATGGCACCTGAGATTAGGTCATATAGCAGAAGATAGGATTAACAAATTAGAGAAAAATGGGCTATTGAGTCCATTGACTTTTGAGTCATATCCAACTTGTGAATCTTGTCTTCAAGGCAAAATGACTAAACTCCCTTTTGTTGGACATGGGGAGAGGGCCACAGATCTCCTTGCCCTAGTACATACTGATGTGTGCGGCCCATTCGATGTGCCGGCTAGAGGCAATTTTGTCTACTTCATTACCTTTACCGATGATCTGTCTAGGTATGGGTATGTGTATCTTATGAGACATAAGTCTGAAGCCTTTGAAAAGTTCAAAGAATTCAGACATGAAGTAGAAAAACAAACTGGAAAACCCATTAAGGTTCTTCGATCAGATCGAGGAGGTGAATACCTTAGCCGGGAATTCCTAGACTATCTTAAGGAAAATGGCATAGTCTCTCAATGGACTCCACCACAAAACACCTCAACTCAACGGGGTTTCAGAACGGAGAAATCGGACTCTATTGGATATGGTTCGATCCATGATTAGCTTCACAGACCTCCCAGATTTTCTTTGGGGACATTCATTATTAACTTCAATCTATTTACTGAATAGGGTTCCCTCTAAAACCGTTCCTACCACACCGTATGAGATATGGCACGGTAAGAAATCAAGTCTGAGTCATCTCAGAATTTGGGGTTGTCCGGCTTATGTCAAAAGACAACAAGCGGACAAGTTAGAGTTTAGGTCCTTTAGAGCTCGATTCATAGGATATCCTAAAGAGTCATTAGGATACTATTTCTACATTCCAGAAGACCACAATGTGATTGTGAGTCGACATGCCATATTTCTTGAAAAACAGTTTATTCAAGATAGTGGCGTTGGAAAGCAGATTAAGCTTGATGAGAAAGTCTCACAAGCAGAAAGAGCTAAGGACCAAGTGGAACCAAATCAGGTTGAGCCAATAAGAATACTACCTCCTCCACCTCGTAGATCGGAAAGAGTTTCCCGTCCCCCTGAAAGATACTTAGGTATTATTTCAGAGGATATAGAGGAAATGTTCCTCATAGGTAATGGTGCTCATGGTGATGATCCCAAAACCTACAACGAGGCCATATCAGATATCGACTCCGAGAAATGGCTTGAGGCAATGAAGTCAAAGATCGACTCGATGCACTCAAACCAAGTCTGGACCTTGGTAGATCCACCAAAAGGTATAATACCTATTGGGTGTAAATGGATCTTCAAGAGAAAGATTGGTGCAGATGGAAATGTGGAGACATTCAAGGCTAGACTGGTGGCAAAAGGTTATAGTCAACGCGAAGGCATTGACTATCAGGATACCTTTTCCCCGGTAGCTATGCTAAAATCCATCCGCACATTGCTTGCTGTTGCAGCCTATTTCGATTATGAAATATGGCAAATGGACGTGAAAACGGCATTCCTAAATGGATATCTTGAGGAAGATATCTATATGGAACAGCCGCTAGGTTTCACATCCAGTGATACTGATCACAAGGTTTGCAAGCTGCAAAGGTCCATATATGGACTTAAGCAAGCATCTCAGAGCTGGAACACTCGTTTCAATGATGTGATCAAAAAGTTTGGTTTCATCAAAAATGAAGAGGAACCATGTGTTTTCAAAAGGGTCAGTGGGAGCGCTGTTGTCTTCCTCGTATTGTATGTAGATGACATCCTCCTTATTGGGAATGATATTCCCATGTTGACATCAGTCAAGGTGTGGTTGTCTAAGGAATTCTCCATGAAAGACCTAGGTGAAGCATCCTTTATTCTAAGAATTAAGGTCTATAAGGATAGACCGAATAGGATGCTAGGACCTTCACAGAAAAGTACATAGAGGAAGTACTAAAGAGGTTTAGTATGGAAAACTCTAAGAGGGGATTAATACCCTTCAGACATGGTATTCATCTTTCCAAGAAGATGTGCCCCAGCACACCTGAGGAAATAAAACGCATGAGCAAGATCCCTTATGCTTCTGCAATTGGGAGCCTCATGTATGCCATGCTATGTACACGACCTGATATAGCCCATGCTGTGAGTGTCACAAGCAGATATCAGTCAAATCCAGGTGAAGAACACTGGACTTCTGTGAAATGTATCCTTAAGTACTTGAGAAGAACTAAGGATATGATGTTGGTCTTTGGTAATGGAGAACTCCAAGTTCAGGGATACACAGACTCGGACTTCATGTCCGATATAGATGATCGAAAGTCGACATCTGGCAGACTGTTTGTGCTGGAAGAGTTCCTAGCAAACGGTGATACCATCTCATCCGCGATTACCTTGAGAAAGGTTACGTTGAGGTCAAGAGAGTCAACTCCACAGATAATGTGGCAGACCCACTTACAAAGCCGTTGGGCCAGCAGAAGATCGAAGCCCACCTTGAGAAGATGGGACTTAGACTTGTAGCCAATTGGCTTTAAGGACAAGTGGGAGATTGTTAGATATATGTGCCCTAGAAGCCAGAATTGGCTGACACTTGTAATACACTTCTAGGGGCAAAATTGTAATTTTGACTATAATTAATGAAATGGGTTATTTTCTATCACATATGTGTATTTAGTGTCTGTGATACATCCTTTGAGTTAATGGTAATGATAATTCATATTTTCAAGAGTTGAAAATTTAAGACATGAATAATCATTATTAACTCATAAACAGCTCCCGACCATAGGATCGTCACGAGGATGGTGATTGATCCGGAAGGTTGGTGTACGATCGCTTCTCTTTAGTAGATGAGTCTTGAGTCTACGGTGTGGAGACACCGGAGCGAGAGTACAGGTACTCATTAGAGAACGAGGGCACTGAGCGTGACCACCTCGAGTAGTCATTAGGGAGTCTACCTTCTCGTCAATGACTGACTCGATGCTGCAGTAGTGTGTTTGGTTCTTTGACCTGAGATGCATCGGCAGTTCACCTTGAGGGTGTTATAGTTTGACTACACCATTACTCGGTCTCCTAGCCATATGGAACCCTGGAAACCCTGAGGTGTATGTTGGCTGTGACATGTTCATTGTAGGAACTGGATTGCATCAAGATGGGATCTATCTACCTCGGTGGTAGAGGAGCAGCCCTATGATGATCATGAGAATCAAGTCCAGAAATCCATGGCCATGGTAGAGTGAAATAATAGAAAGAGTTTCTATTTAGATTTTCACATTGGACTCGAATCGAATGATTACATCATATGACAGAGACTAGGGTTTGACGAGTTCACCTTAACCCTAATCTGATCGGGGCTCAAGATAGAAGAACTGAATCACACAGGTAACTACACCAAGAGGTTCGCATTCAGCTCTGATGGGTTGCCACCATATACTGCTAGGTGTCACTGGTGGATTTTGGGAGCAATTAGAATGATTTAGATGATCGATCATTCTAGCTGTTCGAATCAGAAGAGTTCTGATCCATCGAAAGGAGTTTCGATGATGTCTATGATAGAGATTATGACATATCCCATTACCATACAGAACTGAACCTAACTGGGTCACACAAACAAGGGTTTGAATCTGGTGATCATCAATTGAACTGATCTAGTTCAATTGATCTGAATGAGATTCAATTAGGTTCAAAGAAATCGTGCTAGCACTCGATTGAACCTAACGTTCTTCTTTTACTATCACAAATAAGTTGTCCTGACTGAGCCAAAGGAGTTTGTGCTCAATCAGAGGCCTTCATATGGTCTGACTGGAGGTTGTCCAAGTCAGAATAGGTTGTCTTATTTGTAAGACATTACCTGCCATTTTTGGTCACCTGCCATTTCTTGTTCTTTGACTTTGGTCAAAAGTCTACCTTTGACTGGTCAAACATTGACCATTCACCCTTTGACTTTTGACCACATGTCATGCACCTATTGGAGAGCTGGTGGGGGCTTGTCCCCCTACCAGAACCTGGCAAGGAGAAGGGCGCACGCCAAGGGTGGCGTGAGCCTAAGTAGGAGGCGCCTAGGAGTCCTTGTTGGACAAGGACTCCACCTCCCTTTAGGATTCCAATTAGAGTTCTACTAAGAATCCAGTTTGACTGGTCTTAGGCGCCCTCTAAGGAGGAATCCAGGGGTCTCTTTTTTTCAACCAATCAGATTTAGATCTGATTTCACAAAGGGTTGTGATTGGTTGAGAGGAAGAGGTGTTGGATCACAAGAGGTCTATAAATAAGACCCTTTCGCCCAACCCTAATCCTAAGTGAATTCAATAGAGATTTCCCATGCCCCAAGGCTGCCTCTCCCCTCCTTCTCCACGCCATAGTCTCTTCTCCCCTTGCTCTCCACGTCCAAAAGTGTTTTGGACTTAGTTTGGTGCGATTCAGATCAAGGAAAGGCGATCAAAAGCAAGAAGGCTGCACTGCTGCAAAAGGACGACTGCAAATCTTCAAAAGAGTTTTGAAGATCCTCCAGATCAGATCCAGATCTGATTTTTGGAGGTGTGATAGAGAAGAAGAGGTTCTCCAGATCCAACCCGAGTGGATACCGGTAGAGGCCAGGTGCTTGCATGGCTAAGATCCAGAACCTTCCGCTGCAATCAGGATCATCTACAGGGTAATAGGATTACCCAAATCAGGTAAATTAAATTTGATTTAATTTATCTTGTTTTATTTTATTTATTAAAATAATAAGAATCAAATCTGAAACATATCAAGATCTGATTGAGATCAAGAGAAAATTTTTGAAATATATCTCTTGATCTAATCAGATCTGGACGAACCTGGACCGGGAAATCAGGATTTCCCTTCAACTTGGACATTCACCAGCTTTACTTCACCTTCTTCTACAAGCTCTCTGATCCGATGGTAGCTAATATCGATGTGTTTCATTCTTGCATGGTAGATAGAGTTCTGAGCAAGTAACAATGCACTCTAGCTATTGTAGTGCATCCGATAGCCTTCGGCATGAGACCCATCTCCAATGCCAATCCTTTCAACCATAGAGCCTCCTTTGCTACCTCCGTAATACCTATGTATTCTGCCTCAGTTGTAGATAAGGCCACGATGGGTTGCAAGCATGATCTCCATGAGACTGGACCTCCAAATAGGCTAAACATAAAGCCTATCATTGACCATCGAGTGTCCATATCTCCACCGAAATCTGCATCCACAAACCCATTTATCTTTTCCCAAGCTTCTTTGGACAAATCGGAGAGTTCCTCAGCTCCATCTTGCTGTCCATAGTAGATGCCAGCTCCAACAGTACCCACTAAGTATCTGAAGATCCACTTCAATGCTCGCTAGTGCTTCTAACCAAGCTGTGCTATGAACCTACTGACCTGGCTCACTACATGGGCGATATCTGGTCTACAACACACCATGGCAAACATTAAACTTCCTACACCAGAGGTATATGGTGTTTTCTCCATCTCCTGAGCCTCCATCTCAGTCTATGGTGACATCATCTTTAAGAGTCTGAAGTGTCCGGCAAGTGGCAGCTCCATCGATTTTGCTTTCTTCATCCCAAACCTCTCCATGACCTTTCTGATGTAGTCTCCCTGAGATAAATGTAGCATCCTCTTAGCTCAGTCTCTAAAGATTCCATGCCTAAGATCTTCCTTGTATGCCCTAAATTCTTTAACTTAAACTCTCGAGATAAGGCTACCTTTAGTTCCTACATAACCGTCCTACTCTTGCATGCTATAAGCATGTCATCCACATACAAGAGTAGAAACATCCTAGACTCATCCTCCAAAGATTTAATATACACACAGGAGTCATACTCGCACCTAAAAAGTCCAATGCTCCTCACATATGAGTCAAATCGCTTGTACCATTGCCTTGGCGATTGCTTGAGCCCGTACAATGATTTCTGCAGCAAACAGACCTTTTCTTCTACTCTTGGCTCTTGGAACCCTAATGGCTACTCCATATAAATGCTCTCCTCCAAATACCCATGGAGGAATGCCGTCTTGACATCTATCTACTCCAGCTCCAAGTTCTGAGCTGCCATAATGCTCAACAACATTCTGATGCCTGACGACAGAAGAAAATACTTTGCTAAAATCGATGTCTTTCATCTGAGAGTATCCCTTGGCCACTAACCGTGTCTTATACCTAACACCTCTCTACTTTGAAGGCCTCTCTTTGTGTTGGTAAACCCACTTGCAACCAATGGATTTCTTTCCTCATGGCAACTGTACCAAATGCCACATCTCACACTTGTGGAGAGCCTGCATCTCCTCGGACATTGCTTGGATCCACCTCTCTTTATCCTGGCTATCCATAGCCTCCTCATAGGTGTATGGATCTCCATTTGCTGTCGTCAGGATATATGATAGTTTATCTTTGAAGCCATATCATTCCGATTGCCTAATGTTCCTTTTGGGCTTGTGCAACACAATCCTGATATCCGTCCTAAGTCCAGCTTGCTCCTACTGGGCCTCCTGACTTTCATTACCTATCCGAGCTCTCTCCACCTATGGAGACACCTCTGGTGAGTGCTCCACCTAAATACCAAGTCCTCTTGATGCACCTGCAAGTGGCAAAATAGAGTAAGATGTTAACTGTCCAGCGCTCCCTACTGGACCTCCTGCTGCATCTGCTGCTCTTTCATGCCATCTCATCTTTGGAGAACTGAATTTTTATCAAAAGTGATATCCCTACTAATAACAACCTTCTTATCAAAGGGATCCCACAGTCGGTATCCCTTAACTCTTCATGGATGTCCCAAGAACACCATCTTTTGTGATCTGGCATTCAACTTGCTCTGCTCACCAGCACTGATGTGCAGAAAAGCCGTGCACCCAAAAATCCTTAGATGGCTCAGCCCAATCTTCCTTCCAAACCATATCTCCTCTAAAATATCATCATCTAACTTTGTATGAGGTAAATGATTCACCAGATAATAGGCTGCATCCACTGTATCAATCCAGAATGCCTTCAAAAGTCCTTCCTACAGCCTCATACACCGTGCCTTTTTCAAAAGGGTTCTGTTAATCCTTTCAGCCACCTCATTTTGTTGAGGAGTTTCTTTTATCAAGAAGTGCCTTTTGATACCATACTCCTTACAAAAGTCTTGAAACTTTTTGCTGGTGTATTCTCCATCATTGTCTGACCGTAGACACTTCAAGTTCTGACCTATCTCCTTCTCCACCTCAGCTTTCCACATCTTGAACCTGATGAAGACTTCTGATTTCTTCTTCATAAAGTAGACCCATACCTCTCTTGAGAAATCATCTACAAAGATCAAGAAGTATCTTGCTCCATTTCTGATAAAAAATGGAGCCGGTCCCCACACATCAGTATGAACCAATTCTAGTGGGGCTGTACTATGGGCTGAACTGATAGCAAACTATACTCTCCTCTATTTATCCATCTGGTATGGCTCATATACCTCTATAACACCTTCATCCAGATCTAAAATCAAACCATATTTTCTTAGCTCCTTCATCCCACGGTCACCCATGTGGCCTAGGCGGTAGTGCCATAATCGATAAGCCTTCTGCTAATCCTGCACTGCTGTCGTTGCATCAGATTCTCTGGTCACCACAGATGCAACCAACTTATAGAGGTTGTTCCCCATCCTCTTGTCCCTCATCACCACCATCATACCTTTAGAGATATTGAGAACTTCACTCCTGACATGACTGCTGAAGCTGCAGCTGCTTCGCTCTAGATAGCCCAGTGACATGAGATTTTTCTTCAAATCTGAGACATGCTTCATATTTATGAGAGTCTGCACCATCCCATCACACATCCTCACTCGGATGCTTTCAATACCAGTGACTCTACATGGGTGATCATCTTTAAGTGTCACACTCCTCTTATTAATCTTTGTGTATGAGACAAACCAAGATCGGTTTGGGGTGTAGTGATGCGAACAGGCTGAATCCAAGGTCCATACATCTATGTATCTTCTGTGATCATCTGATACAACCAAGAGATCATCCTCCACCTCACTATCAGCCACTATACTTAGTGTATCAGATCCACTCTTTTCTTCCTTCTTATTCTTCCATTACAGTAATCACGTCTGAAGTGCCCGATCTCATTACACTTGTAGCATCTAGCTTCCTTCCTGTTCTTGTTCTTTTGGGACTTTGATCATCCCCTTGACTTGCCTCTCTTCTTTGATCTTTCAGATCTCTCCCTCATAGTCAAGCCCTCCGGGAAAACACCTTCCTTGGTCAACTCCTTCTGTTGTTCGTTAGTTCACAATACCGAGACCATGTCTTCATACTCCAAGATCTCCTTACCATAGAGCAGCGTCGTCACCAATTGATCATAGGATGAGGGCAACGAGCATAATAGAAGCAATGATTTATCTTCTTCCTCCATCTTTACTCTAATATTCAGTAACTCGTTGCACATCTGATCGAATTTCTGGATGTGTCCCAAGACATCTCCACCTTCCTGCATTCAAAGGTTGTACAATCTCTTATTCAACATCAACTTATTGCACATATTCTGATCCATATACATGGTTTGCAACTTTAACCACAAACCTTTGGGGGTCTTCCCCTCTAAAATTGAATAGAATGCCACATCCGACATGTTAGATATATGTGCCCTAGAAGCTAGAATTGGCTGACACTTGTAATACACTTCTAGGGGCAAAATTATAATTTTGACTAATATCAATAAAATGGGTTATTTTCTATCACATATGTGTATTTAGTGTCTGTGATACATCCTTTGAGTTAATGATAATGATAATTCATATTTTCAAGAGTTGAAAATTTAAGACATGAATAATCATTATTAACTCATAAAATGCTCCCGATCATAGGATCATCACGAGGATGGTGATTGATCCGAAAGGTTGGTGTACAATCACTTCTCTTTAGTAGATGAGTCTTGAGTCTACGGTGTGGAGACACCAGAGCGAGAGTATAGGTACTCATTAGAGAATGAGGGCACTGAGCATGACCATCTTGAGTAGTCATTAGGGAGTCTACCTTCTCGTCAATGACTGACTCGATACTGCAATAGTGTATCTGGTTCTTTGATTGAGATGCATCGACAGTTCACCTTGAGGGTGTTATAGTTTGACTACACCATTACTCGGTCTCCTAGCCATTTGAAATCCTGAGGTGTATGTTGGCTATAGCATGTTCATTGTAGGAACTGGATAGCATCAAGATGGAATCTATCTACCTCGGTGGTAGAGGAGTAGCCCTATGATGATCATGAGAATCCAGTTTTGAAGCCCATGGCCATGGCAGAGTGAAATAATAGAAAGAGTTTCTATTTAGGTTTTCACATTGGACTTAAAATCGAATGATTACATCATATGATAGAGACTAGGGTTTGACGAGTTCACCTTAACCCTAATTTGATCAAGGCTCAAGATAGAAGAACTTAATCACATAGATAGCTGCACCAAGAGGTTCACATTCAGCTCTGATGGGTTGCCACTATATACTGCTAGGTGTCACTAGTGGATTTTGGGAGCAATTAGAATGATTTAGATGATCGATCATTCTAGTTGTTCGAATCAGAAGAGTTCTGATCTATCGAAAGGAGTTTCGATCATGTCGATGATAGAGATCATGATATATCCTATTACCATAAGAAACTGAACCTAACTGGGTCACACAAATAAGGGTTTGAATCTGGTGATCATCAATTGAACTGATCCAGTTCAATTGATCTGAATGAGATTCAATTAGGTTCAAGAAAATTGTGCTAGCACTCGATTGAACCTAACATTCTTCTTTTACTATCATAAATAGTTGTCCTGACTGAGCCAAAGGAGTTTGTGCTCATTTAGAGGCCTTCACTTTGTCTGATTGGAGCTTGTCTAAGTCAGAAAAGATTGTCTTATTTTGTAAGACATTACCTGCCATTTTTGACCACCTGCCATTTCTCGTCCTTGACTTTGGTCAAAAGTTGACCTTTGACTGGTCAAACATGGATCATTGACACTTTGACTTTTTTCCACGTGTTACGCACCTATTGGAGGGCTAGTGGAGGCTTGTCCCCCTGCTAGAATTTGGCAAGGAGGAGGGCGCACGCCACCCTTGGCGTGTGCCCAAGCTGGAGGCGCCCAGGAGTCCCTGTTGGATAGGGACTCCATCTCCTTTTTGGATTCTGATTAGAGTTCTCCTAAGAACCAACTTTGATTGATCTTAGGCACCATCTAAGAAGGAATCCAGGGGACTCTATTCTCACCAATCAGATTTAGATCTGATTTCACAAAGAGTTATGATTGGTTAGGAAGAAGAGGAGTTGGATCATGCTTAGTCTATAAATAAGACCGTGCGCCCAACTCAAAGATCATCACAATTCTCCACCCCTCAAGGCTGCTTCTCCTCTCCTCCTCCACGTCAAAGCACCTTCTCTCTCTCCTCTCCACATCCAAAGAGGTTTGGATTCTTGGTTGGTGCAATCTAGACGAGAGAAAGGCGACTGAAAGCTAGAAGGCTGCGCTGCTGCAAAGGACAACTGCTTATCTTCAAAAAGAGTTTTTAAGATCCTCTAGATCAAATCCAGATCTAATTTTTGGAGACGTGATAGAAAAGAAGAGGATCTCCAGATCCAGCCTAAGTGGATATCGGTAGAGGTCAAGCACTTGCATGGCTAGATCCAGAACCTTCCACTACTCATAGGATCATCATCGGGTAATAGGATTACCCACTTCAAGATAAATTAAATTTGATTTAATTTATCTAATTTTATTTTAATTATTAAAATAATAAGAATTAGATTTGAAACATCCCAAATCTGATTCAGATCAAAGAAAAAAAATTTTAAAATATATCTCTTGATCTGATTAGATTTGAACGAACCTGGTCCGAAAAATCAGGATTTTCCTTCATGAGAAGCATCCTCTGATCATAGAGTAGGCCTTCTTTTCCAAAGACATTCACCGGCGATCTAACATTCCTTTAGGCTTCTCTTCCAATGCCTGATCCAATTCAGCTTGAACCAGAATATCTTTCATACGAACTTTCCACATGAAAAAGTTTTCTTTCCAATCAAACTTCTTGAAATCAACCTTCATGATGCTTCCCATGGCTGGATCCAAGCCAAAAAAAATGCAACACAGATCCAAGAAATTTGAGAAATACCTTGATAGGATCTTGCTGAATTCACAATACTTGAAGATCTTCAACTTTCAGGCATCTTCTCCTCCTTCCACATAACCTGGCTCTGATATCACTTGTTATGAATTATTTTAGGACCTGTGGAAACCCTTGTACCTTCTACCAACTCGAAGGAAGCAAGTTGGAGATGATAGCAAGAAAGATAAACATCAGATGATAAGAAGATGAGACAGCAGTAGAGTGAGAAAGAGAGAAAGCCAGGATTTCATAGACAAAAGAAATTCAATTCATTCTCTTATCCATAATCTACATATATAAGTATATATATAGACAACCTAAGTCAACACGACTCAGTCCTAAAAAAATTTTCTTAGCTAACCCATACATGAAAGCACTCATCCAAGCCCATGTAATCCCATGTCTTGCATGCTCTCATCCCCTAGACTAAAGACCTAGTCCAATACATGAATTAGCTATCTTAAGACCTCTCATACCAGGCCTTAAGTTTCCTTGGATTAGATCTAATCTAAGACCGAATAGAAAACCCATCCAAACCTGTTAGCCATCATCGAGGTGGCTCGATCAGATACCGAGCCAGCTCGATTGTGTCTTCCCGAACCATGTTTTTTATCTACCTGAGACAGCCTGCTTGAATATGGGCTGAGCCAGCTCGATCTTAGATCAAGCCAGCTCGGCTTTGTATTCGAGTCAGTTCGAGTGTGTTCTAGCCTCTTTATCTTTGCTGATATATCTCCAACCAATCCTAGCCTTCAAGAGCCATACCTTGACTCCTTCACGATCTCCCAAGTCTTGGGACCACCACACTTATCCTTTCACTAATCTCAACTAAACCTGCCAAGTATCTGATAATATTCTTCAATACTCTCCAATGCTTCCTACCATGCTGAGCCATAAATCTGCTCACCCAACTTACTGCATATGCTAAGTTTGGCCTACAACATATCATAGAGTACATAATGCTCCTCACACCAAAAGTATATGAAAGATTTTTCATCTCCTGAACCTCCATGTCAGTCTGTGGTGATATAATCATAGAGAGTCTAACATGCTCGACAAGTGGCAGCTCTGCTGGTTTGGCCTTCTTCATTTCAAATCTCTCCAAGACTTTCTTTATGTATTCCCCCTAAGATAGATGCAACAATCCTTTGGTTCTATCTTTGACAATCTCCATACCTAGGATCCTTTTTGTAGGCACCAAGTTCTTCATCTTTAACTTCCAAAATAAAGCTTATTTCAACTCCTGCACAACTTTTTTACTCTTGCATGCTATCAATATGTCATCTACATATAAGAGTAAGTATATCCAAGATCCATCCTCCAAAGATCTCATATATATACATAGATCATGATCATATATCGAAAGACCAATAATTCTCACATAAATGTTAAACCACTTGTACTACTATCTTGGATACTGCTTCAATCCATACAGTGATTTCTTCAGCAAACAGACTCTCTGACCCAGGCTTCTTAAAGCCCTATTGCTGCTCCATTTATATGTTCTCCTCTAGATTTTCATGGAGGAATGCTATCTTAATATCCATTTGCTCTAGCTCAAAATCCTAAGCAGCAACTATGCTCAACAGCATCCTGATGGATGTATGTCTGACAACTAGAGAAAAGACTTCTAAATAATCAATATCTTCTCTCTATGAGTATCCTTTGGCTACCAGCCTAGTCTTGTACCTCACTCCACCTTGCTCTGAAGGTGCTTCCTTTCTAGTGAAAATCTATTTTGAGCTAACGGGTCAAGCAAAATCTGGTAGATCCACTAGCTACCATATCCAATTCTTCCTAAGAGACTCTATCTCCCCTATCATAGCCTGCATCTATGACTCTTGATCCAAACTCTCTATGGCCTCCTCAAAACTTTCTAGATCTTTATTGGTAGTGATGAGAGAATAAAAGATAGTCTCATCAATGCCAAATCGCACTGGTTTATGAATAGTGCATTTTGGCTTGCACAGTGCCACTCTTGTGGTATCCTATAATTCTACTACCTATGGTTGTCTCTTCATCTCCTCCAAGATAGATCGCTCTTCTTGCTGGTCCTTCATAGGTGTATCACCATTCCTAACCAACTCCACCTCAAACTAAATATGATGCGAGGTTGATGCTGAAGGCAAATCAGCTGTATCTGAAAGTTGTCCAATGCTGCCCTGTGTTGACTTCACAACTTCATCTATACTTTTTACTTTCATCATGATGCTCTTGTCGTCAAATATCATAATCTGACTAATGACATATCTCTAAAAATATGAATCCCATAGTAAGTAATCCTTCACACCTCATAGAAAATCGATGTATACCATCTTCTATGACTTTGGGTCTAACTTGCTTCTGTCGGCTTCTTCCATCAAAGCATATGTAGAACAATCAAACACCTTCAGATGGCCAAGCTCTATCTTCCTACTCTAGATAGCCTCTAAAATTTCTCCATTCAGTTTTCTATGGAAGACCTATTAACAAGAAAACGAGCATAAGTAAGAGCATCACCCCAAAGGGACTGAGGTGATGATGCTTGCAGCCTCAAGCTCCTGGCCTTCTCCATCAGTGTCTGGTTCATCCTCTCTATGAGACCGTTCTACTGAGGGGTTATCTTCACTGTGTAATAATGTTTGATATTATTTTCTTCATAGTATCTTCTAAACTCTAGGCTAGTGTATTCTCATCCATTATCAAATCTCAAACACTTCACTGACTACCCTATCTCCATCTCCATCTCAGCTCTTTAGACCTTAAATTTAGCAAAAATATCTAACTTTTTCTAATCAAATAAATCCATACTTTTCTGGAGAAGTCATCTATAAAGGTGACAAAGTATCTCACTCCACCTTGAGATGCAATAGGTGCCAGTCCCCATATGTCTAAGTGAACTAGCTCCAAAATAGCTTTGCTCCACTTGGTATTACTAGCAAATGTAACTCTGTGCTGTTTGCCATAGATACAAGGCTCAAATATATCATCTTCTACTTTTTCAGTGCTGGAATCAAACTTATCCTACTCAACTCTGTGAGCCCCCTATCACTCAAGTGACCCATATGATAGTGCCATAATTTATAGGTTAGCTGCTTCTCCTATACCACTACAGACTCCTCCACACTATCAGTAACTACTAAGCCCTCCATCTTGTATAAGTTGTTGCTTAGTCTTCTTCCTTTCATCACCACTAATGCATCCTTGAAGATCCTCAAGCACCCACTACCTAGCTGACAACTGAAAGCATATCCCTATTTTTTCAAGTAACCTAGGGATATCAGGTTCTTCTTCAGTTCTGATACATACTTTATATTGGTGAGTATCCATAGGACTCCATCATACATCCGCACTCTAACTGTACAAACACTAGTAACTCTGTACGGGTGATCATCTCTAAGACTAACACTCCCTCCATTGGATCTCTCATAATATGAGAACCACTCCTGATGTACAGTATAATGGTAGAAACATGCCAAATCCAATATTCAATAGCTATCCAACTCTGTAATCCCATCTGATACAACCAATATGTCATCTCCACTATCCTTAGATGACATAGCACCACTCCTACTAGTCGATCCACCCATAAAAGTATCCTTCCTTTTCCATTCTTCAAAAGTGGATAATTCCACCTAATATGATCAGGCTGATGATACTTGTGGCATTTTCAAGCCTTTTGATTTTCTCAAGACCTTGATCTATCCTTTGACTTGTCTCGAGTTCTCTTCTTCAGTCTATCTTGCCTCTCATTCATAGAAAGCACCTCTGAACTAGGGCTTTCTTTAATTAGCTTCTCTTACGACTCATTAGACTTAAGAACTCCAACCACTTTCTCAAAGTTTAATGTCTCTTTCCTATACACCAAAGTAGTAATAAGACCATCATATGCTGTCGGTAGTGAATTCAATAATAGGAGATCTCTATCCTCCTCATCAATCTTTATATCAACGCTCATGCTCATGACATCCACGCAAACTTGATTAAACTTATAGATGTGGAAAACTAGATCTTCTCTTTTGGATATTCATAAACTATACAGCTACTTTTTCAATCATAGATTATTTGTCATGTTCTTGCCCATGAACATGTTCTCCAATTTCTACCAAAGTCCCTTCGATATGGTTTCTATATTAATCTCTGACAAAACTTCATCAACGAGGTACATTCAAATCATGCTGAAAGCTATCTCATCAAGCTCCTCCCAATCTTCAACAAAAATCCTTTTTAGTCATCTTCGAGTTCAGACCTTATAGATTCTATTCTGCACTAGTAGATCCTTCATCCTTTGCTACTAAAAGCGGAAGTTATCCTTTCCATCAAACTTTTCAAAGTCCATCTTAATGGTACTCGATAACATTTCAACTAGATCTCCACCAACTAAACACCAAAAGCAAAATAGTGTTCAAGAGGAATCTGTTTAGCACCTTACCATAATCCCGATGAAGCTTTGACCTTTCTTCCTCTAGATCTAATAATAGGACTCTAATATTAGATTGTTGGGACCTTTTCTTACTACTTGATGATTGTAGAAACAACAACAATAATCTGAGAAAAGTGACGGTGGTGTTTTGTCAAATCCTAGCAAACCCTAGGGCATGGAAAAGAGAAGAGAAGGAGACAAGGGAGAAAGAGAGAGAATTTTAGAGAGAAAATGGCTTGTATTCAATTTTTGTTAATCACAAACTCAATACAACGTATATATATACATGGTCAAAGTGATCTAATCCAAAAACTTTTCTAGCTAACCTAATATGATGCACTCCTAGAGCCCATGTACACCCGTGTCTTACATGCACATACCCATTGGACAAAACCCAATCCAATCCATTAATTAGCCTCTTAGGTCCTCACAAACCAAAGCTCTAAGTTGTTAGGATTAAACTCAATCCTAAGTCAGAATAGAAATCATGAACTGCTCTATTCATCACTCAAGCTGGCTCAATTGTTGTGCTAGTTGTGAGAGATTGATTCACAGCTCTCTATTTTGCTGCTTGAGTCAGCTTTCTTAGGGCCTGAGCTGGCTTAATGGATATGCTAGTCCTCTATTCTGTAGCTCGAGCTGGCTCTCTCAGGAATCGAGCCAACTCAACCAGTGTGCTAGCCTGATATGTCTGGAATGCTGCTTTCTATCCTTATGCTTGAGCCAACTCTGTCAGGGGCTTAGCCAGCATAATTTACCAAAACTCTTCAATGGTTGGTTTCATTCACTCCTTGGTCTTCCTTCAGCTACTTTTAAGGCCTGAGAGCATCACACCTGAGCTCATAATTCTCTTCTCATATAAGGAATGATCGATTCCTTGTTGACCACTGACAACATTCATGCATACTTCACCAAACCTATAATATCTCATACATATCTCATAGAATCATGTTAGGGTATAAACCAAAATGTGGATCCACATACATAAGGTATCATGATGATCTCAAGTCTAAGGATCACTTGCACCACTTCCACTGGAAAATCATTTTTTGATGTGCTAATAAGGCTCCATCATACGTTCTCCTTATGGATCAAATTTAGTGGACTCATTCTCCAATAAGTATCTACATCCTTATATTAGTATCATCATACAAGTGATTGTGAGATCAATCACATTCTTCATTGAGCATACATAAGATATATTAGTTTTACTGGTATCATCGATCTCCAACTCGATGATCCTACGACTGAAAATATTTTAGACTAGGACTATCGAGATCTTAGATCTTCCTGGCATGATCTCATCATAGCCCTAAAATCATTACCCTAATCTATAGTGTTTGTCATAATCTTAATTAACTTATAATAAGATATAGCAAATGACAAAACATAATGCATTATATATATATAAAATAACCAATTTTATGTACATGAGTAGAAAGATAATACAGAATAGTCCTATTGCATCATCCATGTGATTGGCTTATAGGGTTCTATTTTTTCAGGTGCTAAGTTAAGCATGGAAACATGATAAGTTTCTCATATTTATAGTTATGTGTTTGCATTTATTTTTATTCTTCTATTGCATATTTAATTACTACCATGCACTACACAAATGCCTTTTAAATTTATTCTTGGACCATAAGTTTTTCAAATAATTTTAAAGAAATCAAATTCATCTCTTCTCTTAGGTTGCTGCCTCTGGAAAATTTGTTCTTGGACCATGAGTAGTATCAGAGTAGGTACTTAGCCTAATTTATCTAACCATCAAAAGTTAAAGATCAATGACAATTCTAATTGGTACATCCTTGATCGAGGACTAATCAATAGACCTCGACTCTTTAATGGTACAAATTATACATATTAGAAGGCATTAACAAAAATTTTCATTTAAGCATAAGATTATAATATATGAAATATCATAGTTAATGGTCCTTAGATGCCCACTATTATAATTGATGATATGCCTTCTCCTAACCTAAAAAGGATTAGAATGATTTAGATAAAAGATTAGCTTAATTAAATACAAAAGCAATGAATGTTTTGTTTTATATTTTAGATACAAATAAATTTAATAGAATTCTACATATATGTCTAAAAAAGAGATTGGGATAGACTAAAAGTTATCTATAAGAGCACAAATCTTGTTAAAGAATCAAAAATTAACATGCTTGTATAGAAATATGAATTATTTAAAATAGAATCTAGTGAAAGTATTACTAATATGTTCACTAGATTTACTAACTTTATAAATGGCTTAAAAAATTTTGGCAAGAACTACACTAATAGTCAGCTTATTTGTAAAATCATTAGGTCATTATCAAAGAATTGGGAAGCCAAGATGACTGCGATCCAAGAAGTAAAGATCTCAATAAGTTGCCTTTGGAAGAGCGGATCAACTCACTCATGACTCATGAGTTGAGAATAAATCAAAATATAGAAGAAGAAGCAAAGAAAAGAAGAACTATTGCATTGAAGTCAATGGCCAATGAAGATGAAAGTGATACATCGAAAGAATTTGACAATAATGATGAAATGGATATGATAATTTGAAAAGTTAATGATAAGAAAAAGATATGGCCTTTAGAAAAAAAGGTTTTAGTAGAGGAGAAGGAAGCAAAGAAAAGGATAAAAAAAAAGGAGCAACCAACAGTATGTTATGAATGTAAGAAACTTATACACTTTAGAGCTAACTGCCCCTACTCAAAAAGAACTTCAAAAATTTTTTTAAAAAAATTAGGATGGCTACTTGGAGCAATGATGAAGATTCTAGCTCTGAAGAAGAAGAAATAAAAAAAAGAAAAAGCTAACTCTTGCCTCATGATGTATGAGGATCAGATAAATGTTGATATTTTTAATGATTTTATTTTTGAAGAGCTAGATAATGCTTTCTATAAATTTCTTGATGATTTCAAAAAGTTATCACTTAAAAATAAAGAATTTAAAAGTTAAATCATTCTTTGTGTTGAGGGTAAAATAACTCCCGCCAAAGTTCTTAGCCGTCGACTCTCGTTCTAAAAGCATTCGTCGATCCTCCCAACAACGAGTCTATACCACGGAACTTATCAAAGCCACAATGAAACCTGGCCGAACAATCTTGAATAGTAAAGAAAACTATTATTTAATTAATCTTGCTTCTTAACTTAGAATGAATGATAGGACCAAATTTCCACTCTCCTGACCTTGATTGGTGATAAGTTTCAAAAATGGTTGAAGTCCTATATTGCGGACAACATGCTCCTTCCAATCAAACTCCCACCGAATGAACTCCTCCAGTCTCGCCCCTCCCAACAATGCTTCTTCTAGTCAAACTCCTTCTAAATAAACTCCCTCTGGATGAATTCCTCCAGTCGTGCTCCTCCCAGCAGCACTTCTTTCAATTGAACTTCTTCTGGACAAACTCCTTTCAGATGAACTCCTCCAGTCGTGCTCCTCCCAGTAGCACTCCTTCTAGTCGGACTCCTTTCAGATGCACTCCTTCTAGTTGTGTTTCTTTCAGTCGAGGTTCTTTCATTCAAATACCTTTTAGGATGAGCTTCTCTCAGCCAGTTATGAACCTACTTAGTTCATGTTACGCCTGTCAACTAGAGCCATCTAGAAAAAGCTCATCAAATCATTGATTCATGACAGCAGCTTCATGAATGATGGAGCATGGTGCTTTAGATCCCAATTTAGGAGGCATCTACCTGCACACAACCTAAAAAGCTTCCGAACTCTTTGAAGCTACTAGACATCGCCCTGACCAACCTCAACTAGTAACAAGTTTACTATATACATAGAAGTCTTCGACCTATATCCGAACTCCAACAAATAGATCTTAAATGCCTGCAAGTTGCGACAAATGACAACTCATCCTCCATAACAAACTCTATATGGCCTGAACGGCCCACTACCAAATAGTTTTGGCTATCACTATTAGTTTATTACATGCTCTTTCTATAAAAGGGATCCTTCAAATATATTTTTTTCTAAGCTCTCATCCCCTTCTTGCTACTCCTCTACTTTTCTAAGCACTTCATTCCAGTTGGCCAAAAAATTAACTTGAGCGTTAGAGGGTTCTGCTGGAGCCACCCACCTCTGGTTAGAATTTTATTTTGCAGGTCTAGCCAGCAATCTTATCTTCCTAACTCTAGCTACCTCTAACATCCTCAAAGATTTCTGCACTAATAGGATTGGCATTAAAGAAAGGGCATTCTGAGCCCTTGTTCTAAAAGGAGTGCCCAGTCGATTCTATTTTCCTTTTTTCTCTCTTAATCTCTTAAATCCACTTTCGTTTAATTTTTATTGCTCCAAAAATACCCCCAAAGAAGATAACTATCTGGCAGTTTACTGATTCTATCTCCAGATCATAGTCGGATCGACCCATTCCAGCCCGATTGTCGGCACCTCAACCTCTCCCACCAGCAGCCATAGTAGATCCAGAGCAATTCAACCTATTGATGTAGTAGGTTTGGAGCCTCACTGAACTAGTACAGGCCATGCAATAGCCCCCTACAATAGCCCAGCCAGAGAGACCCCATCAAAATTTTAGGAACCGATGCAAAGGAGGGCAACCTGGGTCAGCATGAAGAAAAATCTCATTTTCAACCATAGAATCGTGCAGATCTGATTAAATCTAAGGTAGATTTTTTTAAAAATTTTTAAATAATCCAATTAGATCTAAGAATTCTTAGATTTAATCATGATGATCTAATATTAAAAATTAAAATAAAATTAAATCAAATTTAATTTCTTATCTTATTTGTATAATCTGATTATCCTGTGATGATCCTAATCTTTCCTGAGATTCTGGAAGGAGCCACGTACGTGCCTGACCTCTACCGGTATCCATTCAAGTAGGATCTAGATATTTTCTTCTCATGAATATTTTCTCCAAAGATCAGATCTGAATCTGATCTGAAGAACCTTCAAAACAACTTTTGAAGGTAGCTTATCCATCTCACAAACATCATTCCATCAATGCTGAACTCATCATAAATTTAATTAGATCTACTTCTCTGATTTGTGCTCAACTTTTGGCACGTAGAAGTAGGGGAAAGAGAGGATCAGAGGAGGCATGGAAGATGGAAGGGGCGACAGCATATGAACATGGCAATCAGAATTCTTCTAAAAAGCCTTATGCATAGGAGTTTTTATACAAGTCCCATGCGCCATCTAGACTCCTAAGCGATCAAGCAACTTATTTGCTTGATTACCTAGGACTCCAATCTGATAGCCCACATTGCCAACCTAATCCTTTTTAGGTTTGGTCACCCAAAACTCCTCCCAAGTTGGCGAGAAGAAAGGATAAGGAGTCCATGGTGCATGGGACTCCTCCTTTCAAGAGTTTGATCCAAATCAAACTCTATTAGAAACCCAATCTAGGCACCACAAAAAATCATGAAATTAGGCTGACCCAAAGTATGACTTGAGCCCAATCACATATCTAAAAATCAAAGCAAAATGATTTTTAGAGAATTTTCTAGAAGCCTCTAATCAGGTGATCCTCAGTTCTCTCAATTAGGTCAACTTTTGACCCTAGTCCAATTGCACTATGAATGGATTTAATTTCTAGAATTAATCTAACCTGGATAGATTTCAATCAGATGAAAATAAATTCATCCAAAATATATGAATAAGTCAAATCAAATTTTGCTCGATTGTGATAAATCAGAAAGATTATAAAAGGAAGAAAGTCAGGCTCAATCGTGTGCTAGCATGATTATCTTGAACCTGATTGGATCTAATCTAAATCAATCGAACTAGGCTAGCTCAATTGATGACATCCAGACTCAAACCCTTATTTGTGTGATCTAGTTAGGTTTAGTTCTATATGGTAATGAAATATGTCACAATCTCTATCATCGACATCATCAAAATATCTTTCGATGGACTAGAACTTTTCTAATTCATACAATTAGAATGATCGATCATCAAAATCATTCTAATTACTCCTAAAATCCACTAGTGACACCTAGCAGTATTATTAGATATATGTGCCCTAGAAGCCAGAATTGGCTGACACTTGTAATACACTTCTAGGGGCAAAATTGTAATTTTGACTAAAATCAATAAATGGGTTATTTTCTATCACATATGTGTATTTAGTGTCTGTGATACATCCTTTGAGTTAATGGCAATGATAATTCATATTTTTAAGAGTTGAAAATTTAAGACATGAATAATCATTATTAACTCATAAATTGCTCCCGACCATAGGATCATTACGAGGATGGTGATTGATCCGGAAGGTTGGTGTACAATCGCTTCTATTTAGTAGATGAGTCTTGAGTCTACGGTGTAGAGACACTGGAGCAAGAGTACAGATACTCGTTAGAGAACGAGGGCACTGAGCGTGACCACCTCGAGTAGTCATTAGGGAGTCTACCTTCTTGTCAATGACTGACTCGATGCTGCAGTAGTGTGTCTGGTTCTTTGACCTGAGGTGCATCGACAGTTCACCTTGAAGGTGTTACAGTTTGACTACACCATTACTCGGTCTCCTAGCCATATGGAATCCTGAGGTGTATGTTGGCTATAGCATGTTCATTGTAGGAACTAGATGGCATCAAGATAGAATCTATCTACCTCGGTGGTAGAGGAGCAGCCCTATGATGATCATGAGAATCAAGTCCAGAAATCCATGGCCATGGTAGAGTGAAATAATAGAAAGAGTTTCTATTTAGATTTTCACATTGGACTCGAATCGAATGATTACATCATATGACAGAGACTAGGGTTTGATGAGTTTACCTTAACCCTAATCTGATCGGAGCTCAAGATAGAAGAACTTAATCACACAGATAGCTGCACCAAGAGGTTCACATTCAGCTCTGATGGGTTGCCACCATATACTGCTAGGTGTCACTGGTGGATTTTGGGAGCAATTAGAATGATTTAAATGATCGATCATTCTAGCTGTTCGAATCAGAAGAGTTCTGATCCATCAAAAGGAGTTTCGATGATGTCGATGATGGAGATCTTGACATATCCCATTACCATACAGAACTGAACCTAACTGGGTCATACAAACAAGGGTTTGAATCTGATGATCATCAATTGAACTGATCTAGTTCAATTGATCTAAATGAGATTCAATTAGGTTCAAGGAAATCATGCTAGCACTCGATTGAACCTAACGTTCTTCTTTTGCTATCATAAATAAGTTATCCTGTCTGAACAAAAGGAGTTTGTGCTCAAACAGAGGCCTTCATATGGTCTGACTGGAGGTTGTCCAAGTCAAAAAAGGTTGTCTTATTTGTAAGACACTACCTGCCATTTTTGGTCACCTGCCATTTCTTGTTCTTTGACTTTGGTCAAAAGTCTACCTTTGACTGGTCAAATGTTGACTATTGATACTTTGACTTTTGACCACATGTCATGCACCTAGTGGAGAGCTGGTGGGGGCCTATCCCCCTACCAGAACCTGGTAAGGAGAAGGGCGCACACCACCCTAGGTGTGTGCCCAAGTTGGAGGCGCCTAGGAGTCCTTGTTGGATAAGGACTCCATCTCCTTTTTGGATTCCAATTAGAGTTCTTCTAAGAACCAACTTTGACTAGTCTTAGGCACCCTCTAAGTAGGAATCTAGGGGTCTCTATTCCCACCAATCAGATTTAGATCTGATTTCACAAAGGGTTGTGATTGGTTGGGAGGAAGAGGAGTTGGATCACGCTTAGTCTATAAAAAGGACCCTGCGCCCAACTCAGTTAAGAGATTCAATTGAGAATTGAAAACCCCACGCCCCAAGGCTGCCTCTCCCCTCCTATTCCATGCCAAAGCTTCTTCTCATTCTCCTCTCCACATCCAAAAGAGTTTTGGACCTTGGTTGATGCGATCCAGATCAAAGAAAGGCGATCAAAAGTAAGAAGGCTGCACTGCTGCAAAAGGACGACTGCTAATCTTCAAAAGGAGTTTTGAAGATCCTCCAGATCAGATCCAGATCTAATTTTTGGAGTTGTGATAGAGAAGAAGAGGATCTCTAGATCCAACCCGAGTGGATACCGGTAGAGGCCAGGCGCTTGCATGGCTAGATCCAGAACCTTCCGCTGCAAACAGGATCATCAACAGGGTAATAGGATTACCCAAATTTAGGTAAATTAAATTTGATTTAATTTATCCTTATTTTATTTTATTTATTAAAATAATAAGAATCAGATCTAAAATATATCAAGATCTGATTGGGATCAAGAAATTTTTTTTTGAAATATATCTCTTGATCTGATCAGATCTGAACGAACCTGGTATGGGAAATCAGGATTTCACTTCAAATGGTATCAGAGCCATGGTTCTAAAATTGTTTAGATCTGATTTTAAATTTATTTTAATCAAAAAATAAGTGATTTCAGATGTCACATGAGATGTGATCAGATCTGAAATCAGAAAAAATTAAAATTAAATAATTTGGATCTAAGATTAGAAGATATGCATGACTAGTTCTAGAATAGAATAGTTCTATAGAATAGTCTTGCATGTTCTTGATTTAATCTGATTAAATCATACTTTAGATCTTTTTATTTACTATTTTTTGATATTATAAGTATTATAATAACATTTAAAAAATAGCAAATAAAATTATTTAATTTTTGAATATCATATGAGATATGATTGATGCATGTCTAGACTAGTTGTAGAATAGTTCTACATAATTATCTAGATTAGAATTTATTTTGATTAGATCAATTTAAATCTAATTTTTTAGATTATTATGAGATAATTTAGATCTAAAAACATGCATGATTATGATACATGAGATGTATGCAAAATATGCCATAATTAGATCTGATTTATATATGAGATATATGATATAGATCTGATATTGTTTTGTAGTATTGAATGTTCCTGATTAAGGAGTTCCTCTTGGCCGTCCGGTCATAAGAATGAAGAAGGGTTTAAAGGCCCTCTCTTTCCATTCGATGGGGTGTTCTTATGATGTGTAGGGGTGCTGCGTGTTCATCCTTAATCAGAAACCCAAAACTTACTTTCTGCAAAATCCTAGATCCTGAAACCCTAGGATTTATTGTGCATATTTTGTTTATGAACCCTACTTAATTAAGAATTAAGTTTATGGAATATTAATTAGGTCTAAAATTGAGAATTTTAGATCTAAGACATATTCATAATACTGGGTTCGGGACTTGGGTAGCTCAATTAGGTCTAAGCGGTTGATCAAACCGAATCAAGAGTTGGTTAGATGGGATCAACAATGCTTAAATTGACCAGCCTAATAGGATTAAGTCTGGGTCAAGATCGAGTCAGGATCAAGCAAGACCTAATTAGGCTCAGAGGTTAGAGTCTGGATTGTAGGCTAACCCAATTGGTTCTAGCTCAACAATTTGGTGTCTAAGGTAAGTTTGGCATAGACGACCGACTGGTTTTTAATTGGAAGCTACTCAACCTGAATGCGTTCTTGTACGAGTTAATGGCATATTCCTTCCACCGGTCTCACTTACCTGGCCATATCTGTTGACACAGTTCTGATCTGAGGTGGTCAATAATCCGAGCTAACCCATGCCACTAGGTTAGTCATAATTGTTATGACTAAGCCAAGTCTAGTTTAATGAGACCTGAATCAATTCTCCTTAAGAAAAGATTAAGTCTGAGGTCTTCCACCATTGTAGATGTGCGGGCCCTTCCCGGGGTTGATTGTTCTCGACTGGATACAGTGGCTCAGTTGCATCAGAAAGATGCAACCATGTCTATTAGGCATTGGATGCTATGGGCTGGAGGATGAGTTGGGCTCAATATTTCAGATACGGTGAGAGACTCAATTAGGAATCCAGTCTATGCAAATGGTGGGTCTGACTTAACTAAGGAGTGGATCAATATTCTGGATACGGTGAGATTCATGAATTAGAGACCAAGTTTGGGTGCACCATGATTAGAGAATCATTGAACAAGAGTTGTTCACTCATTGGCTAATCCATCACCAATAACTGTTAGGTGAGGTGATGAGTCAGTTGGTGAGACCGCACCACCCACTAGAAATCATTAATCGTGGAGATTTTTGCATCTCTACAGAGGGAGTGTAGGGATCCGAGAAAATAGTGGAAGTTAATTTGTTTAAAAATAAAATCCCTAAACAAATTGGTCAAGTCAAAATTACAGTATCTAACTAGAATCTTTGACTCTCTATAGGAAAATGTCTGCATCCAACCCATTGGCACGTATCCTGGACACACATAGACTGACTGGACCCAATTATAAAGATTGGCTCAAAAACTACAAAATTATTTTGGAGTTTCGAGAAGTTAACACATGTATTGGACCAGGACCCTCCCACCTTACCAGCCCGTCCATCTGTTGAACAGAGAGCATCTCTGAAAAAATGGATTGACGAAGATAATAAGGCCAGATATTACATGTTGGGCTCGATGTCTGATGAGCTCCAGCGCCAACATGAGGATATCGGGACTGCTCGCCAAATGTTGGCTCACCTGTAAGGAAATGTTTGGTGAACAGAGTCGCGCAGCCAAATATCAAGTCACAAAACGACTTTTTAAGGCTAAGATGCATGATGGGCAGTCAGTCCAAGATCACTGTCTGACAATGATCAAGGATATGGAAGAGCTTGAGAAGCTCGGTGTGAAGTTAGACTTGGACCTGCAGAATGATATTATTCTGCAATCCTTGACTGATGCATATGGGCAATTCATCATGAATTACCACATGCATAAACTTCAAGAATTCCTTGGCCGAAGTTAATGAATATGCTGGTTACCGCTGAGCTTTCTATGAAAGGTTCTAAAGGCTCAGTTCTTGCTATGGAACGGACTTCTTCCAAAAGAAAGTCTTATGGAAAGAAAAAGAAGTCTGTGAAAAAGCAAAAGGTGGAAGGATCAAAGAAGAAGAAGGCAGAGCCGAAGAGAAAGGCCGATGTCAAAGGAAAGTATTTTTCATTGCAACAGCGACGGCCATTGGAAGTGGAACTGCCCTACTTACCTGGCCACCCTAAAGAATAAGAAGGAAGGTCCTTCTGGAGGTATGCTCATTATTGAGTCTAACCTTACGGTTTCTTCTACATCCAGTTGGGTGCTTGACTCTGGTTCTAGTGCTCATCTGTGCACTTCCATGCAGGGTCTTGAGGATAGCAGGAGGCTGAGGGATGGAGACATGATCCTACGCATCGGTAATGGAGCAAGAGTTGCTGCAGTAGCCGTGGGAACATACCCTCTTCGATTACCATCTGGTTTAGACTTAGTTTTGAAAGACTGTTATTTTGTGCCTGCAGCTAGCAGGAATTTGATTTCTGTTTCATGCTTAGCACAAGAAGGTTATGTGATCACCTTCTTTAAGGACCATTGTAACATTCTTTATGAAAGAAATAAAATTGCAAATGGTTTCCTTATTAATGGTCTTTATCAGCTACATATTGATGTACCTATTCTAACTATCGAGCAAAACATGAATGCCAAACGACCTAGGGATAGTCCAAATGATAGATATCTATGGCACCTGAGATTAGGTCATATAGCAGAAGATAGGATCAACAAATTGGAGAAAAATGGGCTATTGAGTCCATTGACTTTCTGAGTCATATCCAACTTGTGAATCCTGTCTTCAAGGCAAAATGACCAAACTCCCTTTTGTTGGACATGGGGAGAGGGCCACAGATCTCCTTGCCCTAGTACATACTGATGTGTGCGGCCCATTTGATGTGCCGGCTAGAGGCAATTTTATCTACTTCATTACCTTTACCGATGATCTGTCTAGGTATGGGTATGTGTATCTTATGAGACACAAGTCTGAAGCTTTTGAAAAGTTCAAAGAATTCAGACATGAAGTAGAAAAACAAACTGAAAAACCCATTAAGGTTCTTCGATCAGATCGAGGAGGTGAATACCTTAGCCGGGAATTCCTAGACTATCTCAAGAAAAATGGCATAGTCTCTCAATGGACTCCACCAGGAACACCTCAACTCAACGGGGTTTCAGAATGAAGAAATCGGACCCTATTGGATATGGTTCGATCCATGATGAGCTTCACAGACCTCCCTGATTTTCTTTGGGGACACTCATTGTTAACTTCAATTTATCTACTGAATAGGGTTCCCTCTAAAACCGTTCCTACCACACCGTATGAGATATGGCACGGTAAGAAACCAAGTCTGAGTCATCTCAGAATTTGGGGTTGTCCGGCTCATGTCAAAAGACAACAAGCGGACAAGTTAGAGTTTAGGTCCTTTAGAGCTCGATTCATAGGATATCCTAAAGAGTCATTAGGATACTATTTCTACATTCCAGAAGACCACAATGTGATTGTGAGTCGACATGCCATCTTTCTTGAAAAATAGTTTATTCAAGATAGCGGCATTGAAAAGCAGATCAAGCTTGATGAGAAAGTCTCACAAGTACAACGAGCTAAGGACCAATTGGAACCAAATTAGGTTGAGCCAATAAGAACACTACCTCCTCCACCTCATAGATCGAAAAGAGTTTTCCGTCCCCCTGAAAGATACTTAGGTATTATTTCAGAGAAAGTAGAGAAAATATTCCTCGTAGGTAATGGTGCTCATGGTGATGATCCCAAAACCTACAACGAGGCGATATCAGATATCGACTCTGAGAAATGGCTAGAGGCAATGCAGTCAGAAATTGACTCGATGCACTCAAACCAAGTCTGGACCTTGGTAGATCCACCAGAAGGTATAGTACCTATTGGGTGTAAATGGATCTTCAAGAGAAAGATTGGTGCAGATGAAAATGTGGAGACATTCAAGGCTAGACTAGTGGCAAAAGGTTATAGTCAATGCGAAGGCATTGACTATCAGGATACCTTTTCCCCAGTGGCTATGCTAAAATCCATCCGCACATTGCTTGCCGTTGCAGCCTATTTCGATTATGAAATATGGCAAATGGACGTGAAAATGGCATTCTTAAATGGATATCTTGAGGAAGATATCTATATGGAACAGCCGCTAGGTTTCACATCCAGTGATACTGATCACAAGGTTTGCAAGCTGCAAAGGTCCATATATGGACTTAAGCAAGCATCTCGGAGCTGGAACACTCATTTCAATGATGTGATCAAAATGTTTGGTTTCATCAAAAATGAAGAGGAACCGTGTATTTTCAAAAAGATCAGTGGGAGCGCTGTTGTCTTCCTCGTATTGTACGTGGATGACATCCTCCTTATTGGGAATGATATTCCCATGTTGACAACAGTCAAATATGGTTGTCCAAGGAATTCTCCATGAAAGACCTAGGTGAAGCATCCTTTATTCTAGGAATTAAGGTCTATAGGGATAGACCGAATAGGATGCTAGGACTTTCACAGAAATGTACATAGAGGAAGTACTAAAGATAGAGATTAATATCCTTCAAAAGTACTAAAGAGGTAGCACAGAAAATGTTAGTAAAGAGGTTTAGGAAAACTCTAAGAGGGGATTAATATCCTTCAGACATGGTATTCATCTTTCCAAGAAGATGTGCCCTAGCACACCTGAGGAAATAGAACGCATGAGCAAGATCCCTTATGCTTCTGCAATAGGGAGCCTCATGTATGCCATGCTATGTACACGACCTGATATAGCCCATGCTGTGAGTGTCACAAGCAGATATCAGTCAAATCCAGTGAAGAGAACACTGGACTTCTGTGAAATGTATCCTTAAGTACTTGAGAAGAACTAAGGATATGATGTTGGTCTTTGGTAATGGAGAACTCCAAGTCCAGGGATACACAGACTCGGATTTTCATGTCCGATATAGATGATCGAAAGTCGACATCTGGAAGTCTGTTTGTGTGCAATGGTGGTGCTGTCAGTTGGAAGAGTTTCAAGCAAAACGTGATAGCAGATTCCACCATGGAAGCAGAATATATTCGCTGCATCAAGAGGCTGCTGCAAAGGAAGCATTCTGGTACAAAGAAGTTTGCTGCAGAAATCGGAGTAATGCCATCAGATGCCATTCCTCTATACTGTACGACAACAATGGCACCATAGCCCTTGCTAAGGAGCCGAGGTCTCACCAAAAATCCAAGCACATTGAGCAGCGATACCACCTCATCCGCGATTACCTCGAGAAGGGTTACGTCGAGGTCAAGAGAGTCAACTCCACAGATAATGTGGCAGACCCACTTACAAAGCCGTTGGGCCAGCAGAAGATCGAAGCCCACCTTGAGAAGATGGGACTTAGACTTGTAGCCAATTGGCTTTAGGACAAGTGGGAGATTGTTAGATATATGTGCCCTAGAAGCCAGAATTGGCTGACACTTGTAATACACTTCTAGGGGCAAAATTATAATTTTGACTATAAATTAATAAAATGGGTTATTTTCTATCACATATGTGTATTTAGTGTCTGTGATACATCCTTTGAGTTAATGGTAATGATAATTCATATTTTCAAGAGTTGAAAATTTAAGACATGAATAATCATTATTAACTCATAAAATGCTCCCGACCATAGGATCATCATGAGGATGGTGATTGATCCGAAAGGTTGGTGTACAATCGCTTCTCTTTAGTAGATGAGTCTTGAGTCTATGGTGTGGAGACACCGGAGCGAGAGTACAGGTACTCGTTAGAGAACGAGGGCACTGAGCGTGACCACCTCGAGTAGTCATTAGGAAGTCTACCTTCTCGTCAATGACTGACTCGATGCTGCAGTGGTGTGTCTGGTTCTTTGACCTGAGGTGCATCGACAGTTCACCTTGAGGGTGTTATAGTTTGACTACACCATAACTCGGTCTCCTAGCCATATGGAACCCTGAGGTGTATGTTGGCTATAGCATGTTCATTGTAGGAACTGGATTGGCATCAAGATGGAATCTATCTACCTCGGTGGTAGAGGAGCAGCCCTATGATGATCATGAGAATCAAGTCCAGAAGCCCATGGCCATGGCAGAGTGAAATAATAGAAAGAGTTTCTATTTAGATTTTCACATTCAGACTTGAATCGAATGATTACATCATATGATAGAGACTAGGGTTTGACGAGTTCACCTTAACCCTAATCTGATCGGGGCTCAAGATAGAAGAACTTAATCACATAGGTAGCTGCACCAAGAGGTTCGCATTCAGCTCTGATGGGTTGCCACCATATACTGCTAGGTGTCACTGGTGGATTTTGGGAGCAATTAGAATGATTTAGATGATCGATCATTCTAGCTGTTCGAATCAGAAGAGTTCTGATCCATCGAAAGGAGTTTCGATGATGTCGATGATAGAGATCATGACATATCCCATTACCATACAGATGAACTGAACCTAACTTGGTCACACAAACAAGGGTCGTTGAATCTGATCAGATCATCAATATTTCAAAACTGATCTAGTTCAATTTGATCTGAATTGAGATTCAAGATATTAGGTTCAAGGAAATCGTGCTAGCACTCGATTTTGAACCTAACGTTCTTCTTTTGCTATCATAAATTAAGTTCAAATCCTAATCTGAGCCAAAGGAGTTTGTGCTCAAATCCTATTAGGCCTTCATATGGTCTGACTGGAGGTTGTCCAAGTCAGAAGAAGGTTGTCTTATTTGTAAGACACTACCTGCCAGTTTTTGGCCTCACCTGCCATTTCTTGTTCTTTGACTTTGGTCAAAAGTCTACCTCTTGACTGGTCAAACATTGACCATTGACACTTTGACTTTTGACCAAAACATGTCATGCACCTATTGGAGAGCTGATCTGGGGGCCTGTTCAAAACTCCTTTTGCCAGAACCAGGCAAGTCGTCCTTTGCAGCAGCGCACGCCACCCTAGCTTTCAGTCGCCTTTCAAGTTGGAGGCACCTAGGAGTCCTTGTTGGACAAGGACTCCAAAATCTCCTTTTGGATTGGAGAGCCCAATTAGAAGTTCTTTGGCATAAGAACCAACTTTGACTGGTCTTAGGCAGCCCTCTAAGGCATGGGGAATCCAGGATTCTCTATTCAATCACTTCCAATCAGATTTAGATCTGGGATTTGGGCACAAAGGGTCTGTGATTTGGTTGGGAGGAAGCGAGGAGTTGGAACTCCTCTTCTTCCCAACCAATCACAACTCTTTGTGAAATCAGATCTAAATCTGATTGGTGGGAATAGAGTCCCCTGGATTCCTCCTTAGAGGGTGCCTAAGACCAGTCAAAGTTGGTTCTTAGGAGAACTCTAATTGGAATCCAAAACCCCAGCCCCAGATGGAGTCTGCCTATCCAACAGGGACTCTAGGCCCCTCCAACTTGGGCACACGCCAAGGGCTTCGTTCTCCTTCTCCTCTCCACGTCCAAAAGAGTTTTGGACCTTGGTTGACAGTGCCGATCACCAGCTCTCCAATAGGTGCATGAAGGTGGATCAAAAGTTAAAGTATCAATGGCAACATTTGACCTGCAAAGGTACGACTTGCTGATCTTCAAAGTCAAAGAAGTTTTGAAGATCAGGTGACCAGATCAGATGGCAGGATCTGATTTTTACAATGATAGAGACAACCTTTTCTAACTTGGAGGATCTCAGTCAGATCCATATGAAGTGGATACCGGATTAGAGGCACAACTCGCTTGCGTGGCTAGATCCAGAACTTATTTATGCTAGCAAACAGGATCATCAACGTTAGGTTCAATCGAGTGATTAGCCCGATTTCTTGTACCTAATTGAATCTCATTTGATCAATTGAATTTATCAGTTCAATTGATGATCACCAGATTCAAACCTTTGTTTATGTAACCCAATAATAAGGAATTCAGATCTGAAATACATCAAGATCTGATTGGGATCAAGAGAAAAATTTTTGAAATATATCTCTTGATCTGATCAGATCTGAACGAACATGGTTTGGAAAATCAGGATTTTCCTTCAAGTATATGGTGGCAATCCATCAGAATAGAAAGTGAATCTCTCAGTGCAGTTACCTATATGATTGGGTTCTTCTATCTTCAGCCCCGACAGGATTAGGGTTAAGGTAAACTTGTCAAACCCAACATCTATCATATGAATTAATCATTTGATTTGAATCCAATGTGAAATCCTAATAAAAACTCTTTCTATCATCTTCACTTTACCATGGCCATAAACTTAAGAACTCAATCTCATGATTATCATAAGGCTACTCCTCATCTACCGACATAGATAGATCTCTTATTGGTGCAATCCAATTCCTACAATGAACATGCTATAGCCAACATACACCTCAGGATTTTGAATGGCTAGGAGACCGAGTTATGGTATAGTCAAACTATAACATGCTTAAGGTGAACTACCGATGTACCTCAGATCAAAGAATCAGACACACCGCTACAGCATCGAGCCTATCATCGACGAGAAGGTAGACTTCCTTATGACTGTTCAAGGTGGTCATGCTTAGTGCCCTCATTCTCTAATGAGTACCTATACTCTCGCTCTGATATCTCCACACCGTAGACTCAAGATACATCTATCCTAAGAAAGTGATCGTACACCAACCTTTCAGATCAATCACCATCCTCGTGATGATCCTACGGTTGAAAGCATTTTATGAGTTAATTATGAGAATTCATGTCATAAATTTTCAACTCTTGAAAATATGAACTGTCATTACCATTAACTCAAAGAACGTATCACAAACATTTTAAATATACACTATGATAGAAAATAATTTTTTTATTAATTTATAGTTCAAATTATAAAATTATCCTTAGAAGTGTATTACAAGTGTTTAGCCAATCTGGCTTCTAGGGCACACATCTAACAAACTCTCATTTGACCTAAAGCCAATTGGCTATAAATCTAAGTCCCATCTTCTCAAGATGGGCTTTAATCTTCTACTGGCTCAATGGCTGTGTTTACAGGTCAGATGCATTATTTGCAATGTCAGTCGACTCTCTTGACCTTCGACGTAATCCCTTCTCGAGGTAATCACGGATGAGGTGATATCGCCACTTGATGTGCTTGGATTTTTTGTGAGACCTCGGCTCCTTAGCTAAGACTGTGGTGCCATTATTATCATGAGTATAGAGGAACGGCATCTGATGGCATCACTTCAAGCTCTTTGCAGTAAACTTTTTGTACCAGAATGCTAAATACCTCCTTTGTAGCCTTTCCGATGCAGCGATATACTCTGCTTCCATGGTGGAAGTCTACTATCACCGTTTGCTTGGAACTCTTTCAACTGATAGCTCCATCATTACAAATAAACAGACTTCCAAATGTCGACTTTTGATCATCTATGCCAGACATAAAATCTGAGTCTATATACCCTAGACCTGGAGTTCTCCATTGCCAAAAATTAGAAACATATCCTTAGTCCTTCTCAAGTACTTAAGGATACATTTCATAGAAGTTCAGTGCTCTTCACCTGGATTCGATTGATACCTGCTCGTGACACTCACAACATGGGCAATATTAGGTAGTGTACATAGTATGGCATACATAAGGCTTCCTATTGTCAAAGCATAAGGGATCTTGCTCATGCATTCAATCTCCTCAGGTGTGCTAGGACACATCTTCTTAGAGAGATGAATGCCATGTCTGAAGGGCACTAATCCCTGCTTGGAGTTTTCCATGCTAAACCTTTTAAGCACCTTCTCTATATACATCTTCTATAAGAGACCCAGCATCCTATTTGGTCTATCTCTATAGATTTTAATTTCAATAATAAAGGATGCCTCTCCTAGATCTTTCATAGAGAACTCCTTAGATAACCATATTTTGACTGTAGTCAATATGAAAATATCATTTCGAATTAGAAGGATGTCATCCATGTACAGTACAAGGAAGGCAATAGTGCTCCCACTAATCTTTTTGAAAACATAGGGCTCCTCCTCATTCTTAATGAATCCAAATGATTTGATTACATCATTGAAATGAGCATTCCATCTTCAAGATGCTTGCTTAAGTCCATATATAGACCTTTACAGCTTGCATACCTTATGATCATTATCACTGGATGTGAAACCTAGCAGTTATTCCATACAGATATCTTTCTCAAAATATCCATTTAAGAATATCATTTTCACATCCATCTACCATATTTCTAATCAAAATAGACTACAGCAGCAAGCAATATGTAGATGGATTTGAGCATGGCTACTGACAAAAAAGTATCTTGATTGTCAATGCCTTCGCGCTAACTATATCCTTTCGCTATAAGCCTTGCTTTGAATGTCTCTACATTCCAATCGGCACCTATTCTTTTCTTGAAGATCTATTTACACCCAATAGGTACTATACCTTCAAGTGGATCTACTAAGGTCCAGACTTTGTTCGAACGCATTGAGTTAATCTCTGACCTCATTGCCTCTAATCATTTCTCAGAGTCAATATCTGATATCATCTCATCATAGGTTTTGGGATCATCACCATGAACACCATTTTCTATAAGGAACATTTTCTTTATGTCTTCAGATATAGTACCTAAGTACCTTTCAGGAGAATGAAAAATTCTACTTGAGCTACGAGGTGGAGGAGGTAGTGTCTGGGTTGGCTCAATCTGATTGGATTCCATAGGTTTATTAGCTCGTTTCTCATCGAAGACTTTCTCCTCAAGTCTAATCTGTCTTCCGATGCCACCATCTAGAATAAACTATTTTTCAAGAAAGATGGTGTGTCGACTCACAATCACATTGTGATCTTTGGAAAGATAGAAATAATATCCTAATGACTCTTTAGGATATCTAATAAATTGAGCTCCAAAGGACCTAGACTCTAATTTATCTTCCTATTGTCTCTTAACATGGGCCAGACAATCCTAAATTTTGAGATGACTCAGACTTGATTTCTTACCATGCCATATCTCATACGGTGTGGTAAGAACGATCTTAGAGAAAATTCTATTCAGTAAATATATAGCAATCATCAGACTAATCTCCAAAGAAACTCAGGAAGGCCTGTGAAACTCATCATGGATCAGACCATATCTAATAAGATCTAATTTCTCTATTCTGAAATTCCATTGAGTTAAGGTATTTCAGATGGAGTCCATTGAGAGACTATGCCATTATCCTTAAGACAGTCGAGAAATTTTTGACTAAGATATTCACCTCCTCGATCTGATTGAAGAACTTTAATAGATTTTTTATTTATTTTTCTACTTTGAGTCTGAATTTCTTGAACTTTTCAAAGGCTTTAGACTTATGTTGTATCAAATACACATATCAATACCAAGATAAATCATCGATAAAGATGATGAAGTAGACATAGTTGCCTCTAGCTGGCACATCAAATAGGCCGCACACATCAATATATACTAGGACAAGTAGGTTTGTGGCCCTTTCCCCATGTTCTATAAAAGAGAGCTTGGTCATTTCGCCATGAAAGCATGATTCATAAATTGGATATGACTTAAAAGTCAATGGACTCAATAGCCCGCATTTCTCAAATTTGTTAATCCTGTCTTCAATTATATGACCTAGCCTAAGATGTCAAAGATATATATCATTTAGACTATCCCTAGGTCACTTTGATCCTATGGCATTCATGTTTTACTCGATATTAAAAGTAGAAACATCAATATGTAACTGATAGAGATCATTTATAAGAAAATCACTTACAATTTTATTTCTTTCAAAAAGAATATTACAATGGTCCTTAAGAAAGTTAATTACATAGCCTTCCTATGCTAAATATGAAATAGAAATCAAATTTTTGTTTGCTGTAGGCACATAAAAATAGTCCCTAAGAACTAAATCTAATCCAAATAGTAATCGAAGAGGATAGATTTCCATGGCCACAGTAGCAACTCTTACTCCATTCCTAATGTATAGGATCATCTCACCATCCCTCAGTCTCCGGCTCTCCTCAAGATCCTACACAAATGAGCACTAGAACCAGAGTCAAGCATCTAACTAGATGCAGAAGAAATTGTAAGGTTAGATTCTATAACGAGCATACCTTTAGAAGGACCTGTCTCATTCTTGTTCTTCAGGCTGACCAGGTATAAAGGGTAGTTCTACTTTCAATGGCCGTTAGTGTTGTAATGAAAATATTTTTCTTTGTCAGTGGTCTTTTTCTTCAACTCTGCCTTCTTCGTATTTCCACCTTCTGCTTCTTTACAGACTTCTTCTTCTTCCCAAAAGACTTTGTCTTAGAAGAAGTTTACTCCACAGTAAGTATTGAACCTTTAGAACCTTTCATAGAAAGCTCAGCAGTAACTAGCATGTTCATAAGTTCAGCCAAGGTATTCTGAAGTTTACGCATAAGGTAGTTCATGATGAACTATCCATATACATTAGTCAAGAACTGCAGAATTATATCAAACAACTCTTGTATATGATAGTTCATCATCAGATAATGATCTTGGACTGACTGCCCATCATGCATCTAAGTCTTAAACAGTCTTTTAGTGACTTGATATTTGGCTGCGTGACTTTATTCACCAAACAACTCTTGCAGGTAAGCCAACATTTGGTAGCTAGTCTTAAGGTCTTCATGTTGGCGCTGGAGCTCATCAGACATCGAGCTCAACATGTAATACCTAGCTTTATTATCATCATCCATCCACTTTTCAAGAGATGCTCTTTGATCAGTGGATGGATGGGCTAATAAAGTGGGAGGATCTTATTCCAACACATGAGTCAACTTCTCGAAATCCAAAATAATTTTGAAGTTTTGAAGCCAATCCTTGTAGTTGGATCCGGTCAGTCTATGGGTGTCTAGGATACGGGCTAATGGATTGGATGCAGATATTTTTCTATAGAGAGTCAAAGTTTCTAGTTAGATTTTTATAATTAGACTCAACCAATTTATTTAAAAATTTTATTTTTAAATAAATTAGACTTTCACTATTTACTCAAATCTCTACACTCTCTTAGTAAAGATGTGAAAATTTTCATGATTATAAATTTCTAGTGGATGGTGCGGTCCCACCAACTGGCTCATCATCTTACCTAATAATTATTGATGATGGATCAATCGATAAGTGGACAACTCTTATCCAATGATTTTCTAATCATGGTGCATCCAAACCTGATCTCTAATTCATGAATCACCCCATGTCTGGAATATTGATCCACTCCTTACTTAAGTAAGATCCACCATTTGCATGAATTGGATTCCTGATGGATCCCTTACCGTATCCAAAATATTAAGCCCAACCCATCCTCCAATCCATAACATCCAATGCCTAATAAATGTAGTTGCATCTTTTCAGTGCAACTGAGCCACTGTAACTAGCCGAGAACAATCAACCCCGGGAAGGGCCTGCACATCTACAATGATGGAAGATCTTAGACTTAATATTTTCTTAAAAAGATTTAATTTAGATCTTTTTAAACTTGACTTGACTTAGTCATAACAATTATGACTAACCTAGTGGCATGGGTTGGCTCGAATTGTTAGCCACCTCAAATCAAAATTGGATCAACACAAATGGTCAAGTAAGTGAGACAGGTGGAAGGAATATGCTATTAACTTGACAAGAATGTATTCAGGTTGAGGATCACTCATTTAAAAACCAGTTGATCGTATCTGCCAGACCTACCTTAGATACTAAATTACCAAATCAGAACCAATTGGGTTAGCTTACAATTCAGACTTGAACCATGGAGCCAAATTAGGTCTTGACTTGATTAAGTCACATCTCAATGTGATTCGATCTTGATCCAGACTTAATCCTATTAGGCTGGTCAAATCTAAGCTTTCTTTGATCCCACCTAACCAACTCTTAATTTGATTTGATCAACCGCTAGACTTAATTGAGCTATCCAAGTTCGAACCCAATTTTATGAATATATCTTAGATCTAAAAATTTATAACTTTAGATCTAATTAATTTCATAATCTTATTTTTTAATTAAGTTTTAAATTCATGAATAAAATATGTAATAAAATCCTAGGGTTTTAGGATCTAGGATTTTGTAGAAAAATAGGTTTTGATTTCTGATTAAGGACGAACGTGCAACACCCCTACACATTATAAGAACATCCTATCGAATGGAAGGAGAAGGCCTTTAAATCCTACTTTATTCTTATGATCAAACAGCCAAGGAGAATACTTTAATCAAAAATATAATTTTTACTACAAAACTAGTTAGATCTAAATCATATATCGCATATACAATTAATGATTTAACTTATACATATTTTGCATACATCTCATATATCATAACTTAATTAAACATGCATGCTTTCAGATCCAATATATCATATATAATATCTAAAAAATAGAATTTAAATTTGATCATATTAAAATAAAACTATTCTAGATATTTTATAGAACTATTCTATAACTAGTCTAAGCATGCATCTTTCATATCTCATATGAATAAATTAAAACTCTATTTTCTATTTTTTAGACCTGGTTATAATAATTATAACTTCAAAAAAATAAAAATTAAATAGATCTAAAATTATTTTTAATCAAATTAAAAACATGATTATACTAGACTACATATAGAACTATTCTATACCTTGTCTAGTCATGCATCTCATACATTATAGATCTAAATTATTTAATTTTAATTTTTAATTTTAGATCTAATCATGTCTGATGTGATATCTAAAATTATTTAATATCAGATCATAAATAAAAATTAAATTAAATCTAAAATAGATCTAAAGAACTCCAAATGCAGTTCTGATATCATTTGAAGGAAAATCTCATTTTCCGCCGTAGGATCGTGCAGATCTGATCAGATCTAGGATGGATTTTTTTAAAAATTTTTAAATAATCTAATCAAATTTAAGAGTTCTTAGATCTGATTATGATGATCTAATTTTAAAAATTAAAATAAAATTAAATCAAATTTAATTTCTTACCTTATTTGGATAATATGATTATCCTATGATGATCCTAATCTTTTTTGAGGTTCTGGAAGAAACCATGCATGCACCTAGCCTCTACCAGTATCCACTCAGGTAGGATCATGAATCTTTTCTCCAAAGATCATATCTAAATCTGGTCTAAAGAACCTTCAAAAGTTGACAACTTCTGAAGGCAGCTTGTCCCTCTCATGAACACCATCGCATTGATGCTGAACTCTTCACAAATTTAATTAGATCTTCTTCTCTGATTTGTGCCTAATTTTTGGCATATAGAAGAAGGGGAAAGAGAGGATTAGAGGGGGCATGGAACATGGAAGGGGTAGCAGCATATGGACGTGGCAATCAAAATTCTTCTAAAAAGCCTTATGCATAGGAATTTTTATACAAGTCCCTTACGCCATCTAGACTCCTAAGTGATCAAGCAACTTATTTGCTTGATTATCTAGGACTCCAATCTGATAGCCCATATTGCCAACCTAATCTTTATCAGGTTTGGTCACCCAAAACTCCTCCCAAGTTGGCGAGAAGAAAGGATAAGGAGGAGTCCATGGCGCATGGGACTCTTCCCTTCAAGAGTTTGATCCAAATCAAACTCTATTAGAAACCTAATCTAGGCACCACAAAAAATCATTAAATTAGGCTGACCCAAAGTATGACTCAAGCCCAATCACATATCCAAAAATTAGAGCAAAATGATTTCCAAAAAAATTTCTAGAAGCCTTTGATCAGGTGACCCTCAATTCTCTCAATTAGATCAACTTTTGACCCTAGTCCAATTACACTATGAATGGATTTAATTTCTATAATTAATCTAATCTGGATAGATTTCAGTCAGATGAAAATAAACCCATCCAAAATACATGAATGAGCCTAATCAAATTTGGCTCGATTGTGATAAATCAGAAAGATTACAAAAAGAAGAAAGTCAGGCTCAATCGTGTACTAGCACGATTACCTAGAACCTGATTAAATCTAATCCAAATCAATTAAATCGGGCTAGCTCAATTGATGACATCTAGACTCAAACCCTTATTTATCTAATCTAGTTAGGTTTAGTTTCATATGGTAATGAGATATGTCATGATCTCTATCATCAACATCATCGAAACACCTTTCGATGGATCAAATCTTTTCTGATTCATACAATTAGAATGATCAATCATCAAAATTATTCTAATTGCTCTCAAAATCCATCAGTGACACCTAGCAGTATATGGTAGCAATCCATCAGAATTGAAAGCGAACCTCTCGATACAGTTACCTATGTGATTGGGTTCTTCTATCTTGAGCCCCGACAGGATTAGGGTTAAGATGAACTCGTCAAACCCAACATCTATCATATGAATTAATCATTTGATTTGAGTCTAATGTGAAATTCTAATAGAAACTCTTTCTATCATCTTCACTCTACTACAGTCATGGGCTTAAGGACTCAATCTCATGATTATCATAGGGCTACTCCTCATTTACAGAGGTAGATAGATCCTCTATCGGTGCAATCCAATTCCTATAATGAATATGCTATAGCCAACATACACCTCAGGATTCTAAATGGCTAGGAGATCGAGTTATGGTATAGTCAAACTATAACACCCTTAAGGTGAACTGCCAATACACCTCAAGTTAAAGAACCAGACACACCACTACAGCATCGAGCCAGTCATCGATGAGAAGATAGACTTCTTTATGACTGTTGGAGGTGGTCATGCTCAGTGCCCTCATTCTCTAATGAGTATCTGTACTCTCGCTCCGATGTCTCCACACCATAGACTCAAGATACATCTATCCTAAAAAAGTAATTGTACACTAATCTTCCTGATCGATCACCATCCTCATGATGATCCTACGATCAAGAGCATTTTATGAATTAATTATGAGAATTCATGTCTTAAATTTTCAACTCTTGAAAATATAAACTGTCATTATCATTAACTCAAAGAATGTACCACAGATACTTTAAATACATACTATGATACAAAATAACTCTTTTATTAATTTATAGTTAAAATTATAAAATTATCCTTAGAGGTGTATTACAAGTGTTTAGCCAATCTAGCTTCTAGGGCACACATCTAACACAGCAGACCCATAACTCCCAGGAAGGAAAAACAAAGAGTAGGAAGCCCCTGCTCTAATCATGATTCTTCTTCGAAGGAGACTTTTTCTATCTATAGTTGGCAGACCTCTGAGATCCACGATCGAGATGATGCTCTCGATCAGAAACTTTGGAACATGAACCGATGGATTAAGAAGCTCCACCATGCTGCCCTGGTCTACCATGATGACATCTACACTGATCCTTCTTTTTCATTAAAATCATGCAGGTGCCCATCCTGCCAAACTTCAAACTCTCCCAATTTGAGAGTTACAATGGGACTTCTGATCCGGTTGACCATCTTGAGGCATTTCGGATGATGATGCTGCTCCATAACGCACCGGATGCCATTCTATGCTGAGCTTTCCCATCTATCCTGAAGGGAGCAGCAAAAAACTGATACTCGAGCCTTAGGCCAGGTACAATCTTTTTTTTTATCAGATGAGCCATTAATTTGTGGCTCATTTCATAAGCAGTCGATGCTCGAGATGAGGTTTGGACTCCTTCATCAATATAAAGCAAAAAAAAGGAAAATCCATCAGAGCTTACGTTAGCTACTTCAATGCTGCTACACTAGAGACCCAAAATTTGGACCAATCTATAGCTATGGCCGCGTTGAAAGATGGTCTCCAGAAGAATGATCTTCTATCCTTCTTGAAAAGAAAGTATCCCAATTATTTTGCTAATATGTTGGCTCGGGCTGAAGGTTATGCCTGAGCTAAGGAGGCCATCAAATTGAAGGATGATGAAGCTACAAGAAAGCGGTAGGTAGGTGAATCCGATAAGCCCGCACCTGAAGGAAAGTTGAGTAAAGCTCGATCGCACTCCCAAACTTCTTCTAAGCGTAGGTGAGCCTGAACTCCTCCTTGAGCTCATTGATAGAAAAGTCCAGATCAAAAGATCTAGTGGAACTCCCCTTCCCAAAGATTCAACAACTATGCTTCCTTAAATAACTCAAAGATCCAAGTGCTAATGAAGATAAGGGAGTAGCTGCCAGGGTTGAAGAGGATGCAAACTCATTTGGCCAAATGCAATCCCAATAGGTACTATCTCTACCATTGTGACCATGATCGTAATACTAAAGAATGTATCCAACTTCAGGACGAGATCGAGGCACTGATCAAAAGAGATCGACTGGATCGGTTTGTCAAGTGTCAGCTGGAGAGAAGAGAAGATCGTCCAAGAGCACCACCATAGCCTGAACCATCCTGAAGGGATGAATAATAAGAAGATCATCCTCCTCTTAGAATCATCAACACTATTACTAGAGGACATCGACGTGAGGAAGCCAATAGATCGGTAGAGCCAGCAAGAAAGTAATAGATTGAAGAACCCATCACCTTCACCGAAGAAGATGCTCAGGGAGTTTAGCTTCCACATAATGACGTAGTTATCGTTATTTTAAATATTGCTGATTATGATATATGTTATATTTTAATTGATAACAAAAGCTCTGCTGATGTCTTATTTTATGATGCTTTTTCTAAAATATCCATACCTGATGGTAGGATGGGTCCAATGAATTCTCCATTAGTAGGATTCATAGGTGATGTAGTGCTATTAGAAGGAATAATGTTGCCCATGATTGCAGGTCGATATCTAAAACAATCCAGAGCTTAAGTCAATTTTTTAGTAGTTAAAGCCCTTTCTGCCTACAATGTGATCCTTGGTCGATCTAGTTTGAATGCACTCCGGGCTATGATTTTGACTTCCTAACCAAAAATGAAGTTCCCAACTGAGCATGGAGTCGGGGAGGTTAGAAGAGCTCAGGCACTAGCTTGGCACTACTATAATATTGCCTTACAGGAGGGAAGGCAAGTAGATCCTTGTCCAGTGGAAGGGCTTGATGCCCACAATGATCTATCTAAAGAAAGAGGAGAACCCATTGACAACCTTATGGAGATCTCTTTGAATGATGGAAATAAAGAACACACCATGAAGTTCGACTTCAATCTGAAAGGAGAAGTCAGAAAGCAACTCATCATCTTCTTGCAAAAGAATGCAGATATTTTTGCTTGGGTGCCTATGGGTATGCTTGGGATTGATGCAGAGGTCATGGAACACCACCTGGGAGTGGATCTAAAATATCGGCCAGTGAAGCAGAAAAAGTGCAACTTTGCACCTGAGAGGCAGAAAGCTATTATAAATGAGGTTGACAAGCTCTTCAAAGCAGGATTCATTCGAAAAGTGCTCTATTCGGACTGGATCATAAATGTCATTCTCATCAAAAAGATAAATGACAAATAGAGGATGTGTATAGACTTTACAGACTTAAATAAAGCTTGTCCAAAGGACAGCCATCCCCTGCCCAGGATTGACCAACTAGTGGATGAAGGGAAATCCTGATTTCCCTGACCAGGTTCGTTCAGATCTGATCAGATCAAGAGATATATTTCAAAAATTTTTCTCTTAGATCTGTATCAGATCAGGGATGCTTCAGATCTGATTCTTATTTATTTAATAAAAATTAAATGAAAAGGATAAATTAAATCACATTCAATTTACCTGAATAGGGTAATCCTATTACCCTGTTGATGATCCTGTTTGCAGCGGAAGGTTCTGGATCAAGCCACGCAAGCGCCTGGCCTCTACCGGTATCCACTCGGGCTGGATCTGGAGATCCTCTTCTTCTCTATCACGCCTCCAAAAATCAGATCTGGATCTGATCTGGAGGATCTTCAAAACTCCTTTTGAAGATCTGCAGTCGTTCTTCGCAGCAGCGCAGCCTTCTTGCTTTTGATCTCCTTTTCTTGATCTAAATCGCACCAATCCAAATCCAAAACACTTTTGGACGTGGAGAGCAAGGGGAGATGAGAGTATGGCGTGGAGAAAGGGGAGAGAGGCAGCCTTGGGGCGTGGGAAGATTGCTTCTTGATTATTATTGATTATTTTTTCACTTGGGCGCTGGGTCTCTTATATAGACTAAGCGTGATCCAAGTCATCTTCCTCCCAACCAATCACAACCCTTTGTGAAATCAGATCTAAATCTGATTGGTGGGATTAGAGTCCCTTGGATTCCTACTTGGAGAGTGCCTTGGACCAGTCAAACTGGATTCTTAGAAGAACTCTCATTGGAATCCTAAAGGGAGATGGAGTCCTTGTCCAACAAGGACTCCTAGGCGCCTCCTACTTGGGCTCACGCCACCCTTGGCGTGCGCCCTTCTCCTTGCCAGGTTCTGGCAGGGGGACAAGCCCCCACCAGCTCTCCAATAGGTGCATGACATGTGGTCAAAAGTCAAAGGATGAATGGTCAACGTTTGACCAGTCAAAGGTAGACTTTTGACCAAAGTCAAAGAACAAGAAATGGCAGGTGACCAAAAATGGCAGGTAATGTCTTACAAATAAGACAACCTATTCTGACTTGGACAACCTCCAGTCAGACCATATGAAGGCCTCTGATTGAGCACAAACTCCTTTGGCTCAGACAGGACAACTTATTTATGATAGCAAAAGAAGAACGTTAGGTTCAATCGAGTGCTAGCACGATTTCCTTGAACCTAATTGAATCTCATTCAGATCAATTGAACTAGATTAGTTCAATTGATGATCACCAGATTCAAACCCTTGTTTGTGTGACCCAGTTAGGTTCAGTTCTGTATGGTAATGGGATATGTCATGATCTCTATCATCGACATCATCGAAACTCCTTTCGATGGATCAGAACTCTTCTGATTCGAACAGCTAGAATGATCGATCATCTAAATCATTCTAATTGCTCCCAAAATCCACCAGTGACACCTAGCAGTATATGGTGGCAACCCATCAGAGCTGAATGCGAACCTCTTGGTGCAGCTACCTGTGTGATTCAGTTCTTCTATCTTGAGCCCCGATCAGATTAGGGTTAAGGTGAACTCGTCAAACCCTAGTCTCTGTCATATGATGTAATCATTCGATTCGAGTCCAATGTGAAAATCTAAATAGAAACTCTTTCTATTATTTCACTCTGCCATGGCCATGGGCTTCAGGACTTGATTCTCATGATCATCATAGGGCTACTCCTCTACCACCGAGGTAGATAGATCCCATCTTGATGCAATCCAGTTCCTACAATGAACATGTCATAGCCAACATACACCTCAGGGTTCCATATGGCTAGGAGACCGAGTAATGGTGTAGTCAAACTATAACACCCTCAAGGTGAACTGCCGATGCATCTCAGGTCAAAGAACCAGACACACTACTGCAGCATCGAGTCAGTCATTGACGAGAAGGTAGACTCCCTAATGACTACTCGAGGTGGTCACGCTCAGTGCCCTCGTTCTCTAACGAGTACCTGTACTCTCGCTCCGGTGTCTCCACACCGTAGACTCAAGACTCATCTACTAAAGAGAAGCGATCGTACACCAACCTTCCGGATCAATCACCATCCTCGTGATGATCCTATGGTCGGGAGCTATTTATGAGTTAATAATGATTATTCATGTCTTAAATTTTCAACTCTTGAAAATATGAATTATCATTACCATTAACTCAAAGGATGTATCACAGACACTAAATACACATGTGTGATAGAAAATAACCCATTTATTAATTATAGTCAAAATTACAATTTTGCCCCTAGAAGTGTATTACAAGTGTCAGCCAATTCTGGCTTCTAGGGCACATATATCTAACAATCTCCCACTTGTCCTAAAGCCAATTGGCTACAAGTCTAAGTCCCATCTTCTCAAGGTGGGCTTCGATCTTCTGCTGGCCCAACGACTTTGTAAGTGGGTCTGCCACATTATCTGTGGAGTCGACTCTCTTGACCTCGACATATCCCTTCTCAAGGTAATCGCGGATGAGACGGTATCACCGTTTGCTTGGAACTCTTCCAGCACAAACAGTCTGCCAGATGTCGACTTTCGATCATCTATATCGGACATGAAGTCCGAGTCTGTGTATCCCTGGACTAGGAGTTCTCCGTTACCAAAGACCAACATCATATCCTTAGTTCTTCTCAAGTACTTAAGGATACATTTCACAGAAGTCCAGTGTTCTTCACCTGGATTTGACTGATATCTGCTTGTGACACTCACAGCATGGGCTATATCAGGTCGTGTACATAGCATGGCATACATGAGGCTCCCTATTGCAGAAGCATAAGGGATCTTGCTCATGCGTTCTATTTCCTCAGGTGTGCTGGGGCACATCTTCTTGGAAAGATGAATACCATGTCTGAAGGGTATTAATCCCCTCTTAGAGTTTTCCATACTAAACCTCTTTAGTACTTCCTCTATGTACATCTTCTGTGAAAGTCCTAGCATCCTATTCGGTCTATCCCTATAGACCTTAATTCCTAGAATAAAGGATGCTTCACCTAGGTCTTTCATGGAGAATTCCTTAGACAACCACATCTTGACTGATGTCAACATGGGAATATCATTCCCAATAAGGAGGATGTCATCCACGTACAATACGAGGAAGACAACAGCGCTCCCACTGACCCTTTTGAAAACACATGGTTCCTCTTCGTTTTTGATGAAACCAAACTTTTTGATCACATCATTAAAACGAGTGTTCCAGCTCCGAGATGCTTGCTTAAGTCCATATATGGACCTTTGCAGCTTGCAAACCTTGTGATCAGTATCACTGGATGTGAAACCTAGCGGCTGTTCCATATAGATATCTTCCTCAAGATATCCATTTAGGAATGCCGTTTTCACGTCCATTTGCCATATTTCATAATCGAAATAGGCTGCAACAGCAAGCAATGTGCGGATGGATTTTAGCATAGCCACTGGGGAAAAGGTATCCTGATAGTCAATGCCTTCACGTTGACTATAACCTTTTGCCACTAGTCTAGCCTTGAATGTCTCCACATTCCCATCTGCACCAATCTTTCTCTTGAAGATCCATTTACATCCAATAGGTACTATACCTTCTGGTGGATCTACCAAGGTCCAGACTTGGTTTGAGTGCATCGAGTCGATCTCTGACTTCATTGCCTCAAGCCATTTCTCGGAGTCGATATCTGATATCGCCTCGTTGTAGGTTTTGGGATCATCACCATGAGCACCATTACCTATGAGGAACATTTCCTCTACATCCTCTGAAATAATACCTAAGTATCTTTCAGGGGGACGGGAAACTCTTTCCGATCTACGAGGTGGAGGAGGTAGTGTTCTTATTGGCTCAACCTGATTTGGTTCCACTTGGTCCTTAGCTCTTTCTGCTTGTGAGACTTTCTCATCAAGCTTAATCTGCTTTCCAATGCCACTATCTTGAATAAACTATTTTTCAAGAAATATGGCATGTCGACTCACAATCACATTGTGGTCTTCTGGAATGTAGAAATAGTATCCTAATGACTCTTTAGGATATCCTATGAATCGAGCTCTAAAGGACCTAAACTCTAACTTGTCCGCTTGTTGTCTTTTGACATGAGCCGGACAACCCCAAATTCTGAGATGACTCAGACTTGGTTTCTTACCGTGCCATATCTCATACGGTGTGGTAGGAACGGTTTTAGAGGGAACCCTATTCAGTAGATAAGATTGAAGTTAATAATGAATGTCCCCAAAGAAAATCTGGGAGGTCTGTGAAGCTCATCATGGATCGAACCATATCCAATAGAGTCCGATTTCTCCGTTCTGAAACCCCGTTGAGTTGAGGTGTTCCTGGTGGAGTCCATTGAGAGACTATGCCATTTTCCTTAAGATAGTCTAGGAATTCCCGACTAAGATATTCACCTCCTCGATCTGATCGAAGAACCTTAATGGGTTTTCCAGTTTGTTTTTCTACTTCATGTCTGAATTCTTTGAACTTTTCAAAAGCTTCAGACTTGTGTCTCATAAGATACACATACCCATACCTAGACAGATCATCGGTAAAGGTAATGAAGTAGACAAAATTGCCTCTAGCCGGCACATCGAATGGGCCGCACACATCAGTATGTACTAGGGCAAGGAGATCTGTGGCCCTCTCCCCATGTCCAACAAAAGGGAGTTTAGTCATTTTGCCTTGAAGACAAGATTCACAAGTTGGATATGACTCGGAAGTCAATGGACTCAATAGCCCATTTTTCTCCAATTTGTTGATCCTATCTTCTGCTATATGACCTAATCTCAGGTGCCATAGATATCTGTCGTTTGGACTATCCCTAGGTCGTTTGGCATTCACGTTTTGCTCGATAGTTAGAACAGGTACATCAATATGTAGCTGATAAAGACCATTAATAAGGAAACCATTTGCAATTTTATTTCTTTCATAAAGAATGTTACAATGGTCCTTAAAGAAGGTGATCACATAACCTTCTTGTGCTAAGCATGAAACAGAAATCAAATTCCTGCTGGCTGCAGGCACAAAATAACAGTCTTTCAAAACTAAGTCTAAACCAGATGGTAATCGAAGAGGGTATGTTCCCACGGCTACTGCAGCAACTCTTGCTCCATTACCGACGCGTAGGATCATGTCTCCATCCCTCAACCTCCTGCTATCCTCAAGACCCTGCATAGAAGTGCATAGGTGAGCACTAGATCCAGAGTCAAGCACCCAACTGGATGCAGAAGAAACCGTAAGGTTAGACTCAATAACGAGCATACCTCCAGAAGGACCTTCCTTCTTGTTCTTTAGGGTGGCCAGGTAAGTAGGGCAGTTCCGCTTCCAATGGCCGTCGCTGTTGCAATGGAAACACTTTCCTTTGCCAATGGCCTTTTTCTTCGGTTCTGCCTTCTTCTTCTTTGATCCTTCTACCTTTTGCTTTTTCACAGACTTCTTTTTCTTTCCATAAGACTTTCTTTTGGAAGAAGTCCGTTCCATAGCAAGAACTGAGCCTTTAGAACCTTTCATAGAAAGCTCAGCGGTAACCAGCATATTCATCAACTCAGCCAAGGAATTTTGAAGTTTATGCATGTGGTAATTCATGATGAATTGCCCATATGCATCAGTCAAGGATTGCAGAATAATATCATTCTGCAAGTCCAAGTCCAACTTCACACCGAGCTTCTCAAGCTCTTCCATGTCCTTGATCATTGTCAGACAGTGATCTTGGACTGACTGCCCATCACGCATCTTAGCCTTAAAAAGTCGTTTCGTGACTTGATATTTGGCTGCGCGACTCTGTTCACCAAACATCTCCTGCAGGTGAGCCAACATTTGGCGAGCAGTCCCGATATCTTCATGTTGGCGCTGGAGCTCATCAGACATCGAGCCCAACATGTAGTATCTGGCCTTATTGTCTTCGTCAATCCATTTTTCCAGAGACGCTCTCTGTTCAGTGGATGGACGAGCTGGTAAGGTGGGAGGGTCCTGGTCCAAAACATGTGTTAACTTCTCTGAACCCAAAACAATTTTGTAAGTTCCTGAGCCAATCTTTATAATTGGGTCCAGTCAGTCTATGTGTGTCTAGGATACGTGCCAGTGGGTTGGACGCAGACATTTTCCTGTAGAGAGTCAAAGATTCTAGTTAGATACTGTAATTTTGACTTGACCAATTTGTTTAGGGATTTTATTTTTAAACAAATTAGCTCCCACTATTTTCTCGGATCCCTACACTCCCTCTGTAGAGATGCGAAAATCTCCGCGATTGATGATTTCTAGTGGGTGGTGCGGTCTCACCAACTGACTCATCACCTCACCTAACAGTTATTGGTGATGGGTTAGCCAATGAGTGAACAACTCTTGTTCAATGATTCTCTAATCATGGTGCACCCAAACTTGGTCTCTAATTCATGAATCTCACCGTATCCGGAATATTGATCCACTCCTTAGTTAAGTCAGACCCACCATTTGCATAGATTGGGTTCCTAATTGAGTCTCTCACCGTATCCGGAATATTGAGCCCAACTCATCCTCCAGCCCATAGCATCCAATGCCTAATAGACATGGTTGCGTCTTCCCGGTGCAACTGAGCCACTGTATCCAGCCGAGAACAATCAACCCCGGGAAGGGCCCGCACATCTACAATGGTGGAAGACCTCAGACTTAATCTTTTCTTAGGGAGAATTGATTCAGGTCTCATTAAACTAGACTTGGCTTAGTCATAACAATTATGACTAACCTAGTGGCATGGGTTAGCTCGGATTATTGACCACCTCAGATCAGAACTGTGTCAACAGATATGGCCAGGTAAGTGAGACCGGTGGAAGGAATATGCCATTAACTCGCACAAGAACGCATTCAGGTCGAGTAGCTTCCAATTAAAAACCAGTCGGTCGTCTATGCCAAACTTACCTTAGACACCAAATTGTTGAGTCAGAACCAATTGGGTTAGCCTACAATCCAGACTCTAACCTCTGAGCCTAATTAGGTCTTGCTTGATCGTGACTCGATCTTGACCCAGACTTAATCCTATTAGGCTGGTCAATTTAAGCATTGTTGATCCCATCTAACCAACTCTTGATTCGGTTTGATCAACCGCTTAGACCTAATTGAGCTACCCAAGCCCGAACCCAGTATTATGAATATGTCTTAGATCTGAAATTCTCAATTTTAGACCTAATTAATATTCCATAAACTTAATTCTTAATTAAGTAGGGTTCATAAACAAAATATGCACAATAAATCCTAGGGTTTCAGGATCTAGGGTTTTGCAGAAAGTAAGTTTTGGGTTTCTGATTAAGGACGAACACGCAGCACCCCTACACATCATAAGAACACCCCATCGAATGGGAAGAGAGGGCCTTTAAACCCTTCTTCGTTCTTATGACCGGACGGCCAAGAGGAACGCCTTAATCAGGAACATTCAATACTTCAATACACAAAACAGTTATAGATCTATATCATATATCTCATATACAAATTTAGATCTAATCATGGCATATTTTGCATACATCTCATGTATCAAATCATGCATGTTTTCAGATCTAAATTATCTCATAATAATCTAAAAAATTAGATTTAAATTGATCTAATCAAAATAAATTCTAATCTAGACAATTATGTAGAACTATTCTACAACTAGTCTAGACATGCATCTATCATATCTCATATGATATTTAAAATTAAATAATTTTTATTTGCTGTTTATCAGATGTTATTATAACACTTATAATATCAGAAAATAGTAAATAAAAGATCTAAAATATGATTTAATCAGATTAAATCAAAAGACATGCAAAACTATTCTATAGAACTATTCTATTCTAGAACTAGTCATGCATATCTTCATGTTCTTAGATCCAAATCATTTAATTTTAATTTTTCTGATTTCAGATCTGATCACATCTCATGTGACATCTGAAATCACGTTATTTTTAATTAAAATAAAATTAAAATCAGATCTAAACAATTTTTAGAACCATGGCTCTGATACCAGTTGAAGGGAAATCCTGATTTCCCTGACCAGGTTCGTTCAGATCTGATCAGATCAAGAGATATATTTCAAAAATTTTTCTCTTGATCTGTATCAGATCAGGGATGTTTTCAGATCTGATTCTTATTTATTTAATAAAAATAAAATAAAAAGGATAAATTAAATCAAATTTAATTTACCTGATTTGGGTAATCCTATTACCCTGTTGATGATCCTGTTTGCAGCGGAAGGTTCTGGATCTAGCCACGCAAGCGCCTGGCCTCTACCGGTATCCACTCGGGCTGGATCTGGAGATCCTCTTCTTCTCTATCACGTCTCCAAAAATCAGATCTGGATCTGATCTGGAGGATCTTCAAAACTCCTTTTGAAGATCAGCAGTCGTTCCTTTGCAGCAGCGCAGCCTTCTTGCTTTTGATCGCCTTTCTCTTGATCTGAATCGCACCAACCAAATCCAAAACACTTTTGGACGTGGAGAGCAAGGGGAGAAGGAGAGTTATGGCATGGAGAAGGAGGGAGAGAGGCAGCCTTGGGGCGTGGGAAATTGCTTCTTGATTCATTATCTCATGTCATTTTGAGTTGGGCGCAGGGTCTTATTTATAGACTAGCTGTGATCCAACTCCTCTTCTTCCCAACCAATCACAACCCTTTGTGAAATCAGATCTAAATCTGATTGGTGGGAATAGAGTCCCCTGGATTCCTCCTTAGAGGGTGCCTAAGACCAGTCAAAGTTGGATTCTTAGAAGAACTCTAATTGGAATCCAAAAAGGGAGATGGAGTCCTTGTCCAACAAGGACTCCTAGGCGCCTCCAACTTGGGCACACGCCACCCTAGGGTGGCGTGCGCCCTCCTCCTTGCCAGGTTCTGGCAGGGGGACAGGCCCCCACCAGCTCTCCAATAGGTGCATGACATGTGGTCAAAAGTCAAAGTGTCAATGGTCAACGTTTGACCAGTCAAAGGTAGACTTTTGACCAAAGTCAAAGAACAAGAAATGGCAGGTGACCAAAAATGGCAGGTAATGTCTTACAAATAAGACAACCTTTTCTGACTTGGACAACCTCCAGTCAGACCATATGAAGGCCTCTGATTGAGCACAAACTCCTTTGGCTCAGACAGGACAACTTATTTATGATAGCAAAAGAAGAACGTTAGGTTCAATCGAGTGCTAGCACGATTTCCTTGAACCTAATTGAATCTCATTCAGATCAATTGAACTAGATCAGTTCAATTGATGATCACCAGATTCAAACCCTTGTTTGTGTGACCCAGTTAGGTTCAGTTCTGTATGGTAATGGGATATGTCATGATCTCTATCATCGACATCATCGAAACTCCTTTCGATGGATCAGAACTCTTCTGATTCGAACAGCTAGAATGATCGATCATCTAAATCATTCTAATTGCTCCCAAAATCCACCAGTGACACCTAGCAGTATATGGTGGCAACCCATCAGAGCTGAATGCGAACCTCTTGGTGCAGCTACCTGTGTGATTAAGTTCTTCTATCTTGAGCCCCGATCAGATTAGGGTTAAGGTGAACTCGTCAAACCCTAGTCTCTGTCATATGATGTAATCATTCGATTCGAGTCCAATGTGAAAATCTAAATAGAAACTCTTTCTATTATTTCACTCTGCCATGGCCATGGGCTTCTGGACTTGATTCTCATGATCATCATAGGGCTACTCCTCTACCACCGAGGTAGATAGATTCCATCTTGATGCAATCCAGTTCCTACAATGAACATGCTCATAGCCAACATACACCTCAGGGTTCCATATGGCTAGGAGACCGAGTAATGGTGTAGTCAAACTATAACACCCTCAAGGTGAACTGCCGATGCATCTCAGGTCAAAGAACCAGACACACTACTGCAGCATCGAGTCAGTCATTGACGAGAAGGTAGACTCCCTAATGACTACTCGAGGTGGTCACGCTCAGTGCCCTCGTTCTCTAACGAGTACCTGTACTCTCGCTCCGGTGTCTCCACACCGTAGACTCAAGACTCATCTACTAAAGAGAAGCGATCGTACACCAACCTTCCGGATCAATCACCATCCTCATGATGATCCTATGGTCGGGAGCTATTTATGAGTTAATAATGATTATTCATGTCTTAAATTTTCAACTCTTGAAAATATGAATTATCATTACCATTAACTCAAAGGATGTATCACAGACACTAAATACACATGTGTGATAGAAAATAACCCATTTATTAATTATAGTCAAAATTACAATTTTGCCCCTAGAAGTGTATTACAAGTGTCAGCCAATTCTGGCTTCTAGGGCACATATATCTAACAGTGGATGCAACTTTGGGCCATGAACTCCTCACCCTCATAGATGCCTTCTTCGATTATAACCAAATTTGGATGGCACTAGAGGATGAAGAGAAGACTACTTTTATTACTGACCATGGCCTTTATTACTATAGGGTCATGCCCTCTGGGCTTAAAAATGTAGGTGCAACTTATCAGCACTTGGTGAATAAAATCTTCAAGGAGCAGATCAGCTGCAACATGGAGGTCTATATAGATGATATGCTGGTCAAAAGTCGATCCTCTCCAAGTCACATTGCAGACCTTAAGGAGATCTTCAATATCCTTCGGAAGTACAAAATAAAGCTCAACCCTACAAAATATGCTTTCGGAGTAACCTTTTCCTAGGATTCATGGTGTTAGTGTGTGGCATTGAAGCCAACCCAGAGAAGATCAAAGCCATTTAAGAAATGACCATCCCAAAAATAATAAAAAAAGTTCAACACCTCATGGGCAAGGTAGCGGCCCTGAATCGCTTCATTTCAAAGTTGACGAAGCATTGCATGCCCTTTTTCCAAGTACTTAAATAGCCTAAGAACTTCAACTGGACTCCTGAGTGCTAGCAGGTCTTTGAAGAATTGAAGAACTATCTCAATTCTCCTCCGCTCCTAGCCAAACTTGAACCTAGAGAAAAGCTGTCCTTATATCTTGTAGTGTCTCTAGCAGCCATTGGAGCCATCCTAATCAAAGAAGAAGCTAAAGTTCAGAAGTTGATCTACTATATAAGCAAAATCCTGAGGGATGCAGAAATAAGGTACACCAAATTAAAAAAATTAACTTATGCCTTGTTGATTATGGCCAGAAAACTCCAACCTTATTTTTAGGGACACACAATCACTCTTCTCACTGATCAACCTATTAAGGCAATCCTGCATTGGCCCGATACCTTAGGAAGAATAGCAAAATGGGTGATCAAATTAACTAAGTTTGATATCAATTTCTAACCTTGGTCATTCATTAAAGCTCAAATACTGGTTGACTTTATAGTAGAATGCATTATTCCAGATGAAGCTGAACTTAAGCAAAATGTAGCCAATGTGCCATGGTTGTGCTCGAGCTCCATTGAAGAAAGATCAAACCTCCCTGAGGGCTTTTGGGCCCTGTGTGTGGATGGTTCATCCAATGCTTCTGGTGCAAGTGCGGGTCTTATCTTGGTTAACCCCAAAAAAATCATCACCGAATATGCACTACATTTCAAATTCTTTGCAACAAATAATGGAGCGGGATATGGGTTCTAATTATGGAGTTGAAGATAGCCAGAGAACTGGAGGCAGATTGACTCCAGGCTTATAGTGATTCCCAGTTGATAGTAGAACAAGTTAGTGGCAATTATGAAGCTTGGGAGGAGAGCATGATGAAATATTTACAAAAGATGAGGAGCCTGACCCTGGCCTTCAACAGTTTTAACATTCAATAGATTCTGAGAGCAAAAAATGCTAGGGCTGACCTTCTCTCCAAGTTAGCTACCCTAGCTCCAAATGAGCTACCTAAGAAAGTTTTCTTCAAAGTTCTAAAATGTCCGAGTTCAGAAGAGCCCTAGGCAGTAATGCAAGTTGATCATGAGCCCAGCTGGATCAATTTGTTGATTGCTTATTTCATAGATGGACTCCTTTCTAAAGATCATAAAGAAGCTTGAAAGCTAAGAAATCAAGCTTTCCGCTACATTTTATATGAAAATAAGTTGTACAAGAGGTTGTACTCATTACCACTTCTCAAATATCTCTGACCTTCTGAAGCTGATTATGTCTTAAGAGAAGTTCATGAAGAAACATGCAGAAATCATCTGGGGGCAAGATCCTTATCATATAAATTGCTTCAATAGAGATAATATTAGCCAACAATGCACCAAGATGCAATGAATTATGTGAGGAAGTACGATAGGTGTCAGAGAAATGCAAACATTCAAAGATATCCGGCTTTATAGCCCACATCGTTAAGTCTCTTTGGCCATTTGCGCAATAGGGGATGGACATACTCGGGCCTTTTTGCATAGTGCCTAGACAATGAAAGTTCCTACTGGTGGCCGTAGATTATTGCACTAAGTGGGTTGAGGCCGAACCTTTGGCAAAGATCACTAAAATCAAAGTATAAGACTTTATCTAAAAATTGATAGTTTACAGATTTGGTCTACCACGGACATTTGTCACTGATAATGGATGCCAGTTTGCAGGATCGAAGTTCACCAAATTTTATGAAAACTTGAATATTTCTCATCACTTCACATCAGTAGCTCATCCGTAGGCAAATGATGAGGCTAAAGTAACTAATAGAACTTTGCTTCAAGGGATAAAGGCAAGGTTTGAAAGAGCAAAAGAAATCTGAGTGGATAAACTTTATCATGTACTCTGGACTTACAGAACCACTCAAAGATTGCCAACTAGAGAAACTACTTTCGCATTGGCTTTCAGGATAGAGGTAGTCATCCCAGTCAAGTTCAAATTTTCTTCAGCATGAGTTGAAGCTTTTAGTGAGCAGAGCAACTCACAGGATCTCAGGGCAAACCTTGATCTATTGGAGGAAAAGTGAGAGAATGCTCAAATCCGAATAACAGTCTACAAGTATAAAGTAGCCCGCTACTATAATTTTAGGATCAGAAGCAAGATATTCAAAGTAGAAGATCTGGTGCTTCGGCGAGCAGATGTTTCAGAATCTCAAAATCAAGGAAAGCTCATCCCGAACTGGAAAGACCCCACAAGGTCATGGAAGTAATCTGACTAGGAACATATTGCCCAAAGGAGCTCAAAGGATCAACACTCCCGCAATCTTGGAACTCAGAGAACTTGTGAATGTATTATCAATAATCTTGCTTCAATAAAATTTTCTTATTTCAATATTGTTGTTCCTTCATGCGAACTATATGATGGCAGGAAATAGCTTAACCGAGCTTTGTCCTTAAATAAAGTAGAAGACCTCTTATTGTTTAAGACAAGAGGAGGAAAGAGGCTCTTTCAACGATCCTTTTATACCCCAATAACTTTATTAAGGATAAGAGGAGGACTTTGTCCTAACAAAGGTAAAAGCTAATCGAGTCAGGAATAGGAGGAGAACCTCATCCTGACACAGGTCAAAAGGAAGAGGCCCTCTCAACGGCCCTTTTATGCCTCGATGATCTTATTAGGAATAGGAGAAGAATCTCATCCTAACAAGGATAAAAGCTAACCATGTCAAGAATAGGAGAAAAATCTTATCCTGACATGGATGAAAACATCTGGTTGTTTAAGATAGGAAGAGGAGAGAGGCCCTCTCAATGGACCTTTTGTGTCCCAAGGACTTTCTTAGGAATAGGAGGAGGACCTCATCCTAACAAAGATAAAAATCAACCATGTTAGGAATAGGAGGAGAACCTCATCCTGACATGGGTGAAAGGAGAGAGATCCTCTCAATAGCCCTTTTGTGTCCTGATGACTTTATTAGAAATAGGAGGAGGACCTCATCCTAATAAGGGTAAAGACTAATCGTGTCAGGAATAGAAGGAGAACCTCATCCTAACACAGATGAAGACCTCCAGTTGTTTAAGATAGGAGGAGGAGAGAGGCTCTTTCAATGATCCTTTTATACCTCCAATGACTTTGTTAGGGATAGAAAAAGAATCTCGTCCTAACAAAGGTAAAAGCCAACCGTGTCAGGAATAGAAGGAAAATCTCATCCGAACATGGATCAAAGGAAAGAGGCCCTCTCAATGGTTCTTTTGTGTCCTGATAATCTTGTTAGGAATAGAAGAAGAACCTCATCCTAACAAGGATAAAGGCTAACTATATCAAGAATAAGAGAAGAACCTTATCCTGATATGAATGAAGACCTCCGATTATTTAAGACAAGAGAAAGAGAGAAACTACACGAGCACACGACTGAGACGAAGCAATCAAAATAATGTTTTCATTAAAATAAAAAGTTTAATACATGGAGAGGTCTATGAGACCAGTAAAAAAAAAAAAAAAAAAGGAAAGAGAGACAAAATTCTATTTGGAGTCGGACTTTAGACTACCAGCTCCAGCTATCATGAGGGAGAGTTTCAGATCTTCGACCTCCTCCTCGAGCCTCTATCAAGCTGCCAAACTCTCCCTCAGCATCCTCTCCCATTTGCGCGACTCCTCCATCTTCTTCAGCTTTTTTCTTAGAACTACAGATTTGGCTTTGCAATCTTTCATAATGTCCTTTCGGTACACCATTTGAATCTTCAATTCATGCAGCTTGGCTTTGTCTTTTTCACGTGCTATGGACAGACTCTCCAGAGTGCCTCTCAAAAAAAGGACTACCTATGAATCTCTACTCAAGTCGGCTTGAACTTTATCCGATGGTTGATATCAAAGTTGGGTGATCTCATCATTAATCTTTCAGAGTTTATGTTGAAGGTTAGCAACTTGATCACACCAACCTCGTCTATAATCATTATATGAGCCTTTGATTGCTTGTAACTGGTCCTATAATTTTGACAACCTTTTTGACCATTCCCAACCATACTCAGTCCGATTGGTGGACCATACCAAACTTCCTTCAAGTATTTGAATCCTCCCTTGTGCGGCCTTCAGCTCGACTTCAAGAGAGCTTGCCTTGGTGGTCAAAGTCCAAGCCTTATCACTACCATGCTTCTTTGCCTATTCAAGTTCTTCAGTCAAATGGTGCTTGTTATTAATGTAGTCCATGGCATCCTTCTTGTGGACCTGCCGAAGGTGGGTGACTTCAACTGTGGCTTTCGAATAGCACTTCTTCAACCTCTAAAGCTCGTCCTTCATCTTCTTCAACTTCTTCTTAGTTTGGTGAACTTTTCTCTTTAGGTCTTTGATGATAGATTTCAAAGGAAGGCCTTAGGATAATAATGTGGCATCGGCAGGAGGAGGCGAGTCATGATTTTCTTCGCTACAGCAATTCTAAAACTCAAGCATACCATGGCATAAACATAAAGAAAATTTTTTTTTCATTAATTTGAAATATCCAAGTACAAGAAGGAAAAATGAAAAACAAAATACAATGAAAAGAGATCTCAGACCTCTAGGAAAGTGACTGAGGAGTTCATTGCAGCATCAGTCGATTCTGGCTCTTCATTAGTGGGCTCGACAGGGGAGAGGTCGATCGTGGCAGTGGATGATTCCGCTTCATCTTCAAGAACTCCTTCATATAAGAAACTGAGATCAAGCTCGGAAAACTTGCTAGCCACCCTATCCTTACAGAGCTCGAATCCTTTGTTGAAGACCTCTTAGCTGAATTTGACATTCAGGTCTCTTATTTCTGAGGAGACCTTGAACTCCTCTATTGCCTGGGCTGTCTCCTTCAAGATCTGCCTAAAAATCTACTCCTTCAGTTTGGCAGTCTCGACTTCAACCTTTCTCCTTCGCTCTTCTTTCAGGTCCAAAGTGGTCTTCAACTCCACTGATGTTTCTTTCTCCTTATGGAGTGCTTCTTAGAGACCCTCAACCTCGATAGATTTTTTTTTAAAAAAGTGGTCAACCTCATCTCTCTCCTTAATTAAGTGCTCGACCTCGACCTGATGATCCTCTTGGGCCTTCACCAACTTCAACTTTAAGCGGTTTAGTGATCTGATGTAACCAAGAAGTTGATGGCCCATCTATAAAAAAAAGATGATGAAATGAATGAAGTGGGTTGTGCAGATGAAGAAATATAAAGAGAAGGAGAAGAACAAGGTAACTAACTCAAGAAAAGATTCGAGTGAATCCCAAGCATGTTGATCGACATCAGCATCAATAATTCTATCTACAATTTTGGGTATGGTGAATCAGTCGACCAAATCTCTGATGATTTCATGATTATTGAAGGGGTTCTCCCCCAACTTCTCGTCAGAACTACTGGGCCCGTTGTGATGAATCTTTCTTTAGGACTTTCTTAGGGCCCTTTTTGTCTTCTTCTTCTCCTCCTTTTTGATAGGTGGCTCTAGGACTCGAGCCTCGATGGAAGAACTCAGGAGCATCGAAGGCCTAGTGACCTTGGTGGTGGTGCCGAACTCGATGGTGGGAAAAACCTTGGGGGCATCGGTGGCACTGGTGGGAGCCGCAAAGCTCGGAACATCAACTTTTACTTTTTTTGAGCTCTTGCCAGGTATCTTTTCTTTTCTCTTGCAGATTGGGAGCCCTCTCATAAGCATTTCAATCGCCTGAGCATCTATTTCTATAGTAAAGAAGAAAAAGGTATGGTTACAAAGGAAAAGCAAAAGGAATAGTTTGCAGACTTTAGCCGATTACCTATTGGATTAAGAGGACTGAGGCCGAAGTTGAACAAGAGTTGCTCAAAGAGAAGTTCGAACAGTGGTGAAACTTTGTAACCCTTCAGTTTATTGAAAAAGTCAAAATCTTGTCTATCTAATCCGAGAGCTCGGTGAACTGACTCTCTTAGAAGGCCCCAAGGGGAAGTCCTAATTCTAGAATTGGATAGGACACAAAGAAAAATTTCTCCTTCCAATTATGAATGGAAGAAAGAGCCCCTTTCAGCAATTCTTTCTTACCAAACTAGGAGGAGAAGTACCACCAGTCCTTCATGGAAGGATGGCATTTGAAGGTATAGTAGTTCTAAAACAAGGAGATAGTTGGACAAACTTCAGTAGAGAGACAAAGAAAGATGAATCTAATAATAAACCTAAAAGAGTTTGACACTATAGAAGCAAAAAAAATGTTCAAAAAATGGAAAAGGATAACTATAAAAGAAAGAAGAGGAAGTCTCAATCTGGTACGAAAAGCTTCTAAGTACAAATAAAAATGGCCTGAAAGAGAGGAACAAGTCTGGTCACTTGGTTCGAGGAGTTCTAATTTGTACTCAGGAGGGATTCCATATTGGATTATAATTGAAGAAAGGTCGTCAAAAGATAAGGAATAAGAAATGATTCTAGGTACGAAGTTTGGTTAGGGTATGTTCCTAAGTTCGGTCTCTTCTTTAGAGGTAGGATTTTGAAAAGATGGACCAAATGGGCTTCTAGAATCGGATGACCATGAAATTTTAGAAGACATTTAATTCAAAGAGAACTTGAAAATTTTTTGAAAAAATAACAAAATAAAAGGGGGGTTGTTCAAGGACTTAGAATGAATTCAAACTCGAGAGTAGGGGGATAAGTGTTATAGATAAAATAACCCCCATTGAAGTCCTTAGCAGCCGACTCTCATTCTGAAAGAATTTGCCGATCCTCTCAACAACGAGTCCATACCGTGGAACTTATCAAAGGCACAATGAAACCCAGTTGGACGATCTTGAACAATAAGAAGAACTATTATTTAATTAATCTTGCTTCTTAACTTAGAATCAATGATAGGACCAAAGTTCCACTTTTCCAACCTTGATTACTGACAAGTTTTGAAAATAGTTGAAGTCTTATATTGCGGACAATGTGCTTCTTCTAGTTGAACTTCTTCTGGATGAACTTCTTTCAGATAAACTCCTCCAATTGCGCTCCTCTCGGTAGCACTCCTTTCAGTCAAACTCCTTCTAGATGAACTCCTTTCGGATGAACTCCTCCAGTCGCGCTCCTCTCAGCAGCACTCCTTCTAGTCGAACTCCTTTCAGACGCACTCCTTTTAGTCGTGTTTCTTTCAGTCGAGATTCTTTCATTCGAATATCTCTCAGGATGAGCTTCTTCTAGCCAGTTGTGAACCTACTTAGTCCATGTTATGCCTGTCAGCTAGAGCCATCCAGAAGAACCTCATCAAATCATTGATTCATGATAATTACTTCGTAAAGGATGGAGCATGGTGCTTCGGATCCTAATTTAGGAGGCATCTACCTCCACATAATTCGAAAAGCTTTTGAACTCTTTGATGCCACTAGACATCATCCCGACCAACCTCGACTGGTAACAAGTTCACTGTATACATAAAAATCTTTGACCTACATTTGAACTCCAACAAATGGATCTCAAATGCCTGTAAGTCATAATAAATGACAACTCATCCTCTGTAACAAACTCCACGTGGCCTGAATAGCCCACTACCACATAGTTTTGGCTGTCACTATCAGTTTATTACATGCTCCATCTATAAAAGGAACCCTCTAGATATGTTTTTCTCTAAGTTTTCTTTTCCTTCCCGCTACTCTACTTCTCTACATTTTTGAGCACTCTATTCTGGTTGGCTGAAAAACTAACTTGAGCATTGGAGAATCCTATTGGAGCCATCCACCTTCGGTTAAAATTTTGTTTTGTAGGTCTAGTCGGCGGCCTCATCTTCTTAACTCCAGCTGCCTCTGACGTTCTCACAGATTTCTACACCAACACCTTGATTGAAGAGAAGGCAAGTTTTCAAAAAGAATTTTTTTTTTTGAAAAAACAAAATGATTTTATTGAAAAGAGTAAAAGTCTTCATAAGAAAGTTGATAAATTAAAATCTATTTTTGATAAATTTAATTTAAGCTCTTAAAACTTGCAAGTGCTTCTAGAAAAATAGAAAATCATTTTTGATAAAGCTAGCCTAGGATTTAATGCTTCAACCAAACAAAAATTTTTAAAAAATATATTTCTAAAATCCACATCTAAAAAGCATGCTATCACATGTTTTAAATATAACAAAGTTAGACATAAATTTGTTAATTACAATATATTTAAATTTGAAAATATAAAAGTAAAATAAATTTGAGTTCTAAAAAGAACCATCTCAAGGGACCTAAGAAAGCTTGAGCACCTAAAAAGACTTGATCCATATCTTATAGATGTGCTTGGCAATCCTTAAGAAAAAAGAAAAAGATATCTAGATAGTGGATGCTCAAGACAAATGATGGAAGATAAACCTCAGTTTATCTCTCTTAAAGCTAAAGATGGGGTTGTTATATTTGAAGATAATAATAAAGGCAAAATTATTGATCATGGTAATATAAAGATCATTCCTACCATCTATATTGAAAATATTTTGCTTGTTGATAGTTTAATGCATAATTTACTTAGATAAGTCAATTGTGTGATAAAGGATTTGATATTTCATTTTAAATCATCGCATTGCATTGTAACTAGTTTCATTGATAATAGCATCAAATTCAAAAAAAAAATATATGAAAATATTTACTTGATGAATTGAATGATTTTTGTAAGGATAAAAGAATGTCTTGTTGCTATGAATACCAAAGTGAATGAAGCTAGTTAGATTTGGCATGGTAGACTAGGTCATGTAAGCATGGACTTCATTACTAGGTTAATTAGAAATGATTTGGTCAGAGATTTACCAAAAATTAATTTTGAAAAAAATAATGTTTGCAATGCATGTCAATTAGATAAACAAACTAGTTCTTTATTTAAATGTAAAAATATTATTTCAACCATTAGGCTATTAGAACTTTTGTATATAGATTTGTTTGGGCCTATCAAGACTACTAGTATTGATGGCAAATGATTTGGTTATATTGTTAGTGTTGATTTTTCTCGATACATTTGAATTTTACTTCTTGCACACAAAGATGAAGCCTTTAAAATGTTTGTGAAATTATTTAAAAAAATCATAAATGTAAAGGATTACAATGTTGAAATTAAAAATGATCATGGTATGAAATTTGAAAATCAAGCTTTTAAAAAATTTTGCTCTGAAAATAGATTTGATTATAATTTTTTTGCACCTAGAACACCTTAGCAAAATAAGATACTAGAAAACAAAAATAGGACTTTGCAAGAGATATCATGGACCATGCTTTGTAAAAGCAATAAACCAAATTATTTTTGGATGAAAGCTATATATATTATCTATTATGTGCTTAATCAAGCACTGATTAGATCTATTTTTTAAAAAAAAATCTAGGGGCTTTATAAAGGAAAGAAACCAAATATTTATTACTTTGAAGTTTTTGGTTGTTGATGTTTTATTTTGTTTAATGATAAAAAAAAACTTGATAAATTTGATGCTAAATCTGATGAATGTATTTTTCTTAGTTACTCATTAGCTACTAAAGCTTATAGAGTATTTAATAGAAGAACCCTAGTTGTAAAAGAGTTAATTCATATTATATTTGATGAGACTAATATTTTTAAATTAAGAGAAATAGAAGTAGATAATAATGCAGGTACTCTTGAAAAGAAGATGAAAAAAATATCACTAGAAGACACTTCTTCTTATGACCATGAAGAAAAGGTGCAAGATCAAGAAGATGAGAATGAAGAAATACATGAACTACCATCCACTACATAATAAGGTACACATAACTTACCAAAGGAATGAAGGTATGCTGATAGTCACCCTAAAGAACTTATTATAGATGATTCATTTCAAAACAAAGCATCAATTAGAGAAGCATTAAATTATTTTATATTTATTTATCAAGCTAAATGTAAAATGATTATTGAAGCTGAAAAAGATGCTAATTAGGTTATAGCCATGCAAGAAGAACTAAATTGATTGGAAAGAAATAATATTTAGAATTTAGTTGAAAGATTTAAGAATTATCCTATTATTAGTACAAAATAGATTTTTTTCAAAATAAACTTGATTAGTAAGGTAATGTAATTAGAAATAAGACTAGATTGGTTAGATAAGGTTACAATCAAGAAAAAATTAATTTTGATAAAACCTTTGAACCAGTTGCTAGGCTTGAAGCTATTAGATTGCTCTTAACTTTTATATATTTTATAGATTTCAAGCTTTTTCAAATAGATGTAAAAAATATATTCTTAAATGGATATATTATGGAGAAAGTTTATATAGAACAACCTCTAGATTTTGAAAGCCATGAATTTTTTTTATCATGTTTTAAAATTGAACAAAGTTTTATACAGTTTAAAATGAGCTCCACATGTATGGTATGATCATTTAAGTAAGTTTTTACTTGATAATAGTTTTAAAAGAAAAAATGTTAACACAACTCTTTTTATCAAAAAAAATCTAATAATTTTTTAATTATTCAAATTTATGTTGATAATAAAATATTTGGTGCTACTAATGAGCTTCTGTGCAAAGAATTTGCAAAGTTCATGCAAAGTAAGTTCGAGATGAGTATGATGGAAGAATTGACCTTCTTCCTCAGACTCCAAGTAAAGAAATCTTCATAAATATAAGTGAATATAAAAAAAATTAAGAAAATTTGGTATGAAGAATGTCAAAGGCATTGGCACCCCGATGCATGAGCTCAAGAATTGTATGTTTGACCAAGATGTAAAAGTAAAGCAATGGATCCTAAGCTTTATAGAGATATGATTAGATCACTATTTTACTTAACTATAACTAGACCTGATATTATATTTAGTATGTGTATGTATGGTCATTATCAATCAAACCCTAAAGAATCACATGGAATTACTATTAAAAGAATTTTTATATATTTAATTGATTCTCAGAATGTTGGATTATAATATTCAAAACAATCTTCTTTGAATTTAATTGATTATTCAAATATCGATTTTGCTGGATGTATATTGAACAGGAAAAGCATAAGTGGTACTTGCCAACTTATAAGAGTTAGCTAGAAATAAAATTCAATAGTATTATCTATGACAAAAGCTGAATACATTATAACTAGAAGCTATTGTGCTCAAATTTTATGGATCAAAAAACAACTAGAAGATTTTGATAAATACTAGTGCTATTAATTAACTAAGAATCTAATTCAGTATTCTAGATCAAAGTATATAGAAATTAGATATCATTTCATTAGAAATCATATAGAAAATAATGATATTATGCTTGAATTTGTATCCACCGATTATCAAATTGCTGATATTTTTACTAAACTTTTAAATAGATAAAGATTTTGCATGATTAGAAAAGAATTAGACCTTTACGATTCTTATAGTTGATTTGCTTAATTCCATTTAAATTAAGTTTATATAATTAATTTCATTGAAAATATACTTGTTTAGATATGTATTTGAATGTCAAATTGATTGATTTTGATGTATGTTACATATGGCATGATTGATTGCATCATTTTTAGAAAGCCTAAACTTTCTCTCACCTAGTTTTAGCTAGTTAATCTAGAATCTTAGTCAACCAATCGTTAGCCAACTAATCCAAAATCTTAGTTAACCCACACTGAGCCGACTCATCTATGAACTAAATCGACTCAGATATCGATACCTAGCATTTGAACAGAAGCCCTAGGAGACTATTTTCACTATTTCATTTCCACTCTCTTAGCCGTCCTCTTGCAAACACCTTGCCCCACCAAATAGTTCTCTCTTTTGTTGTTTCACTTCAATTTGTGCTGGATTCTGGTGTTCAAATGGCTCCCAAGAAATAACTCACTTATTGGATGAAGAGATCATGACAACACCCTCCACCAAGAATGCACTCTCATGGATCTTTATTGGATGAAAGAAGGACAAAGTTTTGATTAGATCCAAGGGTAGAAATGGGCACATGATAAGTGATTCCATCATCTTCATGGGCTGAAGCATTATCTCACCCTCCTCAATCATGAGTACCATCACCCCCCCCACACACACACACCACAACCGACGGCACCTCCTCCTCCTCCCTCTCCAAGTCAAGCAATTTCTTTCTCATCAAGGTCAGTAACTACTAGAAGGAAAACAGACTTTCAAATTTTTGAAAAAGATGGATTTGAGATTGGTAGGAAAATCAAAACCCGAGGTTGTGAATACCTATGCACTTTGGACTTACCTACTTATCCCAACCTGGTTTGAAAATTCTATGGTAATGCTAAAGTTAGATACAATAGCATTGAGTCTGAGGTAAAGAAAATTAAGGTTTTACTTAATGTAGATAGACTTGGACACCTCCTCAGGGCACCCGTTAATGGTTCAGATAGATTAGAAAATAAGTGTAGCAGGTTGCGGACCATGCTAGGTAGAGAGGATGTAGTAGAGTTTGAAGAGATTCCGGCAAAGTGACATTCTATGGAAATGAGACTTCTTCACCATATGACAGTCAGAATATTTCTTCTAAGAGTTGGTTATTTTGATTTTGTCACTAGAGGGAATATTACTATTATGCATTGTATTGTACATGAAATCCCCTTCAACCTACCAACCACTATGATCAAGGTAATATAGGAGGTAGCTTCTCATGCAAAAGCAGCTCTACCTTATAGGATGTTCTTCACTCTTGTATTCAAAAAGTTTGGAGTCAACATAAATGGTAAACCTACAAAGAAGTTGCAGCATTTTGATACTTACAATGACCAGTCCCTAAGCAAAATAGGTTACATCAAAATCGATAGTTATTGGATCTAAAAAGGATGTAAAAGAGAGGAAGTAGAAGGAGATAAAGTTAGAGAGAGAGTTGATACTGAGCTAGAGGAATAACAAAAGCAAGCCTCTTGCGCATCAACTACTCAACACTCTCAGCCAAAAAATTTTTATCCTTAGAGGGTTAGATTAGTTGATGATCAGTTGGAGGAGATAATCTAACATGTTCACAATAAGCTTTTGGGCTCGATGAGAATATTAATCAGACAGATGTTGAATGTGCAGGACCATGCTTCAGGACTTTTGAACTTCCACAAGCTCTGTCACCTCTTTCTGACCTTTCACCTATCTTTGGTTGAGACCCACCATAGGATACTTCATATTCTGCATGTTTTTACGTTTGTCTATGCTTATTTTGTATGCCTGCCTTGTTCTTACATGTCTCTTTTTATAAAAAGATAGGCTTTTTAATAAAAACTTGATCATTGATGCAATGTTATGTTTTTATGAAATGAAATTCTTAATTGAATGATTGAATGACCAACTGATTATCATTAAAATGATTAAATTAATGATTAATTGAATTATAGTTGATTATGCTAATGAATACATGTACTTAAAAAGGGGAGAAATTAAGAAAGAAAATTTTACTAACCCTTTTTGATTATGACAAAGAGGGGGAGAAACTGGGAGAAATTAAGAAATTAAGAGAAATTAGGAGAAATCAGGAGAGTATAAATCTAAAAATATTATTTTTCTATATAAGAAAGGGGAAGTTTTGTTTAAAACTTTAAAATTTGATTTGTCCATGGTTATTTTGAGAATATTGTATTATTCACATAAGAAAGGGGAGCTTCGATTAAACTTTTATGAATGCTTAATCTTTGCCTTTTAAGATGATTTGTATCAAAATTTTAAAACTTATTAGTACTTGAAAGGTAGTACCCAAAGGATTTTGTCATCATCAAAAAAATAAAGATTATAAGTCTCAAAATTGATTTTAATAATGTCAAAAGAGTTTAAGTATAAATTATAATTACTAATGATGCTTTTGAGAGTAATTGTAGGATTTCTTATAATGCTCAAAGGTTGATTTCACTCAAAAAGAAGTCTTCTTAAATTTAAGTGATTTTGTGTTCCTAAGTCAAACTTTGAAAATTGGAAGCAAAGAAATTGAATTCAGCATAAAAAAAAAATAATAAAAGAAAGTCTAGCCTAGAAAGACTTGTCAATAGGTCTATCTACTCAAAAACTAAGTTTAAAAAAAGCAAGTCTAGCCTAGAATATGTCTGAACAAAGAAAGCTACTCAAAAATTATGATATCCTAACCCAGCTTAAACCCAGCCACTTGAATCTTAAATGGTAGAAAAGAGAACAAAAAAATATTTTGCATGAATCTTAAAGCACCAAAAAAAGAAAAAAATTGGGATGAAGAAGACTCTGATTGGGAGTCTTCTTCTCCTGATTTCTAGAGGAAAATGTAAGTCGGGGAGGACTTGGACTCCTCCCCTCGAACCCTACTTCATGGGAAGAAGGATTCCCATCCTTCTCATTGGAGATCGAAGACCAACTTCAAAGAATCATGCTAGATTTCATGTGGTTTCATCGATAGAGTTCATTGAAAGTCATAGCTGAGCATTATTGGAAAAGCCAGGTAAGTACTTAAGATTTTAGGTTGATCTTTTACGTAGCTTCCCCAACCATCAATGCATCAATTCCAGTTGGCAATCATCGAATTTCTCTTGGGATAAACCAAGCCCTATTGCCCCATTTTTCTACTAAGTTTTCTTTGAATTTCCCATGCCATTCATCACTGTTGATCACCAAGAAGGGATGCCTTGACTGTGCCGCCATTGCCTTAGTTGCTCCTACCCCTAGCCATGCCGATTGTGGCCTCTGATCTGGGGAACAAACGAGGACCACAAGGTCCCCTATTCCATTAGGAAGAAAAGAGGAAGAAGAAAGAAAAAAAGAAGGCAAAGAAAGAAAAGAAGAACAAGAAAAGAAGAGAAAAAAAGGAGAGAGAAATAGTTTGTCTCTCTTTCCTCTTCTCTCTTTTTCTCTTCCTAAAATTATTTCTCTCTCCACTTTCTTTCTCTAATTTCTCTCTCTACTTTCTCTCTCTAGAAAAAATTTACTTTCTCTTTTTGTAAGTTTTTCTCTTTAAAGATATATCTCTTCTAGGATTTTTTGGATCTTAGAAAGATCCTCTAATAGCTTTGACAAATCTTGATGAAGGAACCTTGACTGCTGACTATCGGATAGTTTGCCAATCTCCATCTTGATCGGATTGAGCATCATGAGATTTTATCATCAATTGCATCCTAGCATGCTAGCATGACCCTTGATTTATAGTTGATTAATTTGATACCTTAAATTAAACCGACCGGATGTTGGATGCTACTATATAGCTAGGCCTATGAGGATTTAAGATTTTTATTTCAAAAATAATTATGATTAAATTTTGATAAAAGTATAATTTTGGATATTAGATTTGAAAGAGAATTTCAAGAAGCTTATTGTTCATGAAAAGTTAAGATAGCTCTACATCAAATAAAAGGGATTGCTCATGGTGCTATTAGAGAGATATTAAACCAATAAGATAGTGGTACTCCTCAGTAAGTTAGTAGTACCCATCAACAAGGCATCATTGATTCTATCATAAATATCGAGATAGAGCAATAAGAATAAAACATAGCCCGAATAATATAGATATTAGTCATCTTGGTGCAATTGCAACAACAATTACTGCAATAATGGTCAATGCAACAACAAACACTGCCACCATAAGAACGTGAAGAGCAGTAGGATGAATGTAGTAATATTATATAATTTAAGAAGTTATCTCCATCGATTTTCAAGGAAACTATCGAATCTTTGGAAGTCGACAGTTGGATTATGAAGATGGAGAAGGTGTTTCCTATCCAAAGGTCCCACGATGATGAAAAGATTCGTTATGCAGTTTAGTTATTACAATGTGAAGCATTCAACTAATGGCAATGACCACAACACAAATATGAGCAAGATAGGGAGCAACTTATCTGGAAGAGATTTCGAAGGGCATTTTATGACTAGTATTTTTCTTAAAGTATAAGAACACAGAAAGAACAAAAAATTATTTATCTAAAATAAAAAATTATAATAATTATAGAATATAAAGCTAAATTTATGGAGCTTACTAAGTTTGTTCCAAGGTTGATTGTGGATGAGCATGACTGGGTGCATAAATTTGAGATGGGACTGAGGATAGAAATTAAAAAATAAGTGGTGCCATATGAATTAACTATTTATGTAGATATGGTGAATAAAGTGTTAATAATTGAAAGGAAAATCAATGAAGAATGTAAAGAAAGAGAAAGAAATCAAAAGAAAAGAAAATGATCAAATAATTCTCAAGGACAAAGTAACAAAAATACTAGGGGTTCAAATAATAGTTTGGTGAGTGATAACTCTACGTCATCTGATAGTGTTAAATGTTCTAAGTGTGATGTTTTGGCTCTACCATAGGATATAAATGTGATATTCTAGCCCCATCATAGGATATAAGTATGGTATTATGGTCCTACCATAAAATATAAGTATGGTATTCTGGTCCAACTACAACATATAAATATAATATTTTGGCTCTATTATAGAATATAAGTACGATACTCCGGTCCGATGATAGCGTATAAGTGTGGTATGTTGATCTAGCCATAGGATATAAGTGTGGTTATAGTTAAAGGCTGATGAGTTGAATAAAATTTATTTTAAATTAGATTTTTAAATATGACTGATTTTTAAATTAGATAGATGATTATGTATATGAATATTTAAAAGATATTGATATTACTGAATTCATATTTTGAAAATGAATTTGCTTACATTTGTGAACTGATTAATGATAAATTATACTTTGATATTTATGACTCATATTATCATATAAATTATCTAGTCAATATATTCATTGCTTATATTACTCTATATTTTACTATTTTTACATATTCAGATTACTTGCTCGACTTAGGGATTTGATATGAAAGAGTGAACTAGATGCAGATTTTGAATTTTTATTTCAAATTAAGATTTATGAAAATTTGATATAATATTATGAAATATTATTTTATAAGATATTTAATTTAGTTATTAAAATTAAAATTAAATATTAATTATTTAAATTTTATTTTGCTATTACTTTATGGTATCATATGAGATGCCTTGCATACTTGTAGGAAGAATTTTCTATGAGTATATGGTGGTTGCCATGACCCCTAGCTCGTGAGGATCAGGAGCATGACAAAAATAAAGAAAATCAACTTTGGCTTGCATGGCATGCTTTTGAGTCGATAAAAAAAAAAAAAGAGTTTAGTCGATCCAGTCTCAGATCAAGAAAAAAGACAAAAAGAGATAAAATTCAAATGATCTCCCTTATCCAACAAAATTTTCATATAAACCAAATAAGACAAGGTCAAAGCTAACTCACCTATATTGATAGACGACTTGGTCTCAGAGTCAGGATGAAGATAGAAGATTAAAGATTTTAGAAATTCTCCAAAGCCAACCATGTTAACAACATAGTTGACCAAAATTGGAGCTTAGCCAACTTTCAAGAATAAGATAGTTGACTCAGTCTCAGAGGTAGAAGAAGATAGAAAGCAGTAAAAGATTGCAAGTTCTATTAACCAATCCAAAAGATCTATTAGCCAACTAAGTTATAAAGTTAGCCGACTAAAAAGAAATCTGAACTATTTGATCTCAGACTGACATAAGAAATAGAAAGTATAAAAATTTATATTAATTCTTGAGCCATCTCAGAATTTTACTTCACCAACTTAGCACTTCTGGTTAGCCAACTGAAAGCTTGGATGAGTTGACTCATAGATTTCTAAAAGAATAATGGCTAGTTCTTTAGATTATTTCAGACGATCATCTTTTGTTTGAAATAGCTATTTGTGAGCTTCCAATAGCTAGTGCATTAATTTTAGTCATTTTTAAGGTCATAAAGGTGAAGAATTCAAATTAAAAACTAAGATTTTGGAAGATTTTGAAAACATTAAATGTTGAGAATTATGTCCCAAAGCCAATCATCAACTTATTAATGATTGAGCTCATTTATGTAATTGTATATGAATTTTTTATTAATAAAAGTTATTTAGTATTTTTCATCATAAATTTGCACATCTTTTATATTGAACTCTTGTATTATGATGAAAGTCCTTAGAACTGCTTCTAAACAATAAAGAAGAATTTATCATGTAGTTCTTAAATCATATTCATGACCAAATGATACGTTATTAAAAAGGATGATGATATTTATTGAGTATAGGTCGTTATATGCCATATTGGTTAGTTGTCCTCGTAATCAAGAAGTATTTGATACTAGTATGGCATACAGGTGAGATGTAAAAATACATCATCATCAAATAGTGACTCAGCTACTGAGTGTTCTATTATCAAGAGCAATTCGCGAAGGATATGGGCATGAGTGTCTCTCAAACTTAGATCATCATGATGAATTACAAGCAACTCACTATGCTTTGGTACTGGACTATCTGCATTTTTAATGCAGTGATGGAAGGTTACTAGGTACAGCCAAGTACTTGTGAAGTTTGTGTGTGAGTTAAGATAGAATTGACCCCTTTAGACTATTGGAGACAATGCATCACTGTATTTCAATTTAGTAATGTTTTGGCCATTGTAATCTATATAATGGATTTGAAAGATTGAAATATAATGTGGATGACTTATTCAGGATTGACAGCTATTGGTGCAGAATTTGGTTGACGCCGGATCGTGCTGGAGTGGAGGAGGATGAGGTCGCCGTCGGTGACCTGCAAAATAAAGTTTCATCCGGAGTCGATGGGGGTGGCTCCGGTAGGACCCTCTGACGGTCAAGTTAGCTCTGGCCAACAGAAATGGAGTGCTTAGTGTAGAGTTCGACAGAATTTAAAGGAGGAGAGGAGAGCTTAGAGCCTAGAGTAAGCATATCTAGAGGGTCCTTTTTATAGGTGGAGCTTGTTGTAACTGCCTTGATTAATGACTATCGTAACCATCCTGATCAATGTCGATCGTGATTGACTTGATAAATGACAATCATTATTGTCGTGATAATTGTAACCATTCAGTAGTGGGATCGTCTGTAGGAATTCGTCAACAGTCTATAAGAAGTTTGGCTTCCATAGAAGCCTGATTGGAGGAGTCTGGCCGGTGAGGAGTTAGGCTCCCGTAGAAGCTCGGCTGCTAAAGGAGTCTGGAAGGAGTTTGGATTCCATAGAAGTCCGACCAAAGGAGCTGTCTGGGAGTAGTTTGGCTCTTAGAGAAGTTCAGCCACTGAGAAGTTCGATCAGGGCTTGGCCGCTAATGAGTTCGATCGACTAAAGGAGTTTGGAAGGGGCTCGGCTGCTAAGGAGCTCGGCTAAGGCTCATCCGCTGAAGCTTTTTCGTGACTACTGGTTGCATTATCGATTGAGCATCCAACTGGACTTTGGTGGGAGCGGGGTTTATCCCCAACAATAGTCTCCCTACTTTCGAGTTTGTAATTCGAAGGAAGGGAGTACCAAAATAGGTGACTACGAAGTTCTTTCTTGGGCTCCACACCCATTGAAGTCGAAGCTTGGGAGATCATATCTCCTACAGTCGAGGTTGGCTTGGTAAGATCTCATCTCCTGCAGTCGAGGTTGATATGGGTGCTCGGGGGAGATCTTATCTCCAACAGCCGAGGTTGGCTCGAGGGAGATCTCATTTCCTACGGTCGAGGTTGATACGAGGGCTCGAGGGAGATCTTATCTCCAGCAATCGAGGTTGAGACGAGCCCTTGGGGAGATCTTATCTCTTGCGACTGAGGTTGCCTCGGAGAAGATCTTATCTCCTACGGTCGAGGTTGATGCAGGCGCTTGGAGGAGATCTTATCTCCTACAGTCGAGGTTGGCCCGAACCCTCAGGGGAGATCTTATCTTCTACGGTCGAGGTTATTATGGGCGCTCGAGGGAGATCTTATCTTCTGCAGTCGAGGTTGGCTCGGGCCTTGGGGAGATCTAATCTTCTGCAGCCGAGGTTGGCCCGAACCCTCGGGGGAGATCTTATCTCTACGGTCGAGGTTATTATGGCACTCGGAGGAGATCTTATCTCTACAGCCAAGGTTGTCTTGGGGGAGATCTTATCTCCAATAGTCGAGGTTGAGATGAGCCCTCGGGGGAGATCTTATCTCCTGCGGTCGAGGTGGCCTCAGGGGAGATCTTATCTCCAACAGCCGAGGTTAAGATGAGCCCTCAAGGGAGATCTTATCTCCTACGGCTGAGGTTGCCTTGGGGGAGATCTTCTCTCCTGCAGCCGAGGTTGCCTCAGGGAAGATCTTATCTCCTGTGGTCGAGGTTGATGCGGACGCTCAGGGAGATCTTATCTCCTGCAGCCGAGGTCGGCCCGGACCCTCGAGAGAGATCTTATCTCCTACGGTCGAGGTTATTACAGGCGCTCAGAGAAAATCTTATCTCCTACAGCCGAGGTTGGCCCGGTCGCTCGGGGGAGATCTTATCTCCAGCAGCCGAGGTTGCCTTAGGGAAGATCTTATCTCGTACGGTCGAGGTTGAAGGATTTTGATCGGCTCATGTTAGGATGAGATTCTCCTCCTATTCCTAACACGGCCACTATTGACTGCTTCTTCCCTATCATCACATAGTTTTTGCATAGTTTTTTCTATCATCACATATTTTAGAGCGAGCTCCTCTTGGCTTTGATGCTAGAGATGATGGATTGCTGAAGTACCAAGCTCCTCCTAGATGTGGTGGCATCGATGATTCGGAAGGCGATCGACCTTTCTATTGTTCCTCCATCATTGATGGTTCTGGCTATGGCAGCGTGCTCAGTAGATCTTCTCCTGCTTCAGACTGGCGTCCAAGAAATCGACACAGCTGACCTCTCCTGACGAGCTCCTCGATTTTGTCTCGAAGTTGAACACATTCTTCAGTGTCATTGTCGTGGTCACGATGATAGAGGTAGTACTTGCTTCGATCGTGCTTGGTTGGGAGAGATCGTAATTTTTCTGGTCTTAGCAGTTGGTTTCTATTTTTCATCAGAACTTGAGCCTTAGAAGCATTGAGGGGGGCATAGTTGTGGAACCTTCTAGGAGGAGGACTTATTCACGCCCTTTTGTCATGGCTTTCTTGATGATGAGCTTGAGGAGTTCGGGCTCGCTTGCACCCGAAGGGAGTCCGTGAGTACGGCTGAACTTCATTCGGCCCTCCATCAGTGGTGAGTTTCTTGGTGGAGTCATCGTTGGGGGCTGTCATATGGCCTGTACCATCTCGGTGAGGCCCTGAACCCACTGCATCGGTAGGTTAAACTGCTTTAGATCCGCTATGGCTGCAGGTGGAGCTTGAATTATCAGAGCTGGAGTAAAAACTGATGTATCTGGATAGGATCTGGCTGCAGAGGCCATTGATCACCAGGTCAAAGCTTTTTTGGGAGGCATTTTTTCTGGAAAGAACTCTAAATCGCTGCTAAGCACTCCTTTAAGATCAAGTAGACCTTAAAAATAGATGGCCCTTCCTCTAGTGCCAAATCTGTTGGTGTAGAATTTGGTTGATGCCGGATCGTGCTGGTGTGGAGGAGGATGAGGTCGCCATTGGTGACCTACAAAATAAAGTCCCATCCGGAGTCGGTGGGGATGGCTCCGATAGGACCCTCCAACGGTCAAGTTAGCTCTAGCCAATAGAAATAGAGTGCTCAGTGTGGAGTTCGATAGAGTTTAGGGGAGGAGAGGAGAGCTTAGAGCCTAGAGTAAGCGTATCTAGAGGATCCTTTTTATAGGCAAAGCTTGTTGTAACTGCCTTGATTAATGACTGTCGTAACCGTCCTGATCAATGCCGATCATGATTGACTTGATAAATGATAATCATTATTATCGTGATAATTATAATCGTTCAGTAGTGGGATTGCCTGTAGGAATCCATCAACAGTCTATAAGAAGTTCGGCTTCCATAGAAGCCCAACTGAAGGAGTCCGACCACTGAGGAGTTAGGCTTCCGTAGAAGCTCGACTGCTGGAGGAGTCTGGAACAAGTTTGGCTTTCGTAGAAGTCCAATTGAAGGAGCTGTCTGGGAGGAGTCCGGCTCTTAGAGAAGTTCGACCGTTGAGGAGTTCGACCGGAGCTCGACCACTAATGAGGTCGATCGGCTGAAGGAGTTCGAAAGGGGCTCGACCGCTAAGGAGCTCTACTAAGGCTCATCTGCTGAAGCTTTCCTGTGACTATCGGTTGCATTGTTGGTTGAGCATCCGACTGGACTTCGGTGGGAGCGGGGTTTATCCCCAACAACAACAAATCCTATGTCATCCTGAGCATTTAGAATCCAAGGGATAAATCATATGGTAACCAAATGCTGAGATTCTTGAATAATGCTTTGCAAATTTTGACCTATCCGAACGTCGGGAGCCATTGCCATGTGGTATCTTCGATTAATATAAAAAATTGTTGCTATACTACCGGCTTAATGTTCGAACCTATAGAGCCATGCACTAAGTCAAACAAAGTAGGAAGAAATTGACCTAAAGTCTATGTGTTCAATTTGGAAATATAAGACTTGATTGAGCATATAGATTTACTTAATTAAGAATTAAGTTAAATATCATACAGAATTAAACATTGATTATGTCAAGCCAGCACTTGATATAAGATGTCAGTTTAATTCCAAAAATGAATTTTATCTGGTCAATGATCCAAGGATTTTTAGAGAATAATTTCAAGATCTAATTATTTTAGATCAGACTTAATCTAATTGAGCTTGATTTAATAATGGCTAAATAGGTTAGTCGGTCAAGTTAGACTTACACCTGAATCCTAAATAGATTAGGTTCAACAAGCATTTTAATTTGATTCGAATTGAATTTGAATTAGATTCAGATTGAACCTAAACTTAAACCAAATTAGATTTGGCTCACTAAGCCACCTTTTATTGATTTTCTTTCACCTAATTGGCAAACCAACATGCTGTGAGGGTGTTGGGCTGGATTGGCGCCCATCCCCTAGAGCATGCGACAAGTAGAAAGAATCCATGAGTTAGCACTTATCGTAATTAAATTAGATCTCCTCATGTTGAAGGAAACATGAGTCCTAACTAAAGTAGGATTTTGACCAGGTTTTAAACTCTTTGTCTATAAATTAAGAGGATCTCTTAGTGTGTACAGATATGCAACCTAGAGACAATCAAGAGAGAAAGTGAGAGCAAGAGTGCTTGGGGTGGGCATGTACATAGGTTGGGCATCCCAACTTCTTGGCTGTCTCCTTCCTTGGGCCTTCTCCCCCTCTGGCATGGTGATCCCCTGGCATGAAGCATTCTCTTTTGGCTTGAGATCTAATCTAAAGGTTCCTCTTCTGCAGAGATCTTCATCCCTCCTTCCTGCAAAGTTTGGCATGCATGCGAAGTAGAGGATCTTCACATCTAAATTTTGCAAAGTATCAGACTTCAGAAGTCTTATTTCTTGATTTTATTTTTTGCTACAAATCAAGGTATACTTTCATAATTGTTATGAAAAATTTTAAAAAGGAATCTACCTACCTTTTTCTGGCTTTCATTTGCGAACCAAATACATATTTTCTCTTCAATTGGTATCAAAGCAGGTTTCCATATATGCATAGTATTTTTTTTATAATTTTTTTTATTTTTATGATCTGTTTTTTATTAGAATTTTTGCATGAGATCAAAGTATGTTTTGATCTAATTCTCTCATAATTTTTTCATCCAGTTTTAACCGGGTTATTAGATCAAAAACAGCCTCTGAAAATAGGACTACTAAAAATCTGTTTTAATGGAAATTTTCAGCAGATTTTTTGTTCAATTAAAAACCTGATTGTGATCTGTTTTAAATCTGTATTTGATAGACTTTTGTGGAAGTATTTTAGTTGTGAAATAGGTATCTGAATCAGGTTTGAATCTGAAATTATTTTGACAAGTTTTCAGCTTAGTTTGAACAAAATAAAGGCATGTGTTTGGTCATCATGTAAATATAAAATTTCCTATGCATGCATAATAAGGTTTTGAATAGATTTCTTTGTAAAACCATATCTAATTTTTTTTTCTTATATGTTGTATAAATAAATGTTCAGATCTGAATGAATGCATGATGCGATATTCTAATAAGATTAGATATTGATATGATCATGAATGCACGCTTAGATTAATTTTGATCGATGCACATGTAGATGTAATTAATTTTAGAAATCAGATTTTTAATCTGAGTAGTATAGTAATCAGATTGGGCAGATCACCATGGCCATCTGGTCATAGGAGAAATACAAGATTTTATGGCCCTGTCCTTTCATTTAATGGAATTCTTCTATGGCATGTAGGGGTGCCACTACGATTATTACAAATGAAGATGAATAGCAAAAAAAACTTTAGAATTATTTTAGATCTAATATAAGATGTTAGAGATCTAAAATTAATTCAATTATTACACACAGAAACTAGTTTTGAGGTACCAAACCTAAATCCATATCAACCATATACTTAATTAAGAATTAAGAGTTGTTTGTTAGGATCTAGAATTGTGAATTGAAGATCCTAAGATAGTTGCATAATACATGGGTCAATGGGTTAGCATGAATCAGGTCAATTAATTGGGTTAGACCTAATGTTAGAATTAACAAATGGACTTAACAAGAGTAGTTAATCAAATCTAACCAAATATTGATTTAGATTAGGTTGAGGACACTCTAAATCAAATGCAATAGTTATCTATGTCTTTAATTAAACCAAATGGATCTGATTGTGGCTCAGTGGTCGAGCTCAGATTATTAGATGGATCCAATCAAAATTAATTAACCAGTTGGTGTATAAGGTAAGTTTGGCAATTTTGACTAGTGGTTTTTAAATGGAAGCTACTCACATAGATTCGATCTATAGTAAGTTAATGGCATATCCCTTCCACCGATCTCATATACCTAGCCGACATGATGCATTAGGTTTTGATTAAATTACGTAGTGATTCAAGCTGACCCATGTCAATAAGATAAAGCAGTGTGTCTGATTTAGATGCCCCTAGATCGGCTTATATCTGGTCTTCTTTGACCTAACTTAGTGAAGTCGGTGGGAGGATTATGATTAACTAGTCAATATCTTCTTTTCTCTTAAAATTCTTAACCAAATCCTCTAAATTATTAGATCCTTAAAAATAAAATAGTTATGGTGATAATAGGATCATAGCCTTCCATTAAATTAGATGATAATGGGTTCATTAATTTGATAATCATTAGAGGCCCAAAGGCCTAGTACTTATCTGCTATTGGAATTATCATTCATAATATGATAACTCAACCATGTCTCTCTGATGGATGGTCAGGTTGGCCGATCAAAGTTGGGCCTAATCATTCATTGGTTAGATGCACTTAGTATGGTCATGTTAATGGTTTGACCTAACCAGACCTTTCAGCGGAGGCCAAAGCCTACTAAAAAAAGCCCGGAGCAAAATTATTTACTAAAAATTATTTAGAAAAATAATTAGTTAAAAACCTACCCATAGATGTACATGGGTTGGCCGACCAAAGTCGGGCTTGTGCAGTCTATATGGATTCTAGTACTTGCTAAAAAATTAAGGTAATTCATCGAATTAGAGATAGAGGCTACTAATTCATATAAAATAGTGAAAAAACCTTTAGTCTAAAGTCCAAGTCTTTAGGCTTAATAATTCATAAATTAATTAGACTTTGCTTTTCTTTTATGTAATTATGGCCACCACCTTGTCGCTTCAATCACTGTTAGATAGTGATAAATTGATGGAACCTAATTTTGATAGCTGGTAACAAAAATTGAAAATAGTCTAGGAGCATAAGAGGATTATGTACATGCTTACAGATTCGGCACCTAAGGATTCTGCTCAAAATGCTCGTGGGATGGTTCGAGATACTTACCAAAAGTGGCTTAATGACCAAACCATGGTACATTGTATTATGCTGGCAGTGATGAACAATGAGTTTAGTTGCAGATTTGAGAATGCTTAACCAGAGGACATGTTTCAAATATTCAATGAGTCCTTTGGCACTTCCGACGACCTTGAAAGGCACAAGATCAATTATGCTATTTTCAACATCCGGATGAGAGATGGAGCATCAGTTACTAATCATGTACCATACATGATCGAGTTAATTAAGCACCAAAGCAAGCTCGGCTTTTCCTTACATGAACAACTTGAGAAAGATGTGATTCTAAATTTCTTGTCTAAATCCTACCTCCCATTCCTTACGCATTATAGAATGACAAAGACTACAGTCAACTTGAAGAAAAATCTAGGTTTTCCTATTGCAAGATAAATCTGATCGGATTAGATTTGTAGTAGAATAATTTAAAACTTTTTTCATGATCTGATTAGATCTAAGAGCTCTTAGATTTGATTTCATTGATCTAAAATTTATAAATAAAATAAAATAAAAATAGTGATATCTAATATCATCTGATTGGATAAACCATTTATCCGTTGAGATGATCTGACGATTGATCCAAGATTTTGATTGAGCTGCACCATGTTCGATCTCTATCGGTATCCACTCAAGTCAGATCTGGAAGTCTCCTCCATCTAGATTTGATCTCAAAAGATCAGATCTAGAATCAATCATAGATGCCTTTGAACCGATCTTCGATGACAGCACCTTCATCTCTCGATGCAGGAACTAGTCACGCAGCTTTGTAGGATTAAAGGCCAACACTTGATCTTTGATTTTTGCCCACTCCTTGGGCATGAAAGAGGAAGAGGAAATCAAGAATATGAGGTGTGGAGGTGAAGATCTTGGTAGGGCTTCGCCGTAGAGAAATTTCTTATGCACAACAGCTTGCGTAGGGCCCTTTAAATAGACTAAATGAACAGTCCATTCGCATGTGACTTTGAACAGGTCAAAGCCAACAAGCATAAGGACTATTCATTGATCTCCACACCCCACACCATATTTATTCTGAATTTTGTCATACAAAACTCAGAGATATGGCATGGAATAAAGGATAAGGTGAGTAGATGGTGCAAACTCTTATCTCCCTAGACATTTGAATCAAATTCAAATGCTTTGACCAGTCAAAATAGATTTGAATGGGCACCTTCTCTTATCCATATGGGGTGCACATCCAAGAGAGGACATGGCCCTCGCTCCCTTATGTAAATCCCAAGAGGGCATGCACCCCAAAAAAGTCTTCAGGGGGTGCACGCCCCTCTCCCTTTCTTTCCTACAAATCAGATCAATATTTGACCCTTGTCCTATTTCCATCTTATAAAATTTAGGACAAAACCTTTTTAAGTCCCATTCAATGGATTTCGATAAGTCCTCATCAAGTTAGAGCAAGCCTTAATCAAGCTAGGACTTGGTCCAGTCAGATCAAGAAAAATCTATCCAGAATTTTCAGGAGAGGCTTGTCCAAATTTTATCTCATGATTTTAGGATAAGCCCTAATCTGGCAAAGGCAATCCTTGTCTTGTTCCCATCTTATGGGATGTAGGATAAGCCTTGATCAGGATAGGACAAGATCTAGTCAGATCAAGATAAATTTCTATAGAATTTTCGGATGAGGCTTGACCAAATAGTTTCAGAAATTAGCAGATCTTGTCCTATTTTCATTCGATGGATTACGACAAGCCTAGAACAGGTTAGGACAATGCTTTTCTGACCTAGATAAGCTCCAATCAGACTAGGATAGAGTTTTCAAGTGAGCCAAATTTAATTTGGCTTAGTCGAGATGAACCAAAAAGATGATAGAAGAAGAATATTAGGCTTAATCATGTGCTAGCATGATTTTCTTAAACCTAATTGGATCTAATCCAAAATAATCGAACTGGATTAGCTCAATTGATGACATCCAGATCCAAATTCTTGTTTGTATGATTTAGTTAGGTTTAGTTTTGTATGGTAATGGGATATATCATGATCTCCATCATCGACATCATCAAAATATCTTTTAATGGATCAGAACTCTTTCGATTCACCCAATTAGAATTGTCGATCATCAAGATAATTCTAATTGATCCTAAAATCCATCTATGACACCTAGCACTATATGGTGACAATCCATTAGAATTAAATACCAAACCTCTCAGTGCAGCTATCTATGTGATTGGGTTCTATCATGAGCCCCAATGGGATTAGGGTTAAGGTGAACTCGTCAAACCCAACACTCATCATATGAATGAATCATTCGATTTGAGTTCGATATGAAACCCTAATAGAAACTTCTTTCTATTATTTCATACTACCATGGCCAAGGATTTTAGGACTCAATCTCATGATCATCAAAGAACCATTCCTCCTCTATCGAGATTGATTGATTTCATCTTAGTGCGATCCAGTTCCTACAATGAACATGCTATAGCCAACATACACCTCAGGATTTCAAATGACTAGGAGACCGAGTTATGGTGTAGTCAAACTATAACACCCTCAAGGTGAATTGCCGATGTACCTCAGGTCAAAGAACTAGACACATGCTGCGGCATCAAGCTAGTCATCGATGAGAAGATAGATTTTTTTATGACTACTCGAGGTGGTCATGCTTAGTGCCCTTATTCTCAACAAGTACCTATACTCTCACTCTGATATCTCTGTATCATAGACTTAAGTCTCATCTATCCTGAGAAAGCGATCGTATATCGATCTTTCAGATCGATCACCATCCTTATGATAATCCTACGATCGAAAGCAGTTTATGAGTTATTTATGATAACACATGTCTCAAATTCTCAACTCTTAAGAATATGTGTTCTCATGCTTATTAACTCAATGGATGTATCACAAACACTTTAATACACAATGTGATAGAATAAATAATTTTTTAATTAATTTTAACTCAAAATTATAAAAATGCCTCTAAAAAGTATGTAACAAGTGTTGGCCAATCTGGCTTCTAGGGCACACATCTAACAAACTCCTACTTGACCTAAAGCCAATTGGCTACAAATCTAAGTCCTATCTTTTTAAGGTGGGCTTGGATCTTCAGCGGGCCTAAAAGCTTTGTCAGTGGATCAACCGCATGGTTTGTGGAGTCGACTCTCTTAATCTCAACATGTTCCTTCTCAAGGTAATCGTGGATAAGGTGAAACTATCTTCTTAGAACTCTTCCAACTTATAGTACCATCATTGCACAGGAACAAACTTTCAGATGTCAACTTTTGATATCTTTATTAGACATAAAGTCTGAGTCTACATAGTCTTGGATCTGGAGTTCACCATGCTGAACCTCTTCAGCACCTTCTCTATATGAAAGACCCAGCATCGTCTTCAGTCTATCCTTATAGACGTTAAACCCCAAAATGTGGGATGCCTTACCTAGGTCTTTCATAGAAAATTCCTTGGATAACCATACTTTGACCTATGTCGGCATGAAAATATCATTTTCAACCAGAAAGATATCATCCACATACAATACGAGGAAGACAATAGCACTTCCACTAACCTTCTTGAACATACATGATTTCTCCTCATTCTTGATGAAACTAAACGATTTGATTACATCAAGCATTTCAACTTTGAGATGATTGCTTAAGTCCATAGATGGATCTTTGTAACTTGCAGATCTTTGTGATCACCATCACTGGATGTGAAAATAAATAGCTGTTCATAAATATCTTTCTTAAGATATCCATTTATGAACTCCGTTATCACATCCATCTACCATATTTCTTAATTAAAATATACTACAATGGCAAGCAATATGCGGATGGATGGCCACTAACGAGAAGGTATCCTAATAACCTTTTGCCACTAGCCAAGCCTTGAATATCTCTACATTCCATCTGCACCTATCTTTCTCTTGAAGATCTATTTTCATCCAATAGGTACTATACCTTCAAATGGATCTACCAAGATCCAGATTTGGTTCGAGCACATCAAGTTAATCTTTGACTTTATTGCCTCTAACCAATTCTCGAAGTTGATATCTGATATCGGCTCGTCATAGGTTCTGGGATCATCATCATGAACTCTATTTTTTGTGAGGAATATTTTCTCTACATCCTTTGAAATAGTACCTAAGTACCTTTAGGAGAATGACAAATTCTTTTGACCTACGAGGTGGAGGAGGTAGTGAATTATGGATCTGCTCAAACTAACTAGGTTCCTCAGGTTCCATGGCTCTTTGCCCTTTAGAGACTTTCTCCTAGAGCCTAATTTATCTTTCGATGCCACCATCTTGAACAAACTATTTTTCAAGAAAAATAGTATGTCAACCCATAATCAAATTGTTGTCTTCCGAAAGATAGAAGTAATATCCTAATAACTCTTTAGGATATCCAATAAACTAAGCTCTAAGGGACCTAGACTCTAACTTATCCACCACCAGATAATCCAAATTTTGAGATAACTCAGACTTAACTTCTTACCATGTCATATCTCATATGCAGTGGCAGGAATGATTTTAGATGGAATCCCATTCAGTAAATAAATGTTGTCATTAAACTATGTCCCTAAAGAAACTTAGGAAGGTCCATGAAGCTCATCATAGATCGAACTATATCCAATAGAGTCTGATTTCTCTATTCTAAAAATCATTGAGTTGAGGTATTTCAGGAGGAGTCCATTATGAGATTATCCCATTTCTCTTGAGATGGTCCAAAAATTTTCGACTAAGGTATTTACCTCCTCAATCTAATCGAAGAATCTTAATGGGCTTTTCGATTTGATTTTCTACTTCATGTCTAAATTGAACTTTTCAAAGGTTTAGACTTGTGTCGCATCAGGTACATATACCAATATCAAGATAGATTATCGATGAAGGTAATAAAGTAGACATAATTGCCTCTGGCCGACACATCAAATGGGCCGCACACATCTATATGTACCAGGATAAGTAGGTCAGTGGCCTTTTCCCATATCCTACAAAAAAGAAACTTGGTCATTTCTCCTAGAAGGCATGATTCACAAATCAAATATGACTCAAAAGTCAACAAATCTATTAGTTCAGATTTTTTCAATTTGTTAATCCTGTCTTTGGCTATATGACCTAGCCTAAGGTGCCATAGATATCTTTCATCAATATTATCTCTAGACTGTTTAATCCCCCTTTCTTCTTGTTCTTTAGACTGGCCAGGTATATAGGATAGTTTTGTTTCCAATGACCATCGGAGTTGCAGTGAAAATATTTTTTTTTTCTACGACCTTCTTCTTTGGCTTGCCCATCATTTCTTCTTTGATTTCTACTTTTTTGCATACTTCTTCTTTAGTCCAAAAGACTTTCTCTTGGAAGAAGTCTACTCCACAGCAAAAACTAAGCCCTTTGAACCCTTCAAAGTCTGCTCAACAGTAACCAGCATGATCATCAACTTGGCCAAGATGCACTGGAGCTAATTCATATAGAAATTCATGATAAACTCCCATATGAATCATTCAAGAATTGTAGGATCACATCAATCTATAGATCCTTGTCCATTAAGACATTAAGCTTCTCAAGCTCTTCTGGGTCCTTGATCATTGTCAGGTACTAATCTTTGATCGACTGTCCACATGCATTTACACCTTAAATACTCTCCTAGAGACTTGATAATGCACTGCGCGACTCTAATCACCAAACAACTCTTGTAGATGAGCCAATATTTAACGAGCAGTCCTAATATCTTCATGTTGGCACTATTACTCATCTGACATTGAGCCAAACATGTAGCATCGAGCCTTGTTATCATCGTCTGACCACTTTTCATGAGATGCTCTCTGATCCACGGTCGAACGTACTGGTAAAGTTAGGTTGGTCTTGGTCGAATACGTAGATCAACTTTTTCAAACCCAAAATAATTTTGAAGTTCTTTAGCCAATCCTTGTAATTTGAGTTTGGTCAACTTGTGGGTATCTAGAATTCAGACTAGGAGGTTTGATGCAGATATTTTTCTATAGAGAGTCAAAGTTTCTAAATAGACTTATAATTTGACTCAACCAATTTATTTAGGAATTTTTTTTTCAACAAATTATGCTCCCACTATATTCTCAGATCCCTACACTCTCTTGGTAGAGATGCAAAAATCTCCACGATCATTGATTTCTAGTGAGTGGTGCGGTCCCACTGACTGGCTCATCACCTCACCTAACAGTTATTGATGATGGGTCAACCAATGAGTGGACAACTCTTGCTCAATGTTTCTCTAAACCTGGTGCATTCAAACATGATCTCTAATTCATGAAGCTCATCATGCCCAAAATATTGCTCCACTCCTTAGTTAAGTCAAACCCACCATTTGCATGAATTGGATTTCTAATTGGATCTCTTATCGTATCTAGAATATTGAGTCCAACCCATAGCATCCAATGCCTAATAGATATGATTGCATCTTTTCGATGCAACTGAACCATTGTAACCAATCGAGAATAATCAACTCTAGGAAGGGCCCGCACATCTACAATGGTGGAAGACCTAGGACTTAATATTTTCTTAGGAAGATTTGATTTGGTCTCTTAAACTCAACTAGTCATAACATTTATGACTAACCTAATGGCATGGATTAGCTCGAATTATTAGCCACCTCAAATCAGAACTGGGTTGACTCAATTAGCCAGGTAAGTGAGATTAGTGGGAGGAATATGCCATTAACTCATCATGAATGCATTCAGATCGAGTAGCTTCCATTTAAAGATCATTGGTCATATCTATCATACTTATCTTAGACACTGACTTGTCTAACCAGAACTGATCGCATCGAGCCTTGTTATCATCGTCCGACCACTTTTCATGAGATGCTCTCTGATCCACGGTCGAACGTACTGGTAAAGTTAGGTTGGTCTTGTTCGAATACATAGATCAGCTTTTTCAAACCCAAAATAATTTTGAAGTTCTTTAGCCAATCCTTGTAATTTGAGTTTGGTCAACTTGTGGGTATCTAGAATTCAGACTAGGAGATTTGATGCAGAAATTTTTCTATAGAGAATCAAAGTTTCTAATTAGACTTATAATTTGACTCAACCAATTTATTTAGGAATTTTTTTTTCAACAAATTATGCTCCCACTATATTCTCGGATCCCTACACTCTCTTGGCAGAGATGCAAAAATCTCCACGATCATTGATTTCTAGTGAGTGGTGCGCTCCCACTGACTGGCTCATCACCTCACCTAACAGTTATTGATGATGGATCAACCAATGAGTGGACAACTCTTGCTCAATGTTTCTCTAAACATGGTGCATTCAAATATGATCTCTAATTCATGAAGCTCATCATGCCCAAAATATTGCTCCACTCCTTAGTTAAGTCAAACCCACCATTTGCATGAATTGGATTTCTAATTGGATCTCTTATCGTATCTAGAATATTGAGTCCAACCCATCCTCCAACCCATAGCATCCAATGCCTAATAGATATGATTGCGTCTTTTCGATGCAACTGAACCATTGTAACCAATCGAGAACAATCAACTCTAGGAAGGGCCCGCACATCTACAATGGTGGAAGACCTAGGACTTAATATTTTCTTAGGAAGATTTGATTTGGTCTCTTAAACTCAACTAGTCATAACATTTATGACTAACCTAATGGCATAGATTAGCTTGAATCATTAACCACCTCAAATCAGAACTGGGTTGACTCAATCAGCCAGGTAAGTGAGATTAGTGGGAGGAATATGCCATTAACTCATCATGAATGCATTCAGATCGAGTAGCTTCCAATTAAAGACCACTGGTCATATCTATCGTACTTATCTTAGACACTGACTTGTCTAACCAGAACTGATTGGGTTAGCCTACAATCCAGCTTTGAACCATGGAGCCAAATTAAGTCTTAACTTGATCGACCACATGAGACTATGAGTTGACCTTGACAAAGACTTACAACTATTGGGTTGGTTAATTTTAAGCACCCTTGATCCCACCTAACCAACTCTTGATTTGGTTTGATCAACCGCTAGACCTAATTGAGCTACCCATATCCGAACCCATGTATTATGAAGGTGTCTTAAATCTAAAAAATTATAATTTTTAGATCTAATTAATTTTATAAAATTAATTCTTAATTAAGTCCAAGGGTTTAAAAATAAAAGCTGTATCAAAAATCTTAAGATTTTAGGATCTAGTATTTTGCAGAAAAGTAAGTTTTGATTTTTGATTAAAGATAAATACGTAGCATCCCTACATACCATAAGAGCACCCCATCAAATGGGAAGAGAGGGTCTTTAAATTCTTCTTACTCTTATGACTAGACGACTAAGGAGAATGCTTTAATCAAAAATATGAACTATACTACAAAACTATTAGATCTAAAGCATATAACTATTATATGATTTAAGATCTAATCATATATGTTTTGCATACATCTCATGTATTAAATTTAATATTTAAATTTATATTTTAGATCTGATTACATCTAATGTAATATCTGAAAATAAAATTTTAAATGATCTCATCATAAAAAAATTTTAACCTAAACTACTCATGACATAGATCTATGGAACTAGTCTGGACATGCATTGCATATGTCATACATATGAAATTTTTAAATGTATCTCATACTTTCATATTTAATTATATCACATAAAATATCTAAAATTTAACTGATTAAATCATATTATCTTCAAAAAGTTAAATGAATAATTCATAAAAAAAATTCTGATCTAGATAATGATAAGAAACTATAGACCTAGTCTAGACATATGCTGCTTATATCACATATATCAAAAATTTAAATTAGATCTTATGTTTTAGATCTAATTACATCAAATATAACATCTAAAACTTAAATGATCAAATCATAAAAATCAGATCTAATCTAAACACATTTGAAATTATCATGATATAGAACTACATATCTAGAAAACAACGTGCATTGTATACATCAAATATATAATTTTAAAATATGTAATTTTTGATTTTAGATCTAATTACATCCCATGTAATATCTGAAAATCAAATAATCAAATCATAAAAAAAAAAATTAGATCAAATCTGGAACGAGCAACCTGGCTCTGATACCAGTTGAAAAAAAATCTAGATTTTTCTACTGCAGGATGCATTTGATCGGATCATATTTGTAGAGAAATAATTTAAAAAAAATTTCATGATTTGATCAGATTTGAAAGTTCTCAGATCTAATTAGGTTGATCTAAAATTTATAAACAAAACAAAATAAAAATAGTGATATCTAATATCACCTGATCAGCTAAATTGTTTATCCGTTGAGATGATCTGACGACTGATCCAAGGTTCTGATTAAGCCGCACACATGCCTGATCTCTACCAGTATCCACTCAGATTAGATCTAGAAGTCTTCTCCTTCTAGATCTGATCTCAAAAGATTAGATCTAGAATCAATCGTGGATACCTTCGAACCAATTTTCAATGACAACACCTTCGTCTCTTGATGCAGGAACTAATCGCACAACTTTGCAGGATCAAAGGCCAACACTTGATCTCTGATTTTTGCCTACTCCTTGGGCATGGAAGAGGAGGAGGAAATCTAGAATATGAGGCATGGAGGTGGAGATTTTGGTAGGACTTCACTGTAGAGAAATTTTTTATGCACAATAGCTTGCGCAGGGCCCTTTAAATAGACCAAACTAAGAGTCCCTTCGCATGTGACTTTAAACAGGTCAAAGCCAATAAGTAGAAGGACTCTTCAATGATCTCCATGCACCACACCACATTTATTTTGAATTTTGTTGCACAAAACTTAGAAATATGGCATGGAATAAAGGATAAGGTGAGTAGATGGTGCAAACTCTTATCTCCCTAGACATTTGAATCAAATTCAAATGCTTTGATCAATCAAAACTAATTTGAATGGGTGCCTTCTCTTATCCATATGGGGTGCACATCCAGGAGAGGATGTGGCCCTCTCTCCCTCACATTAATCCTAAGGGGGCGCATGCCCCTCTTCCTTTCTTTCCTGCAAAGCGGGTTAACATTTGACCCTTGTCCTGTTCCCATCTTATGAGATTTAGGATAAAACCTTTTTAAGTCCCATTCAATAGATTTTAGCCAAGTCCTCATCAAGTTAGAATAAGCCTTGATCAGGCTAGAACTAGGTCCAATCAAATCAAGAAAAATCTATCCAAAATTTTTGGGAGAGGCTTATCCAAATTTCATCTCATGATTTTAGGACAAGCCCTAATCTAGCAAAGACAATCCTTATTTTATTTTCATCTTATGGGATTTAGGACAAGCCTTGATCAGGCCAGGACAAGGTCTAGTTAGATCAAGATAAATCCCTATAGAGTTTTTGAATGAGCCTTGTTCAAATAGTTTTAGAATTAGCAGGTCTTGTCCTATTTCCATCTGATGGATTAGGATAAGCCTAGATCAGATTAGGACAACACTTTTCTAACCTAAACAAATTTCAATTAGATTAGGATAGAGTTTTTGGATGAGTCAAATCCAATTTGGCTCAGTCAAGATGAATCAGAAAGATGATAGAAGGAGAATATTAGGCTCAATCATGTGCTAGCACGATTTTCTTAAACCTAATTGGATCTAATCCAAATCAATCAATCTAGGTTAGCTCAATTGATGACACCCAGACCCAAATCCTTATTTATGTGATCTAATTAGGTTTAGTTCTATATGATAATAGGACATGTCATGATCTCCATCATCAACATCATCAAAATACCTTTCGATGGATCAAAACTCTTTCAATTCACCCAATTAGAATTATCGATCATTAAGATAATTCTAATTGATCCCAAAATCCATCAGTGACACCTAGCAGTATATGGTAGCAACCTAGCAAAATCGAATAGTGAATCTCTCGATATAGCTATCTATGTGATTGGGTTCTTTGATGATAAGCCCCAACGGGATTAGGGTTAAGGTGAACTCATCAAACCCAATACCCATCATATGAATGAATCATTCAATTCGAGTCTGATGTAAAATCCTAATAGAAACTTTTTTTTATTATTTCATACTACCATGGCCATGAATTTTAGGACTCGATCTCACGATCATAATAGGACCACTCCTGCTCTACCGAGGTTGATAGATCCTATCTTAGTATGATCCAATTCCTACAATGAACATGCTATAGCCAACATACACCTCAGGATTTCAAATGGCTAGGAGATCGAGTTATAGTGTAGTCAAGCTATAACACCCTCAAGGTGAACTATCGATGTATCTTAGGTCAAACAACTAGACACATGCTGCAGCATCGAGCTAATCATCAATGAGAAGGTAGACTTTCTTATGACTGCTCGAGGTGGTCATGCTCAGTATCCTTGTTCTCGATAAGTATCTGTACCCTCGCTTTGATATCTCCACACCATAGACTTAAGACTCATCTATCCTAATAAAGTGATCGTACATTGATCTTCCAGATCGATCACCATCCTCATGATGATCCTACGATCGAGAGCAGTTTATGAGTTAATTATGATAACACATGCCTTAAATTCTCAACTCTTGAGAATATGTGTTATCATGCCTATTAACTCAATAGATATATCACAGATATTTTAATACATAATGTGATAGAATAAATATTTTTTTAATTAATTTTAAGTCAAAATTATAAAAATATCCCTAGAAAGTATTTAACAAGTGTCGGCCAATCTGACTTCTAGGGCATACATCTAACACAACTATCATGGTTTACTGGGTTAGTTGCAAAAATTTGAGAAGGATCACCAGCTCTACAAGAAGTTGATGAATATAGTGGAAGGATCTTTTGGATGACCCTTTAAAATAGAAAAGAAGAACAAGAAGAAAAAAAAAAGCTGCAACAATGTGCTGCTTTATCTACGCTCAATCAGATCAAGAAGCCTAAGTCAACCAAAGTCAAGCAGAATGCTTCTACTATAAGAAGCAGCGGTACTGAAAGAGAAACTATCCTCAGTAAATTACCTTCTAGATTTAAACAAATTAAAAAAGAAGCAAGCTATTGCTGTGCAAGATAATTATATAATAACACCTTACAATCTTTATATTTATGATACTACTATCTAGATATTAGATACCAAAAGCCCATTTAATATTTGCAATTCATTATAGGTTTATAGGTCATAGGAGATTTAAAGAAGATGAGAGATTCCTAAACGTTGGAGATGGAAGACTAGTTCTAGTTCTAGCTTTAGAGATCATTAAGCTTGTATTCAATTCTCATATCATTGTCCTTAGTAATTGTCAATTTTGTCCTAGTTTCTTATTGAATATTATTTTTGTAGGTATGAACAGTTATAAAATATCAATAAAGAAAAATTTTTGTAATGTCATTTTTAATGGTATTACTGTGATGAATAGACAATTGAACAAAGAGATTTACGCATTATCATAGCCTGTTAATATAGTCTACTCATCCGATAAATGCCCTAAGATAGATAATGTCTCTGATGCTTACCTTTGGTATTGTAGGCTAGGTCATATTAATAAAAATAGGATGAATAGATTGACTCAAGAGAGAATCCTCAAAGTCAATAACTTTGAATCATTACCTACCTATGAGTCTTATTACTTGGGAAGATGACTAAGTCATCTTTTACTAAAAAAGATGAGCGAGCCAGTGAGCTTCTGGGTCTAGTATATACTGATGTATATGGACCTATGAGTACAAGTACCAAAAGTGGATATCATGACTTTATTACATTCATTAACGATCTATTTTGGTATGGGTACATCTACTTGATGAAATACAAGTTTGAATCATTTAAAATATTCAAATGATTTCGTAATGAGATAGAAACATAAACTAGAAAAGATATTAAAACTCTTCAATCTAATCGAAGAGATGGGCACCTTTCTAGTGAATTTCTGACCAAGCTAGAAGAGAATGGGATTCTCTCATAATAGACCCTTCCTGAGACACCACAATACAGTGGTGTGTCAGAAAGGAGGAATCGAACCCTATTGGACGTGATTCATTTTATGGTGGGCTTTGCCAGTCTGTCGATCTTCTTTTGGAGATATGTGCTTGAATTGGCCTGTTATGTTCTTAATAGGGCTTTGAGTAAGTCTGTAACTAAAACACCATTTAAGATATGGATAGGGCATAAGCCAATACTCTCACACCTTAGGATTTAGGAGTGTCCGGCTTATGTCAAACATTTAATGATGAACAAGCTTGGATCTAGCATTACTACAAAATGTGGCTATGGCAGCATATACTATTACAGCGATTTTGAAAATCACTACTATAGATAAGATCTATAGTAGCAATAATGCAAAATTACTGCCATTGGTCGATCTATGGCAATGGTTATGCAAAACCACTGCTATAGATAAAATCTATAGTAGCGGTTAGCTATAACCACTCATTAGGTCAATCTATAGCAGTGATTATGCTTAATTGATGCTAAAGATTCAATTTATTGTAGCAATTAGTCAACTGCCACTATATGCTCAATTAATGAAGGACCTATGGTAGCGGTTATACAAAACCGCTATCATAGATTGGACCTATTGATGAAAACCATGCAGGATTTTAAGCATACTTTTTGATACCTTTTTGAAATAGTGGAAGCTAAAATTAATCTAATATTAAAATTAACTTTATGCATGCAATGATCACATCAAAAATCCTATCCTATGATCTAGACATGCTTATATGTAATAGAAAATTAAATGCATAAGATTAGTAAATCATATCTACTAATCTACTCGTGTTCAGAACATGATACCTGAGCGCGGATAGTTGATCTCTGCAATCTAAAATTACTAGAAGAAGCCTCCTCATGTGATGTAGCCACATAGTTGTTCGGCCTCTATGGTCAGTCCACATAGTGCTCCTGATCCTGACCAGCTTTACCGGAGTGCTAGCTCCTCGTTGGAGCCTTCGACGGCCGATCTTGGTTGATCCGATCAACCACCTTTCTCTTAATCTTTTGGATGCTCCAAAAGGCTAGAAAATACTGTATAGAGGATAATGAGATGGTGTGGAAGATTTAGTTGAGATTGGATGCTCACAGCACTCAATCTCACCACTCGAACCTCTAGGTCCAAACCCTAGGATTTCACACACCTAAAATCCCTGACACCCAGAAATGCTCTCATGCCCTCTCTCTTTAGAATTTTTTTATGAAATAAATTTTCATGGATAGAGGGACTCTCCTCTACCATACATCCACTATCAAAATACCTTTTAAATGGGCAACTAAAGAGACAAAAATAAAAGAAGTGGCATAAAAAGAATATTGGCATAGAAATCCTTTTCTCTTTCTTTGACTTTTCCACGCCCAGGACAAGTGCCCCCCTCTTTGGACTTCTTACTCATGAAGGCTCTCTCACCCTATCACATGCACAAAAAGAAATCCCATTTAAAATGGGTGACACACAATGTGGAAATCGCATGGGAGGAGATAAGGTAAGATGGTTGAACTAGTTTCAACCAATTACTTAAATTCAAAATTCAAGGGAAGACTTATCCACTTCCAATGCCCAACCAAGTGGGTGACGCATAGAAGGAATCTCCTTCTATGTGTCCACTTTGAAAACTTGCTAAAAAATCATATGACAATTCTCAAGGGGGCATGGGAATTAGATAAGACTAGGGAGCTAGAGAGGTTTTAACCACTTAAGTTGCATTCAAAATTCAACTTATTTTGAACCAGTCTAACACTTGGACCAGATCAAAGACAGAAAGAGGAGAGGTGCACATTTCCTTTTGGGCATGGGAAACACTCATGCAAAATAAAAAAATGCATGAGGAATGACATGGAGAAGTCAAAGGTAGCACAGGGAGGAGGGAGTTCTAATTTTAAATCTAATTTGACCTATTCAAATTGGTTTCATCCAAATCAATTTGTGCAGACCCAACTAGACTAGGATAAACCTAATCAAATTAGGCTTAACCTAATTTGATTAAAGTCTAATCAAATTAGAAATTAACTAACTCCAATTTCTGATCAAATCAGGTCCAATCTCCCATAGCGATTAGGTCATCTGATGACCTAATTAGATCAAACACAATCAAATCAAATTCATTCAGATTTGATCAAATCCTTATCACTCAATCAAATTGAGTTAATCAGTAATCTAATTACTAATTAATCCTTCAATAATATCAGAGTTTTAGTCTAGTGAAATCTGTGAAGGTAGAGTTCCAGTCCAGTGGAACTCTCGATCATAGAGTCCCAGTCCATGGGACTCTTGACCACAGAGTCTTGGACAATTGAGACTCTTGATCAACCATCAGATCAAATAGGAATTCCTATTGTATATGACCCCATAGGTTCAAATCCTAAGCTGATCATACAAAAATTAATTTTTATACCAATCGATATGACCATCTAGTAATGGTACTTGGTATCCAAATAGGTCAAATAGTCACATCACAACATCCATGAACCTGTGGTATATGGTTACCATATAATTCATCCCCTTGACCACCATGCTCAAAGAATGATCTAGAATTTAACTGCCAATCCTAAAATTAATCCACATTGTATTTCAAATTTTAGTGTCTATCATATGGACTACCTCAGCCGAGGTTTTGCTACACTGAAATACAATGATGCACTTGCTCCAACATTTGGAGAGATCAATCCCATCTTAACTCATGCACTAACTAAACAAGTACTTGACTACACCCAAAAACCTTTCATTACTAAATTATAAATTCAGGTAGTCTAGTACCAAAGTGCAGTGAGTTGCTTGCAAGTCACTATAATGGTCTCAGGTCTAAGAAATACTTATACCCATATCCTTTGTGACAAACTCTTAGTAGCAGAGGGCTCCATAGTTGGATCACGATCAATAAAATGTACCCCTATATTTCACATGCATGCCATACCAGTATTCTCATACTCCTTGGTTAAGAAGACAATCAACCCATATGGAATGCAACGATCTACACTCGATTAATGTTGTCATCCTAAGTAACAACATATCATTTGGTTATGATCAGGTTTAAGAACTAAACAATAAATCCTTCTTTGTCGAGTTTAAATAGTTCTAAGGACTTCATCACAGAAGAGTTCATTAAAGAAAGATGCACAAGAGTGATGAAAATTCAAAATAATAATTTTATTCATTTATAATTTAAATGCATTATACAATTAGCTCAACTATCTATAACCTAGATGATTGACTTTAGGATATAATTTTCAACACTTATGGTAGTGGTTATATGTAACCGCTACTATAGATTATATCTATGGCAGTGATTTTGCCTAACCACTGCCATGGGTTCTATTTATGACAGCAATTACGTATAACCACTATATAGATGCATAATGTAAATTTTTTATATATTTTTTTAAATATTATATAATTTTAAAATTTAAAGTCCATCTTCATCATTTATTATCTAAATAATTATCATTAGAGTATCATCATAAAAGATCACCTCGATTTGATAGTCCTAGCTATGTCGATCGATAAAATTTAATTTCGATAGCCACGAATGACCGCATGATGATCTAATAGATAAATACCACTGATTTATCCAAAAACTTGCAATAATGATCTTGATGATATTTGTAGTACACTTTAATCAGACATCCTTATCTTGGTTAATCTAGCATGGGATAATTTTGGATGTTAAATGAAAAATGATGATAAAAAGATCAAATAGTGCCCGATTATGAGATAATTTTTTAGATAAATGATCTTAGATACTACTTTAATCATTTATATGGTGGTGATCATAAAATTCAAACCGCGTATATATGAACGATCCAAAACTATATATCTCCTAGTACTCATTCTTAAAGGTCTTATATAATTATGCTTGTGCTTTTGTAAGATATCTTTAACATAGATAGTTCATATATACATGATTTGAATTTTATGATCAATACCATACAAATAATTAAATTAGTAGCAAAGATCAATTATCTAAAATGTCATCTAGTAATCAGATACTGCTTGGCCTTTTGATCATACATTTTTTATTTAACGGTCAAAATCATCTAGTGCTAGATTGGCCATAATAATAATATCTGATTAAAGTGATATTTTGATAGTATGCTATAAACATCATCAAGATCATCATTATAAATTTTTGGATCAATCAATAGTCTTTATCTATCAAATCATCATGCGGTCTTTTATGGTTGTTGAAATCAAATTTTATCGATTAATAAAGCTAGGGCTATCAGATCGAGATGGTCTTTTGTGATGACACTCTAACGATAATTATTTAGATAATGAATGATAAAGATGATGCTTAAATTCTAAAATTATATCATATTTAAGAAAAAAATATGAAAAATTCATATTTGCATATATAGGAGCAATTGGAAAAAATCGTTGCTATAAGTTGTATTGCAGTAGTTAATAACAGCTGTTATAGACCAAATGGCAATGGTTATATAATAACCATTGCAATAGACCTATGGCAGCGATTTCAAAAATCACTACCATAGGTCTGGCATAAAATTTTTTCTGCACGCCAATTTTTTCATCTTTCCAACCTCCACTCTCTCTCTTCTCTCTACTCGAGCCCAAGCTACTCTCCCCATCACCGACCTGCCCCTCCACCAGCTTGCCCCATCATTAGCCACCTCCCTACCCACCTCCCTCTCTCTCTTTCTCTCTTCTCGCCTTGGCTACCCATGCCCTAGCTACCATCTCGAACCGGCCCACCTGCCATCGCCCCCTCCCTTAGCCCCACCATCGACTCCAGCTCACTCAGCCCCTCCGTCGGCTCCCTCTAGCTCTAGCTTCCTTGGCTCCTCCCTCCCTCAGCCTCATGCTAGCTCCCTCCTCCCCCGCCGCCCCCTCCCTTAGCCCGCCGCCCACTTCCCTCTAGCACCACCACAAGCCCTGCCTCCCTCAGTCTCAGCCCGTGCGCCACCCCATCGTCGGCCTATCTTGCCGCTAACCTATCCTACCGTAGGCCCGCTTTGGCCCTGCCTCCCTCTGCCCTAGCCCTATGCCCCACCTTTGCCGCCCTTTGGCCACACCCCACCGTCGGTCCACCCCACCACCGGCCCCCTTTGGCCCTATGCTCCACCCCACCATCGGCTTTGGCCCCGCCCCACCATCGACCGCCTCCACCAATACCCTTTGGCCCTGCTATTTTTATTAATTTTTTTATTAATTAATTTATTAATTTATTTATTGATTTATATTTTTTAAATTTTTTATTGATTTATTTTTCTAAGCATATATATTATATGACTTGGATTGCTAGCATGTTAATTGATATAATTTTTTATTCTTAATGAATATAATATTAAAATTACTTTATTATTAATAAATTATTTATTATTATATTCATAAATTAAAGTATATTCATAACTTAATATTATATTTTAATTTATTAAATTTAATATTATTCATAAATTATTATTATTTTATATTCATATATTAAAATATATTCATAACTTAATATTATATTTTAAATTATTAAATTTAATATTATTCATAAATTATTTATTATCTTATATTCATAAATTAAAATATATTCAACTTAATATTATATTTTAAATTATTAAATTTAATAATAAAAAAATATTGTGTGTGTGTATATATATGTTCAATTAGACTGGTAAGACTTTCAATTGACTTATCTTAATTATATTTATATATTTGATATATTTATACTATGTTTGACTAGAATAATTTTGTAACTAACTTCTGATAACTTTGTATAGAGGAGGTATGACTTTTCAGATCATAAGAGGGCTCGAGATGCCCAACTGAAAAAGATTAGAAAGTTGTACTGAAATTACAAGGTCAAGCTCTATAGAGAGTAGCTTGAGCACCGATGGGATACTCTAGAGGAGCTTGTTCCTTGGATTCAAGACTGTCCCTCAAATCAGTGGGAAGGGATGATTAGACATTAGAGAAGCCAAGAGTTCTAGGTTTAATTTATAACTTTTAAATTTTTTAATATACTAATAATTATATTTAAATACTTTTAAGTACTTATTATTTATTTAAATACTTTTTAAGCTATCTTTCATCAGAATTGAGAGAATCAAGCAGCTCAAAAGTACATACACTCTCAACTGTGAGTCTATGGCCAGTCATGTGCATAGAGAGATAATAAATTTTGAATCTTAATTTATAAATTAAATTTATATTTTTTTTATATATTTTTAATAAATTGATCCATTATTATAGCTGACGAGAGAAGGGGTGATGCCCACCCATAGTGCCACCTTTGGATACAATCAAACGGATAAGAAGGGCATGCCAATGAATACCGCAATCAAAAAATTTTTTGTAAATAATAAATAAGGTATTAGTATAATTAGTATTATAATATTTTTTATGATATTTTATTTAAATTTATAATTATAGGAGCAATTAGATGTTCTTGCGAGTGATGGCCCGGACACCTCTAGCTCTCATGACCATCTATCTCAAGTCCTAGGTCTTGAGCACTCTGGAAGGATCCGATGCAGCCCAGACATACGCTGATGAGCTATTAGTTTAAGATGAGTATCTCTTCACATGCTCAGGCTAGGAAGCAAGCTGCTCAACCTAGGGAGCATCATGATCGCTATGGTGACAAGGCTCAACATGAATTTTAGAGCTGACTTTATGGGCCTTGAGGACATGTTGGTCGGTGCTTCGGTTCTAACCCTCTAGCTCCTCCAGCTCATGCTCCATCTCCTCCCGATGATGATAACTTGGATGAAGATTTAGTAGACTTTTGATGTATTTTTTTAAAAAATATTAAAATAAATTTTATTTAGTAATAAAATTTAAGCATTTCAAAAATATTCTTATGTTTATAATATTTTCTTGTATTATATATTGAACTGCATTTATCTGATTAAAAAATAAAAATTAAAAAAAATTATATTTTTTATTATTCAAAATCTACGATAGTAGTTGGCAACCACTGCCGTAGATGTGCAAATTGTTACCATAATCTATGGCAGTAATTATAAAATTACTACATTAGATCTATGGCAGTGGTTATGGAATCACTGCCATAGACCACCTATAGCAACGATTAACGAACTGCTGCCATAGATAATCTATGGCAGTGATTGATAAACCGCTGCTTTAGACAACTTATGGCAGCGGTTGGTGAACCTCTATCATAGAAGCTATTGTAGCAATTTTGCAACCACTACCATAGGTGGTCTATGGCAGTGGTTACGTAATCGCCACCATCGGTTGTTTATAGCAGTGGTTCACCAACCATTGTAATAGATGGTCTATGGCAATAGTTACGATAAATACTGTAAAAATCATTACCACAGACCTACGGTGATGGTGAAAGTGGCAGTGGTTAAGTAACCACTATAGTAGGCTATGACAGTGATTTTTTAAGCTACGATAGTAGTTGTGAACTGCTGTCATAGCCCTTTACTATAGTAGTGTAGGTTTGATAGATGTATTCTCATTGGGAATCCAAAAGAAATCAAAGGATATTATTTCTATCTTCCTGATGAACAAAAGATGTTCGTTAGCCTTAAGGTAGTTTTTTTAGAAAAGAAGTTTCTTAGTGAGGAAACTAATACCTCTAAAAGTCAAGCTTGATGAAGTTTGATAGATTAAAAAACTGACACAAATAGCTGAACCTGAACCAAATTTGATTAGATCAAATCCAAAGCTCAATGTACATGCACCTTTAAGGCGATCCAGTAGGGTATTGCATCAATCAGTAGATACTATGGTTTCTTATTTCGGAATGATGATTCTATCAAACTTGATGAGAACAATGAGGATCCTATCACCTACATTGGTGTAATGTAGAGATCTAACTCTGATAAATCGCTTGAAGCCATGAAATTCAAAATGGAGTTCATGAAGGTTAATGATATATGGACATTAGTTGATCCATCTGAAAGGATGAAACCTATAGGATATAAATGGATCTTCAAAAGAAAAAGAAACATAGATGGAAAAGTGGAGACCTATAAAGCCCGTCTGGTTGCTAAGAAATATCATCAGCATTATGGCATGACTATGATAAGATATTTTCTCTTATAGGAATGCTCAACTCTATTTGGATCATGCTTACGATAGCAGTATATCTAGACTATAAAATCTGGCAAATGGATATAAAGATAGCTTTTCCTAATGGAGAGCTGAATGAAGAGGTGTACATGATACAACCTGAAGGATTCGCATCTATAGATAAGTCTAAGGGATGCAAGCTTTAAAGATCCATTTATAGATTGAAGCAGACATCTGAAAGTTGGAACACGCATTTTGATAAAATAATTAGAACATATGGCTTCATTTAAAATAAAGAGGAACCCTAGATTTATAAGTAGACTAACGATTCCATGATTGTATTCCTTATATTGTATGTGGATGATATTCACTTAATCGAGAATGACGTCCTTGCATTATAGGGAATAAAGGTTTGGCTGTCGTCATAGTTCTCCATGAAGGACTTGGAAAAAGCATCATATATTATAGGGATGAAGATCTATAGAGATAAAACTAAGAGGTTGCTTGGGCTTTTCCAGTCAATGTACATTAATACTTTGCTGAAGCAGCTCAGCATGAAGAATTTCAAGAAAAACTATCTACTGATAGACCATAAAATTTCTCTCTAAAAGAAAGATTGTTCGACAATACCTCAAGAGAGAGAGCATATGAGTTAAATTTCATATGCACTGATAGTAGATTCTATCATGTATGCCATGACATGTATGAGACTAGATGTGGCATACTCACTAGGGGTGGTGAGTATATACCAGTCTAATCTAGAGAAGAACCACTGAAAGTTTGTGAAAACTATTCTTAAGTATTTGAAAAATACTAGGACCAGTGGCTTATTTTTAGTGAGTCAGATTTAAAACTTGTGGGGTTTACATACTTGAGTTTTCAATTTGATCATGACAATAGTAAGAGTATGTCAGGATATATGTTTATCCTTAATGATGGAGCAGTCTACTGAAAAAATTTTAAGCAGTACACTATGGTCGACTCAATTTGCGAGGTGGAGTACATCGCGGCATTTGATGCTGTCAAGAAGCTATGTGGCTAAGAAAATTCATCATCAAGCTTGGAGTGGTACCCTCTCTTGATAGTCTAGTCTTGCTTTATTGCGAAAATACTAGAGCCATAGCTTAGGCAAAAGAACTGAAGGCACATCAATAGATGAAGCATATTCTGCATCGTTGCCATCTAATCTGGAAGATCATAAATCGAGGTGATGTTGACTTTTAGAAGATCAATAAAAAGGAGAACCTAGTCGACCCATTCACTAAAGCCCTTATGGTCAAGAAGTTCGATGATCACAAGTCGAAGATGGGTATACGATATTATATCGATTAGCTTTAGTCCAAGTAAGAGTTGTTGGAAATTGAGTTTCAAAGCTAATCATCAATTTGTTGATGGTTGAGCTCATTTATGTAATTATATATGAATTTTTTATTAATAAAAATTATTTAACATTTTTCATCATAAATTTATACATCTTCTATATTGAACTCCTATTTTATGATGAAAATCCTTAGAAATACTTCTAAACGATAAAGAAGGATTTATCGTATAGTTCTTAAATCATGTTCATGACTAAATAATACATCATTAAAAAGGATGATGATGTTTATCGAGTATAGATCATTGTGAGCCATGTTGGTTGGTTGTCCTCGTAACTAAGAAGTGTGTGATACTAGTATGGCATATAGGTGAGATGTAGGAGTACATCACCACTGAATAGTGATTTACTTGCTAAATGCTTTACTGTTAAGAGTAGCTCACAAAGGGTATAGATATGAGTGTCCCTCAGATCTGAGAACACCACGATGACTTGCAAACAACTTACTATGCTTTGGTGCCTGACTATCTGCATTTCTAATGTAGTGACGGTAGGTTACTGAGTATAGTTAAGTACTTATGAAGTTTATGTGTGAGTCAAGATGAAATTGACCCCTCTAGATTACTGGAGATAATGCATCACTATATTTTAATTTAGTAAAGTCTTAATCAGGATAATCCATATGATGGATTTGAAAGATTGAAATACAATGTGGATGACTCACTCAGCATAGCCAACAAATCCTAGGTCATCTTGAGCATTTAGGGTCAAAGAGATGAATCATACAATAACCATATGCTGGATTCTTGAATATTTCTTTGCAAATATTTGACCTATTCAGACATCAGAAACTATTGCTAGATGATAACTTCAATTAGTATAAGCAATTGTTCCTATGCTACCGACTTAGTGTTCGAACCTATGGAGTCACGCACTAAGTCAAACAAAATAGAAAGAAATTGACCTAAAATCTATGTGTTCAATTTAAAAGTATGAGACTTGATTGAGCATATAGATTTACTTAATTAGGAATTAAGTTAAAGGTCATACGAAATTAACCATTGACTATGTCAAGCTAGAACTTGATATGAGGTGCAGGTTTAATTCTAGAGATGAATTTTATCTAGTTAATGATCTAAAAATTTTTAAAAAAATAATTTCAAGTTCTAATTATTTTAGATCAGATCTAATTTGATTAGGCTTGATTTAATTATAGCTAATAGGATTAATTGGTTAAATTTGACTTGCACCTAAATCCTAATTAAATTAGATTCAGTAGGCTTTCAAATTTGGTTCGAATTGGATTTGAATTAGATTTATATTAAATCCAAACTTGAACCAAATTAGATTTGGCTCACTAAGCCACCTTTCATTAGGTTTCTCTTATCTAATTGGCCAACCAACATGCTATCGAGATGTTGGGATTACTGCCCATCCCCTAGGGCATGCGGCAAGTGGATAGGATCCATGAGTTGGCACTTCTCCTAATTAAATTAGATCTCCTCATGTTTAAGGAAACATGAGTCCTAACCAAAGTAGGATTTTGACCAGGTCTTGGACTTTTTGTCTATAAATTAAGGGGACCTCTTAGTGTGTAGAGATATGCAACCTAGAGGCAATCAAGAGAGAAAGAGAGAGCAAGAGAGCTTGGGGTGGGCGTGCGCATAGGTTGGGCATCCCAACTTCCTGATCGTCCTCTTCCTTGGGCCTTCTCCCCCTCTAGCATGGTGATCCCCTAGCGTGGAGCATCCTCTCTTGGCTTGAGATCTAATCTCAAGGTTTCTCTTCAATAGAGATCTTCATCCCTCCTTCTTGCTAAGTTTGGCATACATGCGAAGTAGAGGATCATACATCTAAATTTCATAAAGTATCAGACTTCAGAAGTCTTTTTTTTTTATTTTATTTTTTATTGCAAATCAAGGTATGCTTTCATAATTGTTATGAAAAATTTTAAAAAGAAATCTATCTATCTTTTTCTAGCTTTCGGTTGCAAACCAAATACATATTTTTCCTTCATTAAATGCTATTGAATTTTCTTGGAAAAAATACTCTAGTTTTTGAATGGAACCAAAAAGATAGAAAGTAATGAAATTAAAAGAGCTTTCAATCTCACCTTCCCATATTTACTCAACTCAAAAGAGTGGAAGAGTGCATTGAATTGAGCTAATAATCACCAAGCAAGAGCATTCAAATCTTCGTCAATCTCTCTTAAGCATTCAATAAAGAAGTCAAAGCAATTTAAGAGCTCAACCACTTTGATTTCTTTAAGGGTCTAAAGAGTTTAACTTTATGTTTTAAATTCTTATATATCTTTCTTTGAACTATTATGATGAGTTTTTGAGGGAAGAAACTTGGGCTTTTAAGAGCTAATCCAAGCCATAAATTGGATGGTGTAAGGCTTTACTTGGTGAGATAGTGTAAATCAATTAGGTTGATTATGATCTCAGAAAAATAGTCAATTGTAATATTTTAGTTGGTGAGCCAAAAAAAATTAACTGGGTTAGATTACGAACCCATGGAAATAATCAAATTATAATCTTATAAGCTTATAGTTGGAATTCCCAAATGGGTTGACTTAGGGAGTAGATATAGATGCTGGAGTTAAGCATCGAACCACTACAAATTTCTTCTATTTATGGTTATGTATTTGTATTTACTTTTATGCTTCCACTGCATATTTAATTACTACTAAGCACAACAAAAATAAATTAATTTTAGGTACAAGTTCTATCTGGAGTTAAGCATCAAACCACTTTAAATTTCTTGTATTTGTGGTCATGTGTTTGTATTTACTTTTATTCTTCAACTACATATTTAATTACTACTAAGCACAACATAAATACCTTTTAAATTATTTTTAGGTACAAGTTCTTCAAATAATTTTTAAGAAACCTAATTCACCTATCCTCTTGGGTTGCCACCTTTGGAAAACAATTATTTTTTGATGGAAAAATTGGACAAGATCTATGGCAGATGTTTTTAGCAAAATCCTGCACTTAGCCTAGCAAGATGGATTGATCAAAAGTGCTTTTAATGTTAATTGATTCTTTAGGAGAGTCTTAAAGATCAGTATGTAGATGATACTTGGACTATATTATGCAAGCTTGAGGTCAATTCAATCAAAACATTAAAGAAAATCCTATTGGGATTTTAAGTTATGTTCAGGTTACAAGTGAACTTGGAGAAAATCACCTTGTTGCATCGTACATAAGTTGAGGAATCAGTGATTTTGCATGTTATTGGGATTTACCTTTCAAAAATTTATGTTTGCTTTAGTATCATTTAAAGCTCGGAAAGGAAGATTTGCTACTTTTGATTGAAAAAGCTGAAAAGGAGCTTGCAGGATGAAAATTTAAATTCCTTTCCATGGGAAAGATTAATTTTGAACTCTATGCTATCTATACCAAATTGTTTCCTAACTACTTTTAATTACTAATTGGGTAAACAAGAAGATTAACACTATTTGGACGAGCCACTTTTGGAAAGTAAGTTGTTCGGTCATAGAAGGCCATGGTATGCAAATTGGAATAGATATGCAGGCCCATCAAAGAAAAAGGATTGAACATTTGAGATCTCAAAGCTTTTAATGAAGCCATACTATGCAAATGGTGGTAGAGGCTTCTAATTGAGGGCTCTATGCCTTAGAAATGCTTCTGGATTGAGATACTTTCTATAGGGAAAAGAGCATCACAATTGCAGAAGTATATTTTATCCATAGAGGAGTTTTTCAGAGGATGTAAAGATTAGTGATGGAAAGGATGCCTTCTTTAAGAAGGGTTCTAGGCTTAGAAAGCACTCTTTGTCTTTGTTGTTCCTTAAGTCATTTCAGTTGGAAGTAACAAAATGTTGAGGGATTATGTTTCATTTGAGGATGGCAAAGCATCAATGTGGCCTTTCTTCAAATATTTCTAACTAGAGAATAAGAGGAGGTAGGTTAGATGTACCATCTCTTTCAAAAATTGTTGATTAATAAGAGCAAGAAAATAATTGCATGGAAATGGAATGGTCGTAGTCTTTCCCACTAAAGCTTCCATGATTTCTTTCAAAGTGAAGGAACTATTTCACCTTTCTTTGTGTCAATTTGCAAGAGTGCAATGCTTGAAAAGGTGAGGTGTTCCTGTGGCCTATCTTGAACAATAGAATGCTAATGGCTAACAATCTAAAGAAGAGAAATTGGGACTAATGAAATACATGTCCTACCGAGAAGAAAAAGAAAACACCAACTATCTATTTACCATCTAGAAGGGTTAGCTAGAAATATGGAAACATTTACAACTCTATTAAATAGTTAGAAGACACCATTAGAAGTGAATGATCCTCTAAGACTATTGAGGCAAGAAATGCTAGAATATGCTAGTGGCAAACACCTCCTAGTAGATCTAGCTAAAGAGGAACAATCAGATATATCGGAACACCTCTTCTTCAAATATGAAAATGGTTCAAAAGATTGAGAGTCTACCAAAAGTTGGATTGATACAATAATGAGGGACTCATGAGGAATTTTGCTTTTTTTTTTTAAGGATATAAGGTTTTGTGTAACACCTACTTGATACTATCTATGAGCTTAGAAGTAGCACTCCCAAGTCTTGGAAACATGAGAAGATAGATCATGAAAAGACTGAAGTAAGTTGAAAGAAGAATCAGTCTCAATAGTAAAGTTCAAAAATTGGGCTGGCTCACTCTAAGATTGGGCCGGCTTAGTTGAAAACTAGGTCGGCTCAGTCTAGGACTGGGTCGACTAGATTTCAGTAAAAAATACAGATAGAAAGCAGCATTTTCAGACTGTTGGCATGGTACACAATTAGGTCGGCTCAGTCTGGGACTGAGTCGACCTAGTCGTAGGTTAGCTGGCTCAGTTTGAAACTAGGCTGGCTCAGTTTTCGTGGATTATTATTTTATGTACGTGGATTGTTTAGGTTTGGAAAGTTTTTCTATGAGCTTGAGCTTGATCCTTTGTAAAGTATATATATTAAAAATAGATCAAGATTATAAGAGTGCTGAAATATACTGAATAAAAGCTCTTTTTTTTCAAAAATCTCTTCTTCTCTTCTTCTCTATTCCTTGATTTATTTGATCATGCTTCCACAAAAATTTTTGAAAAATACTTCCTTATTGCTTGGCAATCACCAACGGCCATGCCGATCTATGTGGAAAGAGCGCATATTACCAACATTTGGTATCAGAATGGTATTGCATGGAAAGAAGGAAGACACCTAGGATTTACTACATCCAGGATCTGTTGCACCAAGTTTTATCCTAAAACTTCTAGTTTGCTTCATGGTTGTCTCTAGATTGAGGTGGAGATTGTTTACATGGAGGAACGGTGATACAAAAATTTGGAAAGAGGATCTAAGGCTAGTTAGATCTTCTTAGAAGGATAGTTTTGCTGGTGTGTGAGATCGTGAAGGGTGTTAGGGATCTATTCTTGACTTGTTTGAAGTCATGGGATCAAGTGGATTCAAGGTGGATTTTGAGAAGTTTGATAGCAAGGAAAACTTTACTCTATGGCAGCAAAGAGTAAAGGACTTGTTGGTTCAGCAGAGGATCTATAAGGTTTTGACAAAAGAAAGGCTGAAAAAGATCAGTACTGAGGATTGGAAAGAATTGAAAGAAATTGCTTTTAGCACAATTTGGATATGCTTGGTCGATCAGATTTTGTCCAAGGTTTACACAGAGATTATGGCAAAGGGGCTCTGGGAGAGACTGGAGAGCACATACATGGGAAAGAATATGACAAACAAGCTATGGTTGAAGAAACAGCTGTATAGTTTGAGGATGCCCAAAGGTAGAGATCTTGTTGTACATATCCAAAGGTTCAATCAGGAGTGTTCTGAGGTGATGAGTTTGGACGTGAAGATCGACGAGGAGGATCGGGCATTGCTGCTATTATGTTCTCTTTCAGATTCGTATGATGGTCTCATAACAACTTTAGTTTATGGAAAGAAGATCCTAAACTATGAAGAGATTGTTGGTGTGCTCAGATCAAATGAGCAAAGGGAGAAGATCTGCAAGGGAAACCCTAAGTCTGAGATCTTGGCTGTGAATAAAAGATAGGGAAGATTAAACAAGAAGACAAGAGGAAAATCCAAGGATAGGTCAAAGTCTCACGATCAGAGGAAGATGACATTGAAATGTTATAAATATCATCAGCCTGAATACCTAAGGAGAGATTGTCCCCTTTTGAGATCAGTAAAAGAAAAGGCCAGCAAGGGAGATGATACAGCTTCTACGAGCCATGGAGAAGACTTACTAGTTGTATTAGATGGATCCACAGAGTGCGATACTATATAGATATTAGATTTAGCATGCTCGCACCACTATACTTCTCATCAAAAGTGGTTTGTTACCTACTGGAAGGTCGATGATGGAAATGTCAGCCTTGAAGATGATCACCCATGCAAAGTAACTGGAATTAGATCTATCAGGGTGAGGATGTACGATGGGATTATTCATACATTATCAAATATCAGGCATGTACCAGAGTTGAAAAAGAATTTGATTTTTTTGGGGTACTTGGAGGAGCAGGGTTATGCTTTTAGTAGTCAGGCTGGGAGTGGATGTCTGAAAATTTTTAAGAAAGCTTTGGTAGTGATGAGAGGTAGAAGACTGAGCAATAATTTTTACAGAATGGAAGGCTCAGTGATAAATGATAGTGCAGAGGTGCTAGCAGCGGCACAAGAGGAGCAGATTTTATATTGACTGTGGCATTATCGGATGGGTCATATGAGTGACCGTGGGCTTACAAAACTAAGTAGAAGAGGTATGATCTCAGCCCTAAAGAAGGAGGGCATAGATCTCTATGAACCATGTATCTTTGGCAAACAACATAAGCTGAAGTTTGCTAGAAGTACCAAGTGTAGTGAGGGAGTGCTGGATTTAGTGCACTTGGATATATGGGGACCAGCTCTTGTATCAACTAGAGGTGGGGCAAAATACTTTGTTACTTTCATTGATGATTTTTTAAGGAAGGTATGGGTTTATCTGATTAGAGAAAAATCAAATATGTTTGCCCGATTCAGAGCCTAGAGAGCTGAAGTAGAGAAGGAGTTAGGGAGACAAATAAAGTGTCTAAGGTCAGACAATGGAGGAGAGTATACTAGCCTGGAGTTCGGGAGATACTGTGGGGAAAATGGCATCAAACGTCATTACACGATGAGGATGACTTCCCAGTAGAATGGTATCGTGAAGAGGATGAGCCGAATATTGATCAAGAAGACATAGAGTTTGAGGCTGCAGACATCACTCCCAAAGTTTTTTTGGGGTGATGCTCTAACTTTTTCTTATTTTCTTGTGAACAGGTCCCCTCATTATAAGCTGAATGGAGGTATTTCAAAAAAGGTCTAGAGTGAAAAGAAGCTGGAGCTTGACCATCTGAAAGTCTTCGATTATACAGCCTATGCACATCTGGAGGCAACCGAGAGGAGCAAACTGAATCCGAAATCTCAAAAGATGACATTCATAGGGTATCCACAAGGAGTCAAGGGGTACCTATTGTGGGACTCTCGGCATAGAAGTCAGTGATCAGCAGGGATGTTATCTTTGATGAGAAGAGCATCTTAAGGAGGTCTGGGATAGATGAAATTAGAAAAATAAAGATGAACAGTGGTGGCAAGTCAGAGAATGATGGCATGTAGGTTACATCCACTTACAGGAGTGTTCCTATTGAGATGGAGCTGGGCAGAAAAGTATTATCTCAAATTAAAAATCAGCATGGAGGGTCGACAGTTCAGACCGATGTGCAGGAGTAGCCATAGACATCGAGCAGAGATGTGCTAGTGGGAGTAGCTTTGCACAAGCCCCAGCATACTATTAGAAGAACGATCAGATATGGCATTGATGAGGTTATCTTCTATGCACTCATCACTGCTAATGGAGATTCAAAGAATTATGCAGAGGCCATGGAGAGTAAGGATCATGATTCATGGATGCAGGTCATGATGGAGAAGATGGAATCACTTGAGAAAAATTAGACATGACAGTTGGTGGACTTCTAGAGGGTGCTTGATCTATTGGCTCAAAGTGGGTGTTCATAAAGAAAGAAGCACCTTCAGAATAAGGTGGAGTCAGATTTAAAGCAAGACTGGTAGCAAAGGGATACTCACAAAGAAAAGGAATTGACTACACAAAAATTTTCTCCTGTGGTACGTCATACATCTATTCGAGTTTTGTTGTCATTGGTGGCACAGCATAACATGAAATTGGAATAGATGGACGTGAAGACGGCCTTCCTTCATGGAACTTTGGAGGAAAGAATCTACATGAAGCAACCAGATAGTTTCATGGAGATGGGATAGAAAGAAAAGATGTGTTTACTTAGGAAGTCTTTGTATGGCTTGAAACAATCCCTTCATCAGTGGTATCGAAGGTTTGATAGCTTTGCCTTGAGCTTGGGTTTCAGCAGATGTGAACATGATTGTTGTGTCTATATCAAGGATGTAGATGAGGAGGATGCCCTATACCTGTTATTGTATGTAGATGATATGCTCATATCTAGTAGAAGCATGGATGCTGTCAAAATGTTGAAAAGGACATTATCATCTAAATTTGAAATGAAAGACTTAGGTTTAGCTAAGAAAATCCTTGGAATAGAGATTTGCAGAGATAGGTGCAAAGGAGTGCTTCATTCATCATAAAAAAAATATGTCCAAAAGGCTCTGAAGAGGTTTGGGATGGAGAAGGTCAAACCTGCAGAGACGCCATTGTCAAGCCATATGTCTCTCTCCAAGTTATAGTGCCCCCAGTCAGAAGAGGAAAGAGAGTACATGGAACGAGTTCCTTATGCAAATGTTGTAGGCAGTGTGATGTACACTATGGTGTGTTGTAGACCAGATATAGCACATGTTGTGAGCACGATTAGTAGATACATGGCTAACCCTGAGAAGGAACACTGAAAAGCATTGAAATGGATATTGAGATATCTGCATGGAACAAGGGATTATGGTTTGGTGTTTGGTGGGTAGTCAGGAGGATTTGGAGAACAATCTATGAAGATGTGTGAAGGTTCAGATCCTCTGGAAGGGTTTATTAATGTAAATTATGCTGGTGATCTTGATACAAGGAGATCTACTATTGGATACCTCTTCTACGTATATGGTGGATCGGTGTCATGGAGATCATCCCTTCAGTCAATCATGGCCTTGTCTACCACAGAGATGAGTACATTAGGATAATGGAGGCTGTAAAGGAAGCCCTTTGGCTTAGGAGGCTGATTGATGAGTTGGGGGTGGAGCAGAGCAAGGTTATACTATTCAGTGATAGTCAAAGTGCTCTATTGTTGGCACAGAACCCAGTCTATCATGCGCGTGCAAAGCATATAAACTTGAGGTACCATAGGATCAGAGAGCTGATGGAGAAAGATGAAGTGGAACTGATGAAGGTCCATACCAAGGAGAATCGGTCTGATGCACTCACGAAGGTACTCCCCAGAGATAGCTTTTAGAAATGTGTGACACAGATGGATCTGTTAAGAAGAGATGAGTTCACAAGGACTTGGAAGCACCAAGGTGGAGAATATGAGCTTAGAAGTAGCACTCCCAAGTCTCGAAAACATAAAAAATAGGTTATGAAAAGACAGGAACGAGCCGAAAGAAGAATCAATCTTAATAGTAAAGTTCAGAAACTGGGCCGACTCACTCTGAGACTAAGCCGACTCAATTGGGAACTGGATTAGCTCAGTCTAGGTCTGGGTCGGCTAGATCTTATAGAAAAATTCAGATAGAATGTAGTATTTTCAGGCTGTTGGCACGGTACACAACTGGATCGACTTGGCATGGTACACAACTAGATCGGCTCAGTCTGGGACTGAGCCGACCCAATTGCAGGTTAGCCGGCATAGTCTGAAACTAGGCTGGCTCAGTTTTCGTGGGTTGTTATTTTGTGTACGTGGGTTGTTTGGGTTTGAAAAATTTTTCTATGAGCTTGGGCTTGACCTTTTGTAAAGTATGTATACTGAAAATAGGTCAAGGTTGTAAGAGTGCTGAAATATACTGAATAAAAGCTCTTTTCTCCCGAAAATCTCTTCTTCTCTTCTTCTCTATTCCTTGATTTATTTGATCGAGCTTCTAGAAAAATCTCTGAGAAGTACTTCCTTATTGCTTGGCTAATCATCGACGACCATACCGATCCATGTGGAAAGAGCGCATATTTCCAACACTATCCTTGTTCTCCTCCTCTTCTTTTTATTTATTTTTTTTAACTTTATATGTATTTCTTTTCCTATCTTTCTCTATTTCTTTTAATAAAATTCTTTAGGAATAAAGTTTCTGCTATTACCTCAAAATAGGAATTAAAAAGTCAGATAAAATCATTTTAAATTTGTTAAGGAAAAGCCTCCCTCAATAGAAGGAAGATAAAATGATCAATTATATTATCCATAAATAAATCAGAACTAAAGCATCTATTTTTTGAGTTATCTTCTTGTTGGGAATAAGAAAAGGTTTTAACAAAAATAGTCTAGAAAATATCTACAACTATTAAGCATAATGAACTTAATATGTACTAGTAACTTTAGACACTGGACCACTGTCAAGAAAGCTGTAGTATATCAAATAGATGTAAATATCATAACCTTCATGAATGTGTTACTCCAGCAATCCTTTACACTTTCTTTTAGAAAATTCTATTATGAACTACTTCAGACATATTTGAACTATATTTTATGGAAATTCTTAATTTGCCTCATTCCACTTGAATTTCTATTAATAGTAATTTGAAAGACTCAAGCTTAAGATGTCCAAGAGCAGAGCTAAATGAGGGATTGCAATTGTTCTCAATGGAGTGGGGGAGGGGGTAGCCTACTCTAACAATTGATGCTAAGAAATTCTTTTCTACAAATAGGATATCATCTTTAATTTATTGTAGACTTAAATTTGGAATTTTTAGACTACATGTTCAATAGAATCCATGATGCTAAAAGTAATAAATAATAGGACAACCAATAACAATATATAGAAACTTTTGAAATCTACAAATTTTGTTTTTTCTTCTTAATTGGTATATAATGCATTGTTAAGACACACAAGGTACATTTGATGTATATGTTATGGACTTGACTAACATATATTTGAAATTACTAAATGTCAAAGGCTGACCAAAAGAACAAAAGGATTCAATATTAGGTTGAAGCTTAAGTTAGATCTAGGAGTTTCCTACAAATTGAGAAATATTCCTGAAATCTAATTAAACAAAGTTGGTATCAATAAAATCTAGATAAATTTGAAATGAATTAATATAAAGATGAGAAGAACCGTGTCTAATTAAACAACATAAGATGAGTCAAAGATTTTATCCAATCAAGAGGCATATTATGAGATATTCTTTTTCACCAAATCAAATCTTAACATATTATGGGTAATATTCTTTTTTCCTAGTTTGTAATTTTTTTTTCCTTTCCAACAAGAAACATGTTTATGGGAAAGTTCAAGGGGTCTATTCTCCATTATTCCATAAGAGTTCTTTCTCATTGCTACTTATTCTTATTTCTTACTTCATTATTAGCTAATCTTCTTCATCAAGAAGAATGATTTTCCTTTTTCTTTGTACTTGGCACTGGAACTGCTATTGCATACGTTAATAAATATAATGAGGCCATTTTGAATGAGTACTTTCTTTAGAATAGTAAGGTTACAAATAATGAGTTGCCTCTATTACTTCACACATTGTTTTCTCTCTTCCTTTTTCCTTTTTCATCCAGAAATTTACATCATGTTGGCTATACTACCTCATACAAGATCTTAAACACCTATCTTAAAGAAATGCTAGCTAAAATATCATATATAGGAACTCATCAAACTTCATGTGATAAGAAGATCTCTTAGCTAAAATTTGGAAAGGGGAAGACATTCTTGTTGCATTCAACATAAAGCAAGAAGTGGCCAACACTATAGCATTGGTGGAGGAGCTAAGGTTCATATCTATTGTAGGATACACAAACATTTGGTTTGGACTTGTTGTTGGTCATGTAAGTCTAAGGATGTTTGGAAACATATCCTAAAGCCAATCATCGAGGTTCTAGATGGTTGAGCTTATTGTAATTTGTACTTGAATTATTAATAAATAAAATTATTTTTCTAATTTTTCATCATTTTTGTGTATCTTTTTTTTATAAACTCTTTAGTGATAAAGGTTTTAAGACTATTTAGAATCGATAAAAGAAGATTTATCATTTAGTTCTTAAATTTGATCGTGTCCAAATGATACATTGTTACCTAGGACGACAACGTATATCGAGTGTAAGTCATCGTGTGCCATATGAGTTAGTTGTCCTCTTAACCAAGAGGTATGAAAATACTGATATGGCATGCAGATGAAATGTAGGGATACATTTTATTAAACATGATCTAATTACAGAGCTATCTACTGTCAAGAGTTGCTCACAAAGGATATTGGTATAAATATCTCTTAGACCTGAGACCACCAAGGTAACTTGTAAGCAACTCACTGTACTTTGGTTGCAGACTATCTAAATTTTTAATTCCATTATAGAAGATTTTTGAGTATAGTCAAGTACTTATTTAGTCGGTATGTGAATCAAGATGGAATTGACCCCTCTAAGTATTGGAGAAAATACATTGCTGTATTTCAATTTAGCAAAACCTCAGTCGAGGTAATCCATACGATGGATATTGAAATTTGAAATATAATGTAGATGACTTTTTCAGGGTTGACAATTAAATCCTAGGTTGTCTTTTGAGCATTGAAGTCAAGGGGATGAATTATACGATAATCATATACCACATATTCATGGATATTGCGTTGCGACTATTCGACCTATCTGGATGTCAGGTACCATTACTAAATGGTCATATCGATTGGTACAGAAAATTGATTCTTATGCTATCGGCTTCATGTTCGAACCTATGGGGCTATACATAATAGAAGTTCCTACCTGATCTAATGGCTAATCAAAAATCTCAATGGTCTGAGATCTATGGTCAAGAGTCCCACTAGATTGGGACTCTATGATCGAGACTCCCTCTAGACTGGGACTCTGCCTTCTCAAGTTGCACTAAATTGAGACTCTATAATTATTAGAGGATTTATTACCAATTAAATTATTGATTAGCTTAATTTGATTAAGCAATGAGACTTAGATGAAATTTGATTGAATTGCATTTGATTAGGTTTGACTCGATTAGGTTATGAGATGACATAATCGCTATGGAAGATCGGTCCCTAATTTGATCAGGACTCAAATTTAATTAATTTTTTATTTGATTAAAATTTAATTAAAATGGATTAAGCCTAATTTGATTAGATTTATTCTAGTCTAATTGAGTTTGGCCAAATAGATTTGGATGAAACCTAATTGGACAAGTCATTGAGTTCAAATAATTTTGAATAAGTCTCTCTTGCACCTTGACCTTTGACCATGCCCTCTTCCACACTATTTCTAAAATGTGCATAAGTTTTTCCCATGCAGAAATGAGAGTTGGCACCCTTTAATCTCTCCCTTTGACCAAGTCCAAGAGTTGGATTAGTTTAAAATTTACTTTGAATTTTGAATTCAAGATAAGTAGTTGGAGGTTGGAACAAACCCAAGCTCTCAACCTTATCTCTTTCCCATGTCCCTTATGAGTTTTATCGCTCAACTTTTTATGTGATCAAAGTGTGGGTGCATACAAGGAGAGTCCTTCTATCTGTAATTCACTTGATGTAGGTGTTGGATGAGGATAGAAAATTTACTTGAATTTTGAATTCAAGTGGGAGGTTGAAACAACTTCAACCTCCCATCCTTATCCTATCCTAACATGTTTTTCCAAATTCTAGTCGCACATTTAAAATCTGATTTTTGGAGTGGGCATGCATGAGTAAGGAGTCTTTCTATAAAAAAAATACTGAGAGGAGGCACTGGTTTCTGCGCATGAGAAAGTCAAAGAGAGAGTATCCCTGCATCACATCGTATTATTTTCCTATCTCATGCCATTTTAAAATTGTTTTAAAAAGTGTGCATGTGTGCAACATGAGAAAGTGTTTCTCAGTGAAGTAGAGAGGGTGTGAGGGTTTTCTTGGTGCATCATCTGAGAGTCAAAAAAATCTAGAGAGTGGGGACTCTAGGGTTTCAGGGTTTGGGCTGCCCTAGGGTTTTAACCTATGGTTCAAGAAGTGAGATCAAGTGCTGTGAGCATCGGATCTTCACCAAATTTTTTACACTACTTTATTATCCTCCATTGTTCATCTTCGAGCCTTATGGAGCATCCAAGTGATCAGGTGAAGAAGATTAATTAAGATCGACCGTTAAAGGTTCCAACGAGGAGCTAGCACTCAAGTGGAGCTAATTCTGATAAGAAGCTTCGTGTGGACCATTTGTAGAGGTCGGACAATCCATATGGCTACATCATGATATGAGGAGCCTCTACTCATGATTTTCAAATTATGGAGATCATCTATCCATACTCAGGTATCGTATTTTGAACACGAGTAGTAAATATGATTTACTATTTCTTGCATTCATTTTTCTTATATATATATAACATGTCTCGATCCTAGTGTCGGATCTTTTATGATTAGATCATAGCATGCATAGATTAATTAGATTAATCTATTATCTTTTGCTATATTTTATTCAAAAAAGTTTCAAAATACATGCTTAAAACCCCACATGTTTTTCTTTAGTGGTATCAGAGTAGTAGATCATATGACATGCTTTATATGCTTATTACAAATTTGAATGCTAGCATATTTAATATATTTTAATCTAAGTAGAAAATAATTAGATTGGATTGGTTGCCATGGCTATCTAGTCATAGGAGAAAAGTAGGGTTTAAAGGTCCTCTCCTCTCATTCAATGGGGTTCTCCTATGGCGATAGGGGTGCTGCAACGATTATATCCCATGAAAGTAAAAAATGAAAAGAGTTAATTGAAATAATTTCAATCTAAAGATTAAATATGAATATGTCAAGATTAGATCTAAAAATTAATTCATAATTTAATTTTTTATGATGCTTTATTTTTTGTTTGTAACTTGCAATAAGTTGCTGTTTATGAAATGAGCCGATCCATTTTTGAAATGAGTCGACCCATTTAGTGAATAAAAAATAAAAATTATAAAAATATTTTATAAATTTATAAATAGTTTTTAAATTTTGAACCCTAAACCCATCAACCCAATATTTAATTAAAAATTAAGGGTTGTCTAGTAGGATCTAAAAATTATGAATTAAAGATCCTAAGATAAAAGCATAAATTATGGGTTAATGGGTTAGATGAATTAAGTCCATTAATAAGGTTAGACCTAAGGTTAGATTAAAGAATGGACTTAACTAGGATAATTGATCAAATCTAATTAAATGTTGGTTTGGATTCAATTAAGAATACTCTAGATTCAACTTTAATAGTTGTAGTTGGTCAAGTCCATGTCTTTAATGAGAACCAAATGGATTTGATTCATAACTAAGTGGTTGAGCTCGAAATTACTAGATGAATCAAATTAAAACTAATTAACCAGTTGATGTCTAAGGTAAGATTGATAGTCTAAACCAGTGATTTTTAATTAAGAGCTACTCACACTGATTTAATCTTTGATGAGTTAATGGCATATCCCTTCCACTGATCTTAACTAACCAACATAGTGGATTAGATTTTGATTAGATCACTTGATGATTTGAGTTGACCCATGTTAATTAGGATTCAGTGTGACTGATTTTGATCAATGTGACTGATATAGGTACCCTTGGACCAAAATTGATCCTAATCCTCATCAATGACTTAGTGAAGTCAATGGGAGGATTTGACTTGATGAAGTTAGTGGGAGTAATTTGGTTCATATCTTCTCAATCCTTATGTCACATGTAACCTTAAATCCTTTAAATTATTAGGTTCTTAAAAATGATAAAGTTATAGGGATAATCGAGTTATAACCTCCTATTAAGGTGGATGGCAATGGGTCTAATTTTCTAAATGAACATCGAAGGTATCTTACACCTGATGTTCATTTAGATATTGAAATTGCTATCCATCATATGATGATTAGGTTGCACTCTCTAAATGGTGATCAGGTTGGCCAGAGCTTTCCTCGGACCTGGTCATCGTTGGTTTGATGCAGCGAACTCAATCATGTTAATGGTTGGACCTAACTAAACTTTTTCAGTAGAGGCTAAAGCCTACTGAATTAGCTTTTAGGGTAAAACTAATTACTAAAAATTATTTGAAGAATCAATTGATCGTGAACCTACCTGTAAATGCACATGGATTGGTCAGAGCTTTCCTTAGGCCTATTTGTAGTCCATATAGATTCTACTACCCACTAAAGAGTTAGTGTAATTTTTTAAATTGGAGATAGAGGTTACCAATGTATGATTTGGTGTGGTGCTCCCAAGCCTTAGGAGGCCATAGAAAGAGCAAGGGTGTTGGCTCCAGAAGTCTAGGACAGGTATGAGTCCTAGGGCTAGGACAGGAGTTATCCAAGGGTCAAGAAGACATGTAGCCCTGCACAGGCTTAAGGTTCAGGTGTGAGAACCTTGAGGGGCTTGGTAGGTACTTTAGAGATCTAGAATACAAAGTGAAGCAAAGAACCAAAGTCAGGAGAAGAATCAGCTAAGACAAGGAGATAACACACAGACGGGTTGGCTCGGATACGCAGTCGAGCCAGCACGGGTTGAGATCGAGCCGACTCAGGATGCAGTCGAGCTGGTTGTCTCAGGCATACAAAAGATAGGATTTGGGCAATACGCAGTTGAGCTAGCACAACTCCTGACAGAGCTAGCTCAATGGTGGCGAACAGAATTGGATGGGATTTTTTGTTTGAGATCTTAAGGCCTGGTCCAATAAGGTCTTAAAGTGGCTAACACATGTGTGGGTCGGGTTTAGATCCAAAGGATAAGAGCATGGGAGACATGGATGTACATGGGCTCGATGAGTGCTTTCATGTATTGGATTAGCTAGAAATATTTTTGATCAGGTCTAATAGCTATGTATAAATACATAGATTATATTAGAATTTTATAACGTGGATTGGAATATAGATCTTTTCTTTCTTAATCTCTTTTCTCTCTTCTCTCTAGAGTTGCCGCCCCAAGGGGGCGCCTCCCTCAAGCTCAAGGAGGAAAATGCCCCATCACAGATCTAGACTAGGTGGATCAGTTGTCTGCTATCTTAGAGAATGTCAAAGTTATCCTTAGGTCCATGCTAAAGATCAGGAGTTTCCACTGCACATGGTATCACAACTACGTGATGCCATGGTGATGTTACAATAATTGATTTTAGCGCGATATTGGATTCCAACAATTGGTATCAGAGCTTAGTTCAGAGCCTAATGGTGCATGAAATCGAAGGAGAAGTCATATAGGATGAAATCAGGAATCTACACAAGTATTTCATGATATGTCTTAGATCTATCTTTATTATTATTGTTGTTTGGCCAATTAGGAGCAGCGGGTTGAAGGTGGAGGTTGAGAAGATTAATGAAAAGAATTTTTTTTAGGATGGAAGATTTGGGTGCATGATTTTTTGATAGATCTTGATTGTAGAGATTGGGGGTGTATGATGGATGACAGGGTTCTCTAAGAAGATGGGCAGTGTGGGGTTGTTTGGTGGATGAAGAGAGATCTTCTAAGAAATAATGGTCGAAGGAAAGTTGAAGTAGCAACTATACGTTCTTTGATTGCAGGAAGACAGGAGAAGTACGCAGAGATGCATTCAGCAATTCGACCAAAGCACAGATTTGCAAAGCCTTAAAGATGATGGAGATGGACGATCCATGGAGGTCCAGTAGGTCAGTGTTGGATGGCTGATCTTGGATCAAGTTTCTTTTATAGGAGTACCAAGTAGAATCACGATTTAGATAGAGGATGGTTTATGTGCAGCAAGAGATGATCCGGATACCTATGAGGCAACGTAGAGATAAGATAGGGAGCATTGGAGTGCTGTAATAGTACTTTTCTGAAGGCATGGGACTGAGAGAGGGTCGATGGTGCAGTAGCCGAGGGAGGTATCTCAATAGAGAGTATCAAGAGGCATCTTAGGGAGATCGAGAGTAGGTCTTAAGGAGTCTCAGAAGCCTTGAGATGAGATAGGTGGGTCTAAGCCTATGATAAAGTTTGAGCTGCAGTTCCTCTAGATGCAACTAAAGTGATGGCTGGTGCAAGGACAGAAGAGGAGAAGGCTATGGTGGAATTTTCTAGGGTTCAGTCATTGATTTTAAATAGTTGGATGAGCTCTTAGATTTTGGAGGTGCCTGCAGTTTGTGGAGGTATTCGAGACAGCTTCGGAGGAGTCCATAGAGTGTGGAGGGTCCAAAAGGATAGTGATAGTATTCGAGGTGCGGTGGCAGGCTCAGCGGTGCAGCATCGAGTGGTTGGCCTCAGGAGATTCGATTACAGAGTTAGCTTCTGCAGCATCAAATAGGCTTTGGTTTCAAGTGGAGCACCGAGCAGAGGTGGCTTCACCGATGAAGATGTGACACAAGTTCAGAGAAGAGGAGTGCAGGAGGATCAATATCCTAGCATCAACGCTAGAGATGCATAGTTCTAGGTGGAGTGGCATGTGTGAAAAAGATTGGCAAAGTTCTGAGGAGATCATGTTAGGATATGCAGTGAGTGCCGGTATAGGAATGCTGTGGGATCTCAAGGAATATCTAGGATAAATGATGCAACTGCCAAGTAGAAAGTTCCTATAATTTTAGGGTGCTGCAAAGAAGCAAGCTAAGGTCTTCAGTAGTAGAGGTGGTCATCCCAAAGGCCTTAAGAGTGCATAATAGTTGAAGAGGATTGGCGGAGATGGTGTTTGCACAAGAGGCTATCAGGGTGTGCAGCGACAGTGGGATTGTGCAGGAGAACATTGCTAGGTATGCTAAGGCTTGGGTGCACCAAGGTGGAGATTGTAGGATTTGGTGTGGTGCTCCTAAGCCTTAGGGGGCCACAGGAGGAGCCAGGGTGTTGGCTCTGGGAGTCTAGGATAGGTGTGAGTCCTAAGACTAGGATAGAAGTTGTCCTAGGTTGAAGATAGCGTGTAGCCCTATATGGGCTCAAGGTTCAAGTGTGAGGATCTTGAGGGACTTAGTAGGTACTTCAGAGACCTGGGACATAAGGTGGAGCAAAAAAACAAAGCCAAAAAAAGAATCAATCAAGACAAAGGGCTGATATATAGGCGGACTGGCTCAGATACGTAATTGATCTAGCTCAGGCGGAGATTGAGCCATCTCGAGGTACAGTCAAGCTGGCTGTCTCAAGCAGACAGAAGACAGGATTCAAGCAATATGCAGTCAAGCTAGCTTAGCTTCTGACAGAGCTGGCTTGATGGTGGCGAAAAGAACTGAACAAAATTTTCTGTTTGGGGTCTTAAGGTCTGATCCAATAAGATCTTAAGGTGGCTAACCCATGTATGGATCGGATTTAGATCTAGGGGATAAGAGCATAAGAGACATGAGTGTACATGGGCTTGGTGAGTGCTTTAATGTATTGGGTTAGTCAGGAGAGTTTTTGGTCAGGCCTAATAGCTATGTATAAATACATAGATTGTATTTGGATTTTATAACATGGATTGGAATATAGATCTTTTCTCTCTCAATCTCTCTTCTCTCTTCTCTCTAGAGTTGCCATCCAAAGGGGGGTGCCTTCCTCAAGTCCAAGGAGGGAGGCGCCCATCATAGATCCAAATTAGGTGGATCGGTAGTCTACTATCTTAGAGAATATCAAAGTTCTCCTTAGGTCCATGCTAAAGATCAGGGGTTTCCGCTGCACGTGGTATCACAGCTAGGTGATATCATGGTGATGTTATAATAATTGGTATTAGAGCGATACTGGATTCCAATAATGGGTATCAAAACTTGGTTCAAAGCCTGATGGTGCATAAAAGCGAAGGAGAAGTCATACAGGATGAAATCACAAATCTACACAAGTATTCCATGATATGTCTCAGATCTATCTTTGTTATTCTTATAGTTTGGCCAACTAGGAGCAGCGGGTTGAATCAGGTTTCTTTTGCAGGAGCGATCTTGTGGTAATGGTAAAAGTTAAGCTGAAAAAGTGACTATACATCCTTCGATTGCAGGAAGGTGCAAAAAGTAGTCAGGGATACATTCAGCAGTTCAACCAAAGCATGAATTTGCAAAGCCTTGGAGGTGATGGAGATGAATGATCCATGGAGGTCCAGCATGGATGGCTGATCTTGGATCAGATTTTTTTTGCAAGAGCACTAGGAAGAGTCACGATTCAGATGGAGGATGGTTTATATGCAGCAAGAGAGAACCCAAATACCTATGAGGAGATGGCATAGAGACAAGGCAGGAAGCATTGGAGTGCTGCAGTACTACTTTCCTGGAGGCATGAGGCTAAGAGAGGCTCGATGGTGCAACAGCCAAGGGAGGTATCTCAGCAGAGAGTGTCAGGAGTCATCTTAAGAAGATTGAGAGTAGGTCACCGGGAGAGCCACGGAGTCTTAGGAGTCTTAGGATGAGATAGGTAGGTCTAAGCCCAGGATAGTGTTTGAGTGGCAGTTCCTTTAGGCGCAACTGAAGCGATGGCTGGTGTAGGGGCAGAAGAAGAGAAGGCTAGGATGGAATTTCCTAGAGTTCAATCACTAATTTTAAAGAGTTGGATAAGTTCTTAGATTTTGGAGATGCCTGTGGGTTGTGGAGGTATTCAAGATGGTTTTGAAGGAGTCCATGGAGTGCGAAGGGTCCGAAGGGACAGCGACGGTATTCGAGATGCAGCGATAGGCTCAGTAGTGCAACATTGAGTGGTTGGCCTCGAAGGACTCGATTATAGAGTCAGCTTCTATAGCATCAAGTGGGCTTTGATTTTAGGTAGAGCACCAGGCAGAGGTGGCTTTACCGATGGAGATGTGACACAAGTTCAAAGTAGAAGAGTGCAAGAGGATCAATATCCTTGCACCAATGCTGAAAATGCACAGTTCCAGATAGAGCGGCACATGTGAAAAAGACTAGCAAAGTTCTGAGAAGACCGTGTTAGGATATGCAGTAAGTGCCGGTACAAGATCACTGCGAGATCTCAAGGAAAGTCCAGGATAAATGATGCAGCTACCAAGCAGAAGGGTTCTTACAATTTTAGCATGGTGCAAAGAAGCAAGCTAAGGTCTTTAGTGGTGGAGGCGGTCATCCCAAAGGCCTCAAGGATGCACAACAGCTAAAGAGGATTGGCGGAGGCAGTGTTTGCACAAGAGGCTATCAGGGTGTATAGCAATAGTGGGATCGTGTAGGAGAACATTGCCAGGTGTGCCAAGACTTGGGCATACCAAGGTGGAGATTGTAGGATTTGGTGTGGTGCTCCCAAGCCTTGGAGAGCCACAGGAGGAGCCAGGGTGTTGGCTTCGGAAGTCTAGGATAGGTGTGAGTCCTTGAACTAGGATAGGAGTTATCCTAGGATGAAGGCGGCATATAGCCCTGCACAGGCTTGAGGTTCAAGTGTGAGGACCTTAAGGGGCTTGGTAGGTGCTCCAAAGATCTGGGACACAAGGTAGAGCAAAGGACCAAAGCTAGGAGAAAAATCAACCAAGAGAAAGGACTGATACACAAGCGAGTTGGCTCGGATACGTAGTCGAGCCAGCTCGAACTAAAACCAAGCCGACTCGGATTGCAGTCGAGCTAGCTATCTCAGACAGACAAAAGATAGGATTCAGGCGATACATAGTCGAGCCAACTTAGCTCCTAATAGAGCCGGCTCGACGGTGGCAAACAGAACTGGACAGGATTTTTTATTGGGGTCTTAAGGCCTGATCCAATAAGGTCTTAAGGAGGCTAACACATGTATGGATCGGATTTAGATCCAGGGGATGAGAGCATGGGAGACATAGGTGTACATGGGCTCGGTGAGTGCTTTCATGTATTGGGTTAGCCAGGAGAGTTTTTGGTTGGGCCTAATAGCTATGTATAGATACATAGGTTGTATTGGGGTTTTATAATATGGATTGAAATACAGATCTTTTCTTCCTCAATCTCTCTTCTCTCTTCTCTTTAGAGTTGCTGCCCCAAGGAGGGTGCCTCCCTCAAGCCCAAGGAGGAAGGTGTCCCATCACAGATCCAAATTAGATGGATTAGTAGTCTACTGCCTTAGAGAATGTCAAAGTTTTTCTTAGGTCCATGCTAAAGATCAGGGGTTTCTACTGCATGTGGTATCAGAGATAGGTGATGCCATGGTAATGTTACAACAACCAATTCATAGAAAATAGTGGGAGCACCTTTAGACTAAAATTCAAGTCTTTAGGGTTAAATAATTCATGTACTAATAAGATCTTGTGTTTTCCTTTAAATTAAATAGAATGGGGAGTGTTTGAATGCTTCGTTCACTGTTAGACAATGATAAGCCTATAGGACATAATTTTGAGAAGTTTAATATTGACCCTAACCAGGTAGACTGGAGGAGAAATTGTCCTTTTGATCCAAATAGGCTGAACAGGAAAAAGCAGCAAGTAGTTGCTAGTCAAGACTATTATATGATAATACCTTGCAATTTCTCTATTTGTGATATGACTACCTAGGTATTGGATATCAAAAGTCTAATTTATATATGCAATTTGTTGCATGGACTTCAAATTGGTAGAATATTTGAGAATGGCAAATGATCCTGAATGTTGGGGATGGTAGTGAAGGAAAAACTAGATTTTCCTACCACAAGATCCATTTGATTGGATCAGATTTGCAGCAGAATATTTTAAAATTTTCTATGATCCAATCAAATCTGAGAGTTCTCAGATCTAATTTAATTGATCTTAAATTAGAAGGAAAAATAAATTAAAAATAGTGATAACAATTATCATCTGATCGGATAAATCGTTTATCCATTATGATGATCTGACGACTAATCCGAGGCTCTGATCGAGCTACATATGCACCCAACCTCTACCGATATTTACTTGGATTAGATCTGGATGCCATTTCCTATAGGGTCTGATCTCCAAAGATTATATTTGAAGTCATTCCATAGATCCTTCAAACTAATCTTCGAGGGCAGCACCTTCATCTCTCAATCTGGGAACTAGTCGCACAGCCTTTGCAGGATCAGGGACCAACCTTTGACCTTTGATTTTCACCCAACCCCTTTAGTATGGAGAAGAGGAAGAGATCTAGAATATGAGGTGTGGATATGGTGGGAGAGGCAAGGCTTCACCATAGAGAAATTACAATGCACAAACAATTTGCGCAGGGCCCTATAAATAGACTAACTCAAGAGTCCCTTCGCATATGACTTTGAACAAGTCAAAGCCAACATGCAGAAGGACTCTTCATTGATCTCCACACCCCACACCATATTTAATCTGAATTTTGTCTCACAAAACTCAGAAATATGACATGGAATAACTTTGGATAAGAGGCTTTGGTGCAATAAACTCTTATCTCCAAGAGTTTGAATCAAATTCAAACCACTTTGATCCAATCAAATCTGATTTGTAAGGGACTCTCCTCTTATCCATATGGGGTGCACACCTAGGGGGATGTGCACTTTCTCCTTTCCTCATGGATCCATCTGGGGTGCGTGCCCTAGAAATTCTCCAGGGGGCACACACCCCCTCTTCCTTCTTTCTTGCAAATGGGTCAACTCTTGACCTTATCCTGTTCCCATCATATAGGATTTAAGACACCTTTTTCGAGTCCCATCCAATGGAATTAGGGAAAGTCTTAAACAAGTTAGGACAATCCTTGATCAGACTAAGACTACATCCAATCAAATCAAAATAAATCCATATAGAGTTCTTGGGAGAGGCTTATCTAAATTTCATCTCATGATTTTAGGATAAGCATAAATCTTGTTAAGACAACACTTGTCCTGTTCCCATCTTATGAGATTTAGGATAAGCCTTGATCAGATCAGGACAAGATCAAGTCAGATCAAGACAAATCCCTATAGAGTTATCGAGAGAGGCTTGTCCGAATTTTATCTCATGATTTTAGGATAAAACTTGATCTCATCAGGACAAGTCTTGTTTTGACTAGAATAAGCTCTAGTCAGATCAGGACAAATCCATACAAAGCTTTCGGATGAGCTAAATCTAATTTGGCTTAGTCAAGATGAACTAGAAAGACTAGAGAAAAAAATTATTAGGCTCAATCATGTGCTAGCATGATTTTCTTGAACCTAATTGGATCTAATTCAAATCAATCAAACTAGGTTAGCCTAATTGATGATATCCAGATCCAAACCCTTATTTATGTGATCCAATTAGATTCAGTTCTATATGGTAATATGACATATTTTAAAATCCATCATCGACATCATTGAAACATCTTTCGATGGATCAAAACTCTTCTGATTCATCCAATTGGAATCATCGATCATCAAGATAATTCTAATTGATTCTAAAAATCCATCAGTGACACCTAGCAATATATGGTGGTGATGTTGGAAAATGTATTCTAAAGCCAATCATCTAAATTATAGATGATTGAGCTAAATATAATTTATACTTAAATTTTAATTAAATAAAATTATTATTCTAGTAATTTCATCACTTTGTGCATCTTTCTGTAATGAACTCTTTGTGATGAAGTCCTTAGGACTATTTAGACTCGACAAAGAAGGATTTATCATTTAGTCCTTAAACTGATCATAATCAAATAATTTGTTATTACCTAGGACGACAACATTAATCAAGAGTAGGTCATTGTGTACCATAAGTGTTGGTTATCCTCTTAACCAAGAAGCATTGTGATGCAGTTATGGCATACAGGTGAAATGTAGGGGTACATTTTACTGATCATGATCCAACTACGGAGCTCTCTTCTATCAAGATTGTTCGTGAAGGATATGGGTATATGTGTCCCTTAGACCTGAGATCACCATGATGACTTGTAAGCAACTCATTGTACTTAGGTACTGAACTACCTAAATTTTTAATTCAGTAAAGGGAGGCTACTAGATGCAGTCAAGTACTTGGCTTGTCAGTGCATGAGTCAAGATAGAATTAACCCCTCCAAGTGTTCGAGCAAGTGCATCACTGTATTTTAATTTAGCAAATTCTCGATTGAGGTAGTCCATATGATGGATGCTGAATTTTGAAATACAATATGGATGAATTTTTAGGATTGGCAGTTAATCCTAGATCATCCTATGAGCATCATGGTCAAGGGAATGAATTATACGATAACCATATGCCACAAGTTCGTCGATGTTGCATTATAATTTTTGACCTATCCGAATGTTTTTTACCATTACTAGATGGTCATATCGATTGGTACAGAAAAATAGTTCCTATGCTACCGGCTTAGGATTCAAACCTGTGGGGTTACATAAAATAAAAGTTCCGACCTGATCTGATGGTTGATCAAAGAGTTCCACTAGATTAGGACTCAGTTATTATTGAAAGATTAATTAGTAATTAAATTGCTGATTAGGTCAATTTAATTGAGCAATAAGGAACTCTTTGATTAAATTAGATTTGACCTGATCAGATCATGCAATGATCTAATCGCTTAGGAAGATAGATCCTAATTTGATCAAGGGTTGAACTCGATTAATTTCTAATTTGATTGAAAATTAAATGAGTTAGATTAAGCCTAATTTGGTTAGATTTGACCTGATCTAATTGGTCAAGATAAATTAGTTTAGATGAAACCAATTTGGACCAATTCAAAGTAAGTTTGGATTTAACCATCCTTCTCCCTATGCATTGACCTTTGACTCTTGTTCCTTCTCCACGCACATTGGGAATGTGTGTGGGATTTTTCCATGCTAGAAGAGTGTTTGCGCCTCCCCTATTTCTGCATATGACCTAGTCCAAATGTTGGATCAAATGGGATTCAAGTTGAAGTTTGAATTCAACTTGAAATGGTTGGTTTAATTGAAACCTCCCAACTCCCTCTCTTCCTTATCTTTTCTCCATGCCCTCCCATTTGTTTGATCACCATTTTATTTATATGTACACAAAAGGAGAGTCCTTCTGCGTGTTAAACATTAGGGTGGGTGCTGTAATGAGATAAGGAGTCCTCTTGAATTTTGAATTCAAGAGAATTGATTGAAACGAGTTCAACCAACCCATCCTTATCCTTCCACGCAAGTCACTTGATAGATGCTTATTAAAATGAGATTTTTTTGGGCATGCATGAGAGAGAAGACTTGATAGTGAATGGGGGTGCATAAGGTATCAGAGGAATTTCTATGAGATAGAAATCAAAGAGGGGCGCATGTCTTTTAGTGTGAGTTTTCTCCAAAGAGAGAAGTGCCAAGGTTCTTAAGGGTGTGTGCTGAATCCTAGAGTGGGGACTCTAAGATTGGGTGGAGAGTTTGAGTGCTTGATCTCCATTGGCTTTCACCACCATCTCGTCTTCATTAATTGCATCTTCTGATTTTCAGAGCATCCAAAAGATCAGAGGCAGTTCGTCGATTGGATCAATGAAAGTTGGCTGTCAAAGGCCCTGAAGAGGAGCTAGCACTCTGAAGGGGTAGATCTGGACTAGGGGTTTCATGTGGACTCACCATGGAGGTCAAACATGTGTGCGGCTATAGTGCTACATGAGAGTGATTTTTTGGGGGATTCAGATTACGGTGATCATTACCCATGCATAGATACTATGTTCTGAACATAGATCAATCAGCAAATATGATTTGCTGATCGATTACATTTTATTTTTTTAATACATATTAATATGTCAAAGATCTCGAGTAGAGTTCTTTGATTAGATCATAGCATGCATAGAATTAATATAGATTAATTTTGCTTTCGTTGCATATATTTAAAAAAAAATTTGAAAAGCATGCTCAGAATCTTGCTAGGTTCCCTTTAGATGGTATCAGAGCAATTGATTTCTCGACATATTTTTATGTAAATTAGAAAGATTTAATGTGTAACACAATGATCGCATGGACTGTAAGTTGTCCTGCTATAAGATTTATCCCTTGCAGTGGAGAGGTTGTCCTGGTACGTTGTGATCTATAACATCGATCATAAAATTTTAGATATGATCTAATAAGTTTTTATGATATGTTTTGATTGATTTTAATCTAAATTTTTATCATGAATAAATATTTAGATTAGATCTAAATCATTTCGCATAATTTTATGTAATGTACATAGGTTTAGTTTAAACCTGAACAGGATCTTATAAAGGTTCTGTTCGCTATTCAAGTCGGTTGTCTCAGGAATTGAGCCAGCTCGACTAACATACTAGCTTGAAAAGGTCACTAGACTGCTGCTCCGACTAGCTCGATCAAGAATCGGGCCAGCTTGGCTTCTACTCGGGCTGGCTCGGATGGGATTTGAGCCAAATCGATAGATTATTTGACTTCTAGACATCTGTTTGAGCCAGCTCGGATGGGATCCAAACCAGCTTGATGAAATGTTGGGTTTCTAATCTTTTCTGTTCAAGCCAGCTATATCAGGGATTGAGCTAAACTTAGCTTCTACTCAGGTCGGCTTGGATGGGATCCGAGCCAACTCGATCGAGAAGTTAGCTAAAGCTATTTGATGGCTATTTTTGATTGAACAAACTTACAACTAGTGCTTGTTTATAAAATAAGCCATCCCATTTTTTAAATGAGTTGATCTATTTAGTGAAATAGTGCTAGGTTGCAAAGAATCTTTCAAAAATTAAAAATTATTTTTGAAATGCCGAACCCCAACCCATCAGCCCAAAACTTAATTAAAAGAATTAAGTGTTGTCTAGTAGGGTCTAGAATTATGAATTAAAGATCCTAAGATAAATTCATAATTTTGTGGGTTAAAGGGTTAGATGAATTAGATCCATTAATTAGGTTAGGCCTAAGGTTAGTTAAAGAATGGTTTAATCTAGATTAATTGATCAAATCTAACCAAGTGTTGACTTAGATTAGGTCAAGGACACTCTAGACTTAACTTCAATAGTTGTAGTTGAATGAGTCCATGTCTTTAACGAGATCAAGATGGACTTAATTCATGGCTAAGTAGTCTAGCCCATAATTACTAGGTTGATCTGATTAAACCTAATTAATTAGTTGGTATCTAAGGTAAGTTTGATAGTTTAGATCAGTGATTTTTAATTGGGAGCTACTCGCACTGATATGATCTTTGATGAGTTAATGGCATATCTCTTTCACTAATCTCACTTACCTAGATGATATGATTGATTAGAACTTGATTAGATCACTTAGTGATTTGATCTGATCCATGTCACTAAGAATCAATTTGACTAATTTTAATTTAGTAAGACTGAATTAGATGCCCATGGACCTAAATTGATCCTAGTCCTAACCTATTGACTTGGTGAAATCAATAGGAGGATTTGACTTGGTGAAGTCAATGGAAGAAATATGGTCTGTGTCCTTTCTATCTCACATCATAAGTAAATTAAATCCTCTAAATTATTAGATCCTTAAATTGATAAGGTTATGAAGATAACTGAGTCAAAGCCTCCCATTAAGGTGAATAGTAATGAGTCCAATTTTCTAGTTGAACATTTGAGGTGCCTTACACTTGGTGTTCATCTAAATATTAGAATTACTATCCATCATATTATAATTAGGTCACACTCTCTTAATAGTGATCAGGTTAGCCAGAGCTTTCCTTGGATCTGGTTATCATTGGTTTGATGCACCAAAGTCAATCATGTTAATAGTTGGACCTAATCAGACCTTTTTAGTGGAGGCCATAGCCTACTAAATTAGCTTCTGGGGCAAAATCTAATTACTAAAAATTGTTTGGAGAAATAATTTGTTGTGAATCTACCTATAGATGCACACGAGTTAGCTAGAGCTTTCCTTAGATCCGATTGTAGTTTATATGGATTCTAATACCCACTAAGGAGTTAGTGTAATTCTTCAAATTGGAGGTAGAGGCTACTAATTTATTTAAAAATAGTGGAAGGATCTTTAGACTAAAGTTCAAGTCTTTATGGTTAATTAATTCAAGTACTAATAAGGTTTCATGTTTTTCTTTTAGATAAATAGAATGGCTAGTATAAGTCTACTCCATTCATTATTGGACAGTGATAAGTATTTAGGATCTGAATATGAGGAGTCTAGTATTGACCCTAATCAGGCAGATCCAAAGAGGAATGATCCTCTTGACCTAAATAGACTGAACAGGAGAAATCGAGAAGTGATTGCTGGTCAAGGCTGTTATATGATAACATCTTATAATTTCTCCATATGTGATACATCTACTTGGGTATTAGATATCGGGAGTCTAATTCATATATGCAATTCATTGCATGGACTTTAAATTAGTAGAAAGTTTGAGAATGGCGATAAATTTCTTAATATTGGGGATAGAAGTAAAGTTTTAGTCCTAGTATTGGAAACTCTTGAGCTATTTTTCAAAAATAATAATATTATTTTAAGTGATTGTCACTATTGTCCATCTTTTATGATGAACATAATATCTATTGGATTTTTGACTCAGGACGGTTATTGTTTGTCAATAAAAAAAATTATTATGATATCACTATGAATGGTATTATAGTAATGCAAGAATAATTAAGAAATGATATTTATGTTTTATCATAGCCTATTAGTGTAATGTACACGTCTAATAAATGCCCAAAATTAAATTATGTCACTGATGCTTATCTTTGGCATGGTAAGCTTGGTCATATAAACAAAAATAGGATCAATAGGTTAGTCAAGGAGCATATTCTTGACATCCATGATTGTGAATCATTGAATACCTATGAATCCTGCCTTCTTGGTAAGATGACCAAATCACCTTTCACTGTAAAGGATGAATGGGCCACTGAGCTTCTAGGTCTAGTACATATGATGTATGTGGACCTATTAACACATATGCTAGAGGTGAGTTCTACTACTTCATTACATTTATTGATGACCTATCTAGGTATGGGTACATCTATCTTATGAAGAGTAAATCAGATTTATTTAAAATATTCAAACGATATCAAAATGAGGTAGAAAAATAACTTGAAAAGAGTATTAAAACTCTTCGATCAAACCAAGGAGGTGAAAACCTCTCCAATGAGTTCTTGAAATATCTAGGAGAGAATAGAATTCTCTTATAATGGATCTCTCCTGGAACATCATAGCATAATGGTGTATCCAAAAGGAGAAATCAGACCTTGTTGGACATGGTTTGGTCCATGATAGGGTTTGCGAGTCTGCCAATTTTTTTTTAGGGTTATGCACTCGAGACTGCTTATTTTGTTTTGAATAACATTTCAACTAAGTTTGTTGTAAAGACTCCATATGAGATATGGATTGGTCGTAATCCGACACTTGCTCACCTTAGGGTATAGGGATGTTCGGCTTATGTAAAATGTTTACAGTCAGAAATACTTGGACCTAGGTCCGATAAATGCTTGTTCATAGGATATCCTAAGGAAACTAAGGGTTATTACTTCTACCTTACTAAAGAGCAAAAGATGTTCATCAGTAATAGGGCAATCTTTTTAGAAAAAGAGTTCTTTCTAGATGGAACAGCTATCTCTAATGTTGAGCTTGGTGAAGTTCGATAGATGAAAGAATCAACACATTCTAGTGAATCGATAGAACTAGATTTGATAAGATCAAACTCAGAGCCCATTATAGGGCACCCTTGAGGAGATCCGGTAGAGTACCACATCAACTAGATAGATACTATGGTTTCTTGGTCCAGGATGGTGATCCTATTGAACTTGTTGAGAATGACGAGAATCCAATCACCTACATGGATGCTATGCAGAGGATCAACTCTGATAAGTGGTTAGAAGCCATGAAGTCTGAAATTGAGTTTATGAAAGTCAACAGTGTATGGACACTGGTTGATCCACCTGAAAGGATAAAATTCATTGGATGTAAGTGAATTTTCAAAAGAAAAAGGGACATAGACGGAATGGTGGAGACCTATAAAGCCCATCTGGTTGCCAAGGGATATCATTAGCATTATGGTATTGACTATGATGAGATGTTTTCTCCAGTGTCAATGCTTAAGTCCATTCAGATTATGCTTGTGATAGCAGCATACTTAGACTATGAAATCTGACAAATGGATGTAAAGATGTCTTTTCTTAATGAAGAGTTAGACGAAGAGGTGTATATGACACAACCTGAGGGGTTCACATCCATAGATGAGTCTAAGGTGTGCAGGCTTTAGAGATCCATCTATGGATTGAAGCAGGCATCTCGGAGTTGGAACATGCATTTTGATAAGGTAATTAGAACGTATGGCTTCATTAGGAATGAAGAAGAACCCTACATGTATAAATGGGCTAATGGTTCTGTAGTTGTATTTCTTGTACTATATACGGATGAGATATTCTCTTAATCGAAAATGACATCCCTGCTTTACAAGGAATAAAGTTTTAACTATCATTGCAATTCTCCATGAAGGACTTGGAAGAAGTATTCTACATCCTAAGGATGAAGATTTATAGGGATAGATCTAAAAGGTTGCTTGGATTATCTTAGTCCATATACATTGATACCATGCTGAAGAGGTTCAGCATGGAGAATTCTAAGAAGGGCTATCTTTTGATAGACCATGAAATTTCTCTTTCGAAGAGGAATTATCCGACAACTCCTCAAGAGAGAGAGCGTATGAGTAGAATACCATATGCTTTGGTAGTGGGTTTTATTATGTACGCCATAAAATATATGAGATCAGGCGTAGCATGCTCACTAGGGATAGTGAACAGATACCAGTCTGATCCAGGTGAGAATCACTGAAAGGTTGTGAAGACAATCCTGAAATATTTGAGAAATACTAAGGACCAGTGGCTCATCTATGAAAATACTGACTTAAAACTTGTGGGATATACTGAATCTAGTTTTCAGTCAGATCATGATGATAGCAAGAGTGTGTCAGGTTATGTATTTACCCTAAATGGAGGAGTGGTCTACTGAAAGAGTTTCAAGTAGCACACTATAGTCGATTCTATGTGCGAGATGAAGTATGTCTCATCATTTGATGCTGCGAAGGAAGCTGTATAGCATGAAAGTTCATCGACGAGCTGAGAGTGGCACCCTCCTTGGATGATTTGGTTCTACTTTATTATGATAGCACTGGAGTCATAGCTCAGGTGAAGAAGCCAAAGGCACATCGGTGCACCAAATATATTCTATGTCGCTACCACCTTATACGAGAAATCATAAAGCAAGATAACATCAAGCTTTAGAATATCGACGAAAAGAAGAACATGGTCAATCCATTTACTAAAGCTCTCAGAATCAAAGAGTTCGATAATCACAAATGAAAGATGGGCATTTGATACTATCCTGAGTGGCTTTAGTCTAAGTGGAAGTTATTGAAAAATGTATTCTAAAGCCAATCATCTAGATTGTAAATGGTTGAGCTAAATGTAATTTGTACTTAAATTTTAATTGAACAAAATTGTTATTCTGCATCTTTCTACAATGAACTCTCGATGATGAAGTCCTTAGGATTATTTAAACTCGATAAAGGAAGATTTATCATTTAGTCCTTAAACTGATCGTGACCAAATGATTCGTTGTTACCTAGGATAACAATGTTAATCAAGAGTAGGTCGTTGTGTGCCATAAGTGTTGATTGTCCTCTTAACCAAGAAGCTTAGTGATGCTGTTATGGTATACAGGTGAAATATAGGAGTATATTTCACTGATCGTGATCCAACTACGGAGCTCTCTTCTACCAAGATTGCTCGCAAAGGATATAGATATATGTATCCCTTAGACCTGAGATCACTATGATGACTTACAAGCAACTCACTATACTTAGGTACTAGACTACCTGAATTTATAATTTAGTGATGGAAGGCTACTGGGTGCAGTCAAGTACTTGGCTTGTTGGTGCATGAGTCAAGATGAGATTAACCCCTCCAAGTGTTGGAGCAAGTGCATAGCTATATTTCAATTTAGCAAATCCTCGGTCGAGATAGTCCATATAATGGATGCTGAATTTTGAAATACAATATGAATAAATTTTTAGGATTGGCAGTTAACCCTAGATCATCCTATGAGCATCATGGTTAAGGGGATGAATTATATGGTAATCATATGCCACAGATTCGTTGATGTTGCATTATGATTTTTGACCTATTCGAACGTCGATGACCATTACTAGATGGTCAGATTGATTGGTATAGAATATTAATTCCTGTGCTACCAGCTTAGGATTCGAACCTATGGGGTCACATACAATGGGAGTTCCTACCTGATCTAATGGTTGATCAAAGAGTTCCATAGGATTGGGACTCAGTTATTATTGAAAGATTAATTAGCAATTAGATTGTTGATTAGCTCAATTTGATTGAGCGATGAGGAATTGATCAAGTCTAATTGAATTTGATTCAATTAGGTTTGACTTGATCAGATCATGTGATGATCTAATCGCTTAGAGAGATGGATCCGAATTTGATCAAGGGTCGAACTCGATTAATTTCTAATTTGATTGAAAATTAACTGAGTTGGGTTAAGCCTAATTTGGTTGGATTTGACCTAGTATAATTGGTCAAGATAAATTGGTTTGGATGAAACCAATTTAGACCAATTCAAAGTTTGAATTTAAACATCCTTCTCCCTGTGCATTGACCTTTGACTCTTGTTCCTTCTCCATGCACATTGGGAATGTGCATGGGATTTCTCCATGCCAGAAGAGTGTTTGTGCCTCCCCTATTCCTATATATGACCTGGTCCAAATGTTGGAAAAGATGGGATTCAAGTTGAATTTTGAATTCAACTTGAAATGGTTGGTTTAGTTGAAACCTCCCAACTCCCTCTCATCCTTATCTTTTCTCCATGCCCTCCTATTTGTTTGATCACCATTTTATTTATACACATATAGAAGGAGAGTCCTTCTACATGTTAAACATTAGGGTGGGTGCTGGAATGAGATAAGGAGTCCTCTTGAATTTTGAATTTAGGAGAATTGGTTGAAATGAGTTTAACCAATCCATCCTTATCCTTCCATGCAAGTCACTCGATAGATTCCTATTAAAATAGAATTTTTTTGGGCATGCATGAGAGAGAAGACTTAGTAGTGCATGGGGTTGTGTAAGATACCAGAGGGATTTTTGTGAGATAGAAATCAGAGAGGGGTGCATCTCTTTTAGCATGAGTTTTTTCCAAAAAGAGAAGTGTCAAGGTTCTTAAGGGTGTGTGTTGAATCCTAGAGTGGGGACTCTTGGTTTGGGTGGAGAGTTTGAGTGCTAGATCTCCATCGACTTTCACCACCATCTCATCTTCTTCCACTGCATCTTCTAATTTTCAGAGCGTCTGGAAGATCAGGAGCAGTTCATCGATTGGATCAACGAAGCTTAGCTATCGAAGGCCCCAGAGAGGAGCTAGCACTTTGGAGGTGCTGGTCAGGACCAAGGGCTCCGTGTGAACTAACCATAGAGGCCGGACACATGTGCAGCTATAGCATGACATGGGAGCAATTTTTCGATGGATCCAGATTGCGGTGATCATCTATCCATGCATAGGTACTATGTTCTGAACATAGATCGATCAGCAAATATGATTTGCTGATCGATTATATTTTATTTTTCTAATGCATATTAGCATGTCAAAGATCCTGAGTAGAGTTCTATGATTAGATCATAGCATGCACAGAATTAATGTAGATTAATTTTGCTTTTGCTACGATGCATTTTGAAAAAAATTTAAAAAGCATGCTCAGAACCCTACTAGGTTTACTTCAGGCGACCCATCAGAATCGAATAGTGAATCTCTTGGTGCAGCTATCTGTGTGATTGGATTCTTCTATCATGAGCCCCAATGGTATTAGGGTTAAGGTGAACTCGTCAAACCCAACATCTATCATATGAATGAATCATTCAATTCGAGTTTGATATGAAACCCTAATAGAAACTTCTTTCTATTATTTCACACTACCATGGCCAAAGATTTTAGGACTCAATCTCATGATCATCATAAAACCACTCCTCCTCTACCGAGGTTGATATATCCCATCTTGGTGCGATTCAGTTCCTACAATGAACATATTATAGCCAACATACACCTCAGGATTCCAAATGGCTAGAAAACTGAGTTATGGTATAGTCAAACTATAACACCCTCAAGATGAACTACTGATGCACCTCAGGTCAAAGAATCAGACATATGCTGCAACATCGAGCTAGTCATCGATGAGAAGGTAGACTCCCTTATGACTGCTCGAGGTTGTCATGCTTAGTGCCCTCATTCTCAATAAGTACCTATACTCTTGCTTTGGTGTCTCCACACCATAGAATCAAGACTCATCTACCCTAGAGAAGCAATCGTACATTAATCTTTCAGATTGATCACCATCCTCATATGATCCTATGATCGAAAGTAGTTTATGAGTTAATTATGATAACACATACCTTAAATTCTCAACTTTTGAGAATATATATTATCATGCACGTTAACTCAATAGATGTATCACAAATACTTTAATACATAATATGATAGAATAATTAACCCATTTATTAATTTTAAGTTAAAATTATGAAAATGTTCCTATAAAGTATTTTACAAGTATTAGCCAATTTGGCTTCTAGGGCACACATCTAACAAACTTCCACTTGACCTAAAGGCAATTGGCTACAAATCTAAGTCCCATCTTCTCAAGATGGGCTTTGATCTTCTGTTGGCTTAAAAACTTCATTAGTGGGTCAACTACTTTATCTACGGTGTTGACTCTCTTAACCTCGATGTATCCTTTTTTGAGGTAATCGTGGATATGGTGGAAACTGCTATCACTGTCTACTTAGGACTCTTCCAGCTTACAGCAACATCATTACGCACAAACAAACTTCGAGATGTCGACTTTCGATTATCTATGTCAGACATAAAATCTGAGTCTGTAAATTTCTAAACTTGGAGTTCTCCATGTTGAGCTTCTTCAGCACCTCCTTTATGTCCATATTCTGTGAGAGACCCAGCATCCTCATCGGTCATCCCTATAGACCTTAATTCCTAAAATGAGAAATGCTTCTTCTAGAAACTCCTTAGATAACAATACTTAGACCGAGGTCAACATGAAAATATCATTCTTGATCAATAGGATGTCATCCACGTATAGTACGAGAAAGACAACAGCGCTCTCATTGACCAATTTGAATACACATGGCTCCATCTCGTTATCGATGAAACCAAATGATTTGATTACATCATTAAAACGATCATTCCAACTTTGAGATGTCTGGTTTTGTCCATAAATTGACCTTTGCAGCTTGCAGACCTTATGATCATCATCACTGAATGTGAAACCAAGCGGTTGTTTTATATAAATATCTTTCTCAAGATATCCATTTAAGAATATCATTTTCACGTCCATCTGCCAAATTTTGTAATCAAAATAGGCTACAATAGCAAGCAATTATATGGATGGATTTTAGTATGACTACTGATGAGAAGGTATCATGATAGTCAATGTCCTTACACTGACTATATCCTTTCGCTACTAGCCTAGCTTTAAATATCTTCATATTTTTATCTGCACCTATTTTTTCTTAAAGATCCATTTACACCCAATAGGTACTATACCTTCAGGTGGATCTACCAAGGCTCAGACTTGATTTGAGCATATTGAATCAATTTTTGACTTTATTGCCTCTAACCATTTCTTAGAGTCAATATTTTATATCGCCTCATCATAGGTTTTGGGATCATCACCATGAATCCCATTCTCGTGAGGAACATTTTCTCTATATTCTCTTGAATAGTTTCTAAGTACCTCTCAGGAGGATGGAAAACTCTACTTGATCTACAAGGTAAAGAAGGTTGTATTAGGATTGGCTTAGACTAATGGGTTCCTCAGGTTCCTTGACTCGTTGCTCTTTGGAGACTTTCTCCTCGAGCCTGATCTGTCTTTCGATGCCATCATCTGGAACAACCTATTTTTCAATAAAAATGGTGTGTTAATTCACAATCATATTTTGATCTTCTGAAAGATAAAAATAATATCTTAATGACTCTTTAGGATATCTAATACATCGAACTCTAAGGAACCTAGATTCTAACTTGTTCGCCATCGGACAACCCCAATTCTGAGATGACTCAGACTTGGCTTCTTACCATACCATATCTCATATGGTGTGATAGGAATGATTTTAGATGAAACCATATTTAGTAAATCAATAGCTATCATTAAACTATATCTCTTAAGAAACTCAGAAAGATCCGTAAAGCTCATCATGGATTGGACCATATCTAATAGTGTCCAATTTCTCCATTCTAAAATCCTATTAAGTTAAGGCATCCAGGTAGAGTCCATTATGAGACTATGCCATTATCTTTGAGATAGTCTAAAAATTTTTTACTAAGGTATTCACCTCCTCGATTTGATCAAAGAATCTTAATGGGCTTTTCAGTTTGCTTTTCTACTTCATGTCTGAATTTCTTGAACTTTTTAAAGTCTTCAGACTTGTATCACATTAGGTACACATATCCATACCGAGATAGATCATCAATAAAGATAATGAAGTAGATATAATTATCTCTAGCTGGCACATCGAATGGGTCGTATACGTCTATATGTATAGGGTAAGTAGGTTTGTGGCTCTTTCCCTATATCCTACAAAAGAGAACTTGATCATTTTGCTTTGAAGGTATGATTCACAAATTGCATATGACTCAGAAGCCAACAGATCCATTAGTCTGGATTTCTCCAATTTGTTAATCCTGTCCTAAGCTATATGACGTAGCCTAAGGTTCCATAGATACCTTTCATTGATACTATCCCTAGATCATTTTGTTCCTTCTTTCTTCTTGATCTTTACACTAGCTAGGTATGTAGGGCAGTTTCGCTTTCAATGACCATTGGAGTTGCAGTAAAAATATTTTTTTTTCTCGATAGTCTTCTTCTTTAGCTCGCTTTTCTTTTTTCTTTCTATTTTTTGCTTATTCACAGACTTCTTTCCAAAAGACTTTCTCTCAGAGAAAATCCGCTGCATAGCAAGAATGAGCTCTTTTAACCCTTCAATGTCAGCTAGCAGTAACCAGCTATTCATTAACTCAGCCAAGGTGCACTGGAGCTTATTCATATAGAAGTTTATGATGAACTGTCCATATGAATCACTCCAGGACTATAGGACCACATCAATCTATAGATCCTTATCCTTCAAGACACTGAGATTTTCAAGCTCTTTTAGGTCCTTGATCATCGCCAAGCAATGATCTTTTATCGACCGCCCATCATGCATCTACACCTTAAAGAGTCTTCTTGAGTCTTGATAATGCGCTGCACCACTCTATTCCCCAAACAATTCTTAAAGGTGAGCCAATATTATAGGAACCAGATCTAGGATTTCATGGGTAGATCTTGAAAATTTTTAAAGATCAGACAGCAAAAAACTTAAATAATTAAATATTTATTTAAATAAATATAAAAATATTCTAGATCTAAGATTTATTATATGATCAAAGCATGACATTAAATCAAAAATTAAAAACACAAAGGAAAGATTAACATGTTGATCTCATCAATATGCTACAATACTACATCTAATGTAGCTATAGAATAACATATTAGATCTGATACCTAAGCAAGTTAGATGTTCTAACTTGCTGATCTAGGCTTGAGGATGAAGTCATGACTAATACATGCATCCGACCTCTAGGAATCATCCACACGAGCCCACGAACATGATCTGAGATCCTGATGTAGGAAATCAGCATAGTATGCTAGTACTATACTAATCTCTCTTCGATGATCGATTTGATGCTTCCTTCTTCAAGACTTAGACTATCCAAAATATCAGAAGAAAGAGGAGAGATTTTAGATCTAAGACTCTTTCAAAAAAAAAATCTCAAACAGAGGAGGAGAAGAGAAAATTGAAATAGCCCTAAAAGAAGACCCTCTTCTTCTTCTCTTTTCTCTCACCTAGACACCTAGTTTGGTGTCTATGGAACCCCAATGCCCAAGGATCCTCTCCCTCTAATTTTTGTACACCCTAAAACTCTCCTAAAGATCTATATTCCATAAAAATTTTGAGTCAAAATTCATCCAAAATATATAGGAAAAGAAAAGTCCTTGTCTAGGTCAAATACTAGAAAAGGAAAGATCAAACAGGGCAAGTCATGGGGCGCCCAACTCTTGGGCACCCCCTCAAATATTTTTGGCATGTACCAGCAAGGAGGGGTGCACAAAAAAAGGCCTTTCTCATATGGAATAAGAGAAAAAATAATAGGGAGAGGGGGCAGCACCTATTGGGAAGAGTTTAGGTTTGTTAGGATTCTATCTCATAGAATCCTAAATCAAAACAAACTCTTTCTTTGACTTGGTCCTCCACCTAATTATCATATGAGAAAGAGAGAGAGAGAGGGGGGGGGCATGCATGAAGACCAGGGAGAAAGGGATTTGTCACACAAAATAAGAGAAGAATGGGCGTGGGATATAGGTGGTGCAAGGACAGGGAGTCCTAGTCACACTAGGACTCCTATTTTGACTTGGTCAAAAATTAGTTTTTCAAATCAAATTAAACCAAAAGTAGACCAACCTAATTAAATTAGACCCTAACCCAATTAAAAATTTAACTAAATTAGATTTAATTTTTATTTAATTTTTTAATCAAATTAAAAAATTGGGTTGATCGGAGTTCTAGGACTAGTTCTTTCCTGCACTTGGCTTATCCAATAAGACAATTGAACTTGATCCAATTAAGCTCAAACCAAATCTAAATAAATTATATTTAATTAGACTTAATCTCATCCCTCTAAACTAATCAAATTAAATTAATTAATAATCTAATTGCTAATCGATCCTCCTGCAATTCTTGCACTAGATTAAACATCAATCATATTGATTGTTTAACTCTAGAATGATTCTCAATCATTGATCAACCATTCGATCAGATAATGAGCTCTAATGTGTGTGACCTCATAGGCTTGAACCTAAGTTGGTAGCATAGAAATAAATTTCTTTATCAATCGAAGTAACCATCTAGCAATGGTACCCGACGGTCGGATAGGTCGAATGTATAGAACAACATCCTTAGGATCCATGCGGATATAGTTTCCATATAATTCATTCCCTTGACCAAAATGCTTGTAGGACACCTAAAAGTTTAGTTGTCAAGTCTAATCAGGTTGTCCACATTGTATTTTAAAATATCAAATTTATCGATGGATTATCCTGGCTAAGATTTTGCTATATTGAAATACAGTGATACATTCTTCTCCAACTCTTGGAGTAGTCAATTCCATCTTAATCACATACCAACTTTGCATGAACTTAACTGTACCCAAAAGCCTTTCATTATTGAATTAAAAATTTAGTTAGTTTGGTACCAAAGCACAGTGAGTTGCTTGCAAATCACTAAGATGATCTCAGATCTAAGAGATACTTATACCTATATCCCATCATAGACATTCTCGACAGTAGAATGCTCTGAAGTTGATCACGTTTAATGATGATGTATCCATACATCTCACCTATATGCCATACTAGTGTCTCCACACTCCTTGGTTAAGAGGACAACCAATTCATATGGCATACAGCGATCTATGCTCGATAGATGTTGTCATCCTAATTAACAACCTATCATTTGATCGTGAACAAATTTAAGAACTAATTGATAAATCCTTTCTTTATCGAAGCTAAATAGTCCTAAGCCACTCGGCATAATAATGAAGTTCATGATGATTTATGATGAAAGTTCATCATAATAATGAAATTTCATCATAATAGGACTTCATCATAATAATGAAGTTCATTAGAAGATGAATACTTTATGATAAAAAATATCAAAATATATTTTATTTATTAATGAATCAATTACAGATACAATGTAGCTCAACCATCAATAGACCGATGATTGACTTTGGCACATATTTTTCAATAACTTTCACTTGTCCTAAAGCCACTCGGCACTGTATCTAATATCCATCTTCGACTTGTGGTTGTCAAACTCCTTTATCACTAGGGCTTTAGTGAAGGGGTCGGCTAGGTTCTTCTTTCCATCGATCTTCTGAAGGTCGACGTCATCTCGATCCACAATCTCTCAAACTAAGTGGAAGTAGTGTAAAATGTGCTTCATCCACTGGAGTGCCTTTGGTTCCTTTGCTTGAGCTATGACACCAGTGTTGTCGTAGTAGAGCAGGACCGGACCATCAAGGGAGGGTGCTACTCCAAGCTTGATGATAAATTTTCTCAGCCTCATAGTTTTCTTCATGGCATCTAATACTGCAATGTACTCTACTTTGCAAATAGAGTATGCCACAGTATGCTGCTTGGAACTCTTCCAGCATATGGCTCCACCATTTATAGTAAAAATATATCCTGACACGCTTCTACTGTCATCATGGTCAAATTGAAAGCTGGAGTCTGTAAATCCACTAAGTTTTAGATCTGACTCGCCATAAACCAACCATTGATCCTTAGTATTTCTTAAATACTTAAGGATGGTTTTAACCACTTTTCAGTGATTTTCTCTAGGGTCAGATTGGTATCTACTCACTACTCCTAGTGAGTATGCCATGTCCAATTTCGTACATGTCATAGCATACATGATAGATCCCACTATCAAAGCATATGGAACTCTACTCATACGCTTTCTCTCTCTTTAGGAGTTGTCGGACAATCCTTCTTAGAGAGAGAAATTTTATGGCCTTTCAGAAGATAGCGATTTTTGGAATTCTCCATGCTAAACCTCTTCAGCACAATATCTAAGTACGTGGATTGGGATAAACCAAGCATCCTTTTAGATCTTCTCTATAGATCTTCATCCTTAGGATGTAGGATATATGCTTCACCCAAGTCCTTCATAAAGAACTATGATGACAACCAGACTTTTATTCCCTACAGTGTGGGGATGTCATTTTCGATTAAGAGAATATCATTCAGGTACAAGACAAGGAATACTACTGCTAGATCATTTGCCCATTTATAAATGTAGGGCTCTTCTCCATTCTTAACAAAGCCATACGTTTTGATCATTTTATCAAAATGCATGTTCCAACTCTCAGATGCCTGCTTTAGTCCATAAATGGATTTCAGAAGCTTGCACACCTTGGACTCATCAGTGGATGTGAATTCCTCAAGTTGTATCATATATACCTCTTCAATCAACTCTCCATTTAGGAAAGCCATCTTCACATCCATCTGCCAGATCTCATAGTCCAGATGGGCAGCTATCGCAAGCATTATCCGAATAGATTTGAGCATTACCATAGAGAAAAATATTTCATCATAGTCAATACCATAATGTTGACAACACCCCTTAGCAATCAGACAGGCTTTATAGGTCTCCACCTTTCCGACTACATCACTTTTTCTTTTGAAGACTCATTTACACCCAATGGGTTTAACCCCTTTGGGTGGGTCAACCAATATTCACACATCGCTAACCTTCATGGACTCCATTTCGAATTTCATGGCCTCAAGCTATTTCTCAAAATTTGGTCTCAGAATAGCATCCATATAGGTGATCAGATCCTCATCGTTCTCATCGAGTTTGATGGAATCACCGTCTTGAACCAAGAAATCATAGTATCTGTCCAGATGATATGGTACTCTATCGGATAGCCTTAATGGTGCAGGTATATTGGGCTCTAGATTTGATTTAATCAAATTCGACTCAGGTTCAGCTATAGGTGTCAGTTTTTCTACCTGTTGAACTTCATCAAGTTCAACCTTAGAGGGAACAATTCCTTCACCAAGAAACTTCCTTTTCAAAAAGATTTTCTTAAGGCTAACGAACATCTTTTATTCATCAGCATAGTAGAAATAGTATCCTTTGATCTCTTTTAGGTATCCTATAAATATGCACTTGTCAGACCTAAGTCCAAGTTTACCTATAACTAACCATTTGACATAAGCTGGGCACCCCCAAACCCTAAGGTGTGAAAGTGCTAGCTTATGTCCTGTCCATATCTCATATGGAGTCTTAACTACAGACTTACTTGGAATCCTATTTAATAGATAACAAGCCGATTCGAGTGCATATCCTCAGAAGGATATCGGCAAGCTAGCAAAACCCATAATGGATCGGACCATGTCTAACAAAGTTTGGTTCCTCCTTTCAAACACACCATTATGTCGTGGTGTTTCTGAAGGAGTCCATTAGGAGAGAATCCCATTCTCTCCTAGATATGTAAGAAACTCATCGAAAAGGTATTTTCCTTCTCAATCAGATCAAAGAGTTTTAATACTCTTTTCAGTTTATTTTTCTACTTCACTTCAGAATCGTTTGAACATTTTAAAAGAATCCAACTTATGTTTCATCAGATAAACATATCCATATTTGGATAGATCATCTGTAAAAGTGATGAAGTAGAAATATCCACCCTAGCACTTGTGCTCATTGGTCTACATACATCAGTATGTACTAGACCTAAGAGCTCAGTGGCTCTATCACCTTTTTCAGTAAAAGGTGACTTGGTCATTTTGCCAAGAAGACTGGACTCATAGGTTGGAAGTAATTCATAATCACTGACTTTGAGGATTTCCTCTTGAGTCAACCTGTTTATCCTATTCTTGTTTATGTTTCCTAGCCTACAGTGCCATAAGTAGATATCTAACACACTATCTAATCTAGGATGCTTGCCAGTTGAATAGACTACGTTAACAGATTATGATAGCATATACATACCATTGTTCAAATGTCCACAAAAAATAGTAGCACCATTCATAATGACATTACAAACTTATTTCTCTATTAAAATTTCATAATCATTTTTGGCCAAAAGGCCTATAGAAATGATATTTAAAGAAAAATTGGGATAGAAATGACAATCACTAAGAACAATGATATGGGACTCAAATACAAGTTTCAGAATTTCTAAAGCTAAAACTGGAACTGATCTTCCATCTCCAACATTCAGAAACCTTTCAATTTGCTCGAATACTGACCTGTAATCCCTGCAATGAATTATAAATATGGTAAGGGCTACCGATATCCAATACCCATTCAGTAATATCATAAATAGAGAAATTATAAGGAGTTATCATATAAATATCTTGCCCAGCAATAGTTTGCTTCTTTCTCTACCTGTTCGGTTCCAGAGAGGCAATGTACTGAGGATAGTTTCTTTTTCAATGCCCTCGCTTCTTGCAAAAGAAGCATTCAGCTTGACTCTTACCAGGCTTGATCTTCTTGGTCTGGCCCTGCACAGATGTCCCAGTCTGAACTTGCACCTTCTTAGCTTTCTTCTTCTTATTCTTCTTTCATTTTCTAAAGGATCGAGAATCAGAAGATGAACCTCCCATTAAGTTCACCGACTCCTTGTGGAGTTGGTGATCCTTCTCAAAGTTTTGAAGTAACCCCAGTAACCCGTGGTAGTCTACTTCAGGCTTTATCAATCTGAAATGAGTAAGGAATGAGAGAAAGAACTTGGACAATGAATTTAGTATTGCATCCTTCCCAAGTTCTTTATGCAAGGAAAAGCCAAGCTTACTCAATCGTTCTATCAGCTCGATCATGTATAATACATGATCAGTGATAGAGGCACCATCCCGCATTCTAGCATTAAAGATGGGATAACTAGTCTTGTGCCTCTCCATGTCATCGGATGTGCCAAACAAATCTTCCAACACTTGAAGCATGTCCTTTGGCTGAGCTGACTCAAATCTGCGACTGAACTCATCGCTCATAGCATCCAGCATGATGCAGTGCACCATGGTCTGATCACTGAGCCACTTCTAGTAAGTATCTCTGACTATTCTACGTGCATTGGCAGCTGGCTCCTTAGGTATAGGATCCATCAGCACATATAGGATCCATTCATGCTTCAGAACTATTGTCAACTTTCGGTACCAGCTATCGAAGTTGAGTCCCATCAACTTATCATTGTCCAACAATAATCAGAGCAATAGAAAAGTGGCCATATATGCATAAAGAAAAATCATAATCTAATTAGTAATTGATCTAATAAACCTAAAAATTTAGAATTTAATCAAAAGATTCTTCCATAATTTTATTCGAATTGACAGCCTCTACCTCCAATTCGAGGAATTATCCTAATTTCTTAGTGGATACTAGAATCCACATAGACTACACACGAGCCCAACTTTGGTTGGCCAACCCATGTGCATCTAAGGATAGATTCATAATCAATTATTTTTCTAAATAATTTTTAGTAATTAAATTTTGCCCCAGTCTGTAATCAATAGACTTTGGCCTCCACTAAAAAGGTTCGATTAGGTCCAACCATTAATATGACCACTCTTGGCCCATCTAACCAATGAATAATTAGGTCCAACTTTCGTTGGCTAACCTAACCACCATTTAGAAAGATGTAGCCAAGAAATTATATAATGAATGATAATTCCATCAGTCGATAAGCACCAGGCCTTTGGGGCTCCAATGTTTATCCAATTGATGGACCCATTATCATCCACTTAATGAAAGGCTATGATCTAGTTATCATCATAACTAATTTATTTTAAGAATTTAATATTTTAAAAGATTTAATTTTTAAAAAAAAGAAAAGATCAGATGAACCAGCTTATCATGATACTCCCACTAGCTACACCAAGTTAGCTTAAGGGAGACCACTAATAGGCTAGTCTAGAAGTACCTAAATCAGTCATACTGATTTACCTAGCTGACATGGGTCAACTCAAATTGTCAAGTGAGTAGATTAAAATATAATCTCATCAAGAAAGCCAAGTAAGTAAGATCGGTGGGGGGGTCTGCCAAAGCTTGCCTTAGACACCATTAGAAATGGCCAAGTAAGCGGGCTACCAATTAAAGACCATCAATCTGGTTTACCTTAGACACCAACTAATTTAATTAGCTTCAATTAGATCAATCTAGCAGTTCCTACTAGACCGCGTAGCCAAGAATCAAGTTCATCTTGGGTCCATTAAAGACATGGATTTGACCAATTACAACTATTGTAATTGATCTAGAGAATCCTTAACCTAATCTAAGACAATAATTGATTAGATTTAGTCAATTCTCTAATTAAGTCCATTATTTTAACCCTAGGTCTAACCCAATTAATGGACCTAATCCCCACTAAGCCATTTAACCCAATGTGTTATGATTCGTGTCTTAGGATCTTCAATTTACAATCTTAGATCCTAATCAAACAACTTCTTAATTCTTAATTAAGTTTTGGGCTGAGGGTTGGGGTTTAGCTTTTCAAAAATGATTTTTATATTTATAAAATATTTTTACAACATGGTTCTATCAACCAAGTTGCATGTTTGATTCATAATCAAAATGCAAGTAATATAAATATAAATCTACTTTTGATCTAATCTAAACAGGTTTATGTAATTGAAACAGTTTCAACACCAATCAATCATAAATCTTTCTAGATCAAATCTAACATATTTATGGTGATTAAAATTAGATTAAAATATTTTTAATCAGATCATAAAATTTTTAGATCTAATCTAAAATTTTATAATCAATATTTTAGATCAGCACGTACTAGGATAACCTTTCCACTATAAGAGATAAACCTTATAGCAGGACAATCTTATAGCAGTCCATGAAATCTAAAAACTTTATTTTTAGATTTAAAACTATTTTAAATCAATTAAATTATAAATAAAATTAGATCAAATCTAATAAATTTATGATTAAGCAGATCATCACGAAATAGGATAATCTTTTCACTGTAAGGGATAAACTTATAGCAGGACAACCTTATGGCAGTTCATGAGATCTAAATTTTTAATTTTAGATTTAATAATTAGATTATAAATTAGATCTAATCTAATAAATAATCTAAACATGCTCAAGAAAATCATGTAATAATAACCTGGCTCTGATACCAATTGAAGAAATCAAATCTAGGATTTCACAGGTAGATCTTAAAACTTTTTCAAGATCAGATAGTGAAAAACTTAAATAAATTAAATATTTATTTAAATAAATATAAAAATATCCTAGATCTAAGATTTATTATATGATCAAGATATGATATTAAATTAAAAATTAAAAATATAAAGGAAAGATTAACATGTTGATAACATCAACATGCTACAATACTACATCTAATGTAGTTATAGAATAACATATTAGATCTGATACCTGAGCAAGTTAGATATTCTAACTTATTGATCTGGGCTTGAGGATGAAGTCATGAGCCACACACACTACTGGCCTCTAGATGTCATCCACATGAGCCCACGAACACGATCTGAGATCCTGATGCAAGAAATCAGCATAGTATGCTAGTACTATGCTGATCTCTCTTCGATAGTCAATTCGATGCTTTCTTCTTCTAGACTTGGACTCTTCAAAATATTAGAAGAAAGAGGAGAGATTTTTAATATAAGACTCTCTCAAAAAAAATCTTAAAAGGAGGAGGAGAAGAGAAAATCAAAATAGCCCTAGAAGAAGACCCTCTTCTTCTTCTCTTTTCTCTCACCAAGACACCAAGTTTAGTGTCTATGGAACCCCAACTCCCAAGGACCCTCTCCTTCTGATTTTTGAAACACCCCAAAACTCTCCCAAAGGTCTATGTTTCACAAAAGTTTCAAGCCAAAATTCATCCAAAATATATAGAAAAAAAAGAGTCCTTGTCTAGGTCAAATACTAGACAAGGAAAGATCAAACAAGGCAAGTCAAGAGTTGGGCGCCCCCTCCAATATTTCTAGCATGTACCAACAAGAAGGGGTGCACAAAAAAGGTCCTTTCTCATGTTGAATAAGAGAGAAAATAATAGGGAGAGGGGGTGGCACCTATTGGGAGGAGTTTAGGTTTGCTAGGATTCTATCTCATAGAATCCAAAATCAATACAAACTCCTTCTTTGACTTGGTCCTCCATCCAATTATCATATGAGAAAGAGAGAGAGGGGGGGGAAATGCATGAAGACCAAGGAGAAAGGGATTTGTCACACAAAATAAGAGAAGAATAGGTGTGGGGCATGGGATATAGGTGGCGCAAGGATAGGGAGTCCTAGTCACACTAGGACTCCTATTTTGACTTGGTCAAAAATTGGTTTCTCAAATCAAATTAAACTAGAAGTAAACCAATCTAATTAAATTAGATCCTAACCTAATTAAGGATTAAATTAAATTAAATTAAATTCTAATTTAATTTTTTAATCAAATTAGAAAATTGGGTTGACCGGAGTTCTAGTGGAACTATGACTAGTTCTTCCCTGTGCTTGGCTTATCCAATAAGACAATTGGACTTGATCCAATCAAGCTCAAACTAAATCTAATTAAATCATATTTATGTAGACTTAATCTCAGCCCTCTAGCTTAATCAAATGAAGTCAATTAGCAATCTAATTGCTAATCGATCCTCCTGTAATGCTTGCACTAGGTTAAACATCAATCATATTGATTGTTTAACCCTAGAAGATTCTCAATCATTGATCAACTTGAAGGGGAATTCTAATTTTTTGGATCAGGTTCGTTCAGATCTGATTGGATCAAAAGACATATTTCAAAAATTTTTCTCTCATATTCAAATCAAATCTGACACTTTTCATATCTGATTTATAAACTGATAATTAAGAAAATAAAACTAAATTAATTTTAAATTAATTTTTATCTTGATCTTGGATAATCTGATTATCCGTTGATGATCCTGCAGAAGCTCTGAGGTTCTGGATCTAGCCACGCAAGTGTCTGGCCTCTATCGGTATCCACTCGGACTGAATCTTGAGATCTTCTCCTTCTCTTTCTTTTCTCCAAAAATTAGATCTGGGTCTAATTTAGAGGATCTTCAAAACACCATTTGAAGATCTCCCATCGTCTCTACAGCAGTGCTGTCTTCTTCCTTTTTCGTCAGCCTTTCTTGCTTGACTCGCACTAATCAGAAGAACCCAACTTTCTTGGGCGTGGCAAGAAGGGAGAGGGCCAGATGGTGGCATGGAGAAGGGAGAGGGACAACCTTGGGGCGTGGGCTAAGATGAACTCTCTTGCAAGTGGGCGCAGACAGGGTCTATTTATAGACTCTACTACGCCATGCAGTGCTGCATCACCCTGGCCAATCGCATTGCTTCATTCAATCAAATCTAAATCTGATTGATGGGATGACATCATCTGATCCAATCAGATGAGAGACCCACAAGTTCATTCTTAGATGGTGCCTAAGATTGGTCAAAGTAGATACCCATGGGCCACCTAAGTAGAAACCAAGAAGCAACCTAGAGTCCCATCCGTATGGGACTTCAGCGTCCCTATCCATGGGCGCATGCCATCCTGGGCATGCACCCCCTTCTTTCCAATTTCTAGAGAGGGGACAAGCCCCTATCTGCTCTTCAATAAGTGCATGACACATGGGTAGATGTCCAAGGATCAAAGGTCAATGTTTGACCAAGTCAAAGTACAAGAATTAGCAGGTGACGAAAAATGGTAGGTGTTGTCTCAAATTTATCTCATAAATTAAGATAATCCTTTTCTAACTTGGACAAGCTTCAGTCAGATCAGATAAAGGTACCTGAGTGAGCACAAACTTATTTGGCTCAGTCGAGACAACTTTTATGATAGAAAAAGGAGAATGTTAGGCTCAATCGTATGCTAGCACGATTTCCTTGAACCTAATTGAATCTTATTCAAATTAATTGAACTGGGTTAGCCCAATTGATGATATTCAAATCCAAACACTTATTTATGTGATCCAGTTAGGTTCAGTTCTGTATGATAATGGGACATGTCATGATCTCCATCATCGACATCATCGAAACTCCTTTCGATGGATCAGAACTCTTCTGATTCAGACAACTTAGAATGATCGATCATCTAAACCATTTTAATTGCTCCCAAAATCCACCAGTGACACCTAGCAGCATATATGGCAACCCATCAAAATTGAAAATAAACCTCTCTGTGTAGCTACTTATGTGATTAAGTTCTTCTAACTTGAGCCCCCGATCAGATTCGGGTTAAGGTAAACTCGTCAAACCCTAATTTCTATCATATGATTTAATCATTCGATTCAAGTCCGATGTGAAAACCTTAATAGAAACTCTTTCTATTATTTCACACTCTCTGCCATGGCCATGGGCTTATGGACTTGATTCTCATGATCATCATAGGGCTGCTCCTTATCCACTGAGGTAGATAGATTCCATCTTGGTGCAATCCAATTCCTACAATGAACATGCTATAGCCAACATACACCTCAGGGTTCCGAATGACTAGGAGATCAAGTCATGGTGTAGTCAAACTATAACACCCTCAAGGTGAATTGCCGATGCACCTCAGGTCAAAGAACCAGACACACCACTGCAGCATCGAGTCAGTCATCGACGAGAAGGTAGACTTTCTTATGACTACTCGAGGTGGTCACGCTCAGTGCTCTCATTCTCTAACAAGTACCTATACTCTCGCTCCAGTGTCTCCACACCATAGACTCAAGACTCATCTACTACAAAGAAGCAATTGTACACTAATCTTTCAGATCAATCACCATCCTCATGATGATCCTACGGTCAGGAGCATTTCATGAGTTAATAATGAAAATTCTTGTCTTAAATTTTCAGCTCTTAAAAATAAGAATTATCATTACCATTAACTTAAAGAATATATCACAGACACTAAATATACATATGTAATAGAAAATAATTCATTTTATTATTTATAGTCAAAATTATAATTTTGCCCTTAAAAGTGTATTACAAGTGTCAGCCAATTCTGGCTTCTAGGGCACACATATCTAACACAACCATCCGATCAAATCGTGAGCTCTAATGTATGTGACCTCATAGATCCGAACCTAAGCTAGTAGCATAGCAATAGATTTTTGTACCAATCGAAGTAACCATCTAGCAATAGTACCTGATGGTCGGATAAGTCGAATATATAGAACAACATCCTTAGAACCCATGCAAATATAGTTTTCATATAATTCATCCCCTTGACCAAAATACTTGTAGGACACCTCAGAGTTCAACTATCAACTTTGATCAGGTTGTCCATATTATATTTTAAAATATCAAATCCATCTGATGGATTATCCTAGCCAAGGTTTTGCTATATTGAAATATAGTGATACATTCTTCTCCAACTCTTGGAGTGGTCAATTCCATCTTACTCATACACCAACTTTGCAAGTATTTGATTGTGCCCAAAAGCCTTTCGTTACTGAATTAGAAATTCAGTTAGTCTGGTACCAAAGCACAGTAAGTTGCTTGCAAGTCACTGAAGTTATCTCAAATCTAAGGAATGCTTATACCTATATCCCATCATAGATATTCTCGATAGTAGAATGCTCTAGAGTTGATCATGTTCTATGATGATGTATCCATACATCTCACCTGTATGCTATACCAAGGTCTCCATACTCCTTGGTTAAGAGGATAGCCAATCCATATGGCATACAGTGACCTATGCTTGATAGATGCTGTCATCCTAAGTAACAGCCTATCATTTGGTCATGAATAAATTTAAGGACTAATCGATAAATCCTCTCTTTATCGAAGCTAAATAGTCTTAAGAACTTCATCACAATAATGAAGTTTATTAGAAGATGAATACTTTATGATGAAAAATATCAAAAATATATTTTATTTATTAATGAATCAATTATAGATATAATATAGCTCAACCATCAATAGGCTGATGATTGACTTTGGGATACATTTTCCAACAAATATTTAGCATGCAATCTTAATATCTCCATGTTGGTGCTGTAACTTATCAGACATTAAGCCCAACATGTCACACCTGACCTTGTTATCATCGTTCAACCATTTTTCATGAGATGCTTCCTGATCCACGGTCAAACGTGCTGGTAAAGTGGGGAGGTCCTGGTCCAATACATAGATCAACTTTTTCAAACTCAAAATAATTTTGAAGTTTCTTAGCCAATCCATGTAATTTGGACCTATCAGTCTGTGGGTATCTAAGATTTGGGCTTAGAGTTTAGACATAGATATTTTTCTATAGAGAGTCAAAATTTCTAGTTAGACTTATAATTTGACTCGACCAATTTATTTAAGAAATTCATTTTTAAATAAATTAGGCTCCCACTATTTTCTCGGATCCTTACACTCCCTGGGCAGAGATGCGAAAATCATCACGATCATTGATTTCTAGTGGATGGTACGGTCCCACCGACTGGATCAGCATCTCACCTAATAGTTATTAGTGATGGATTAATTGATGAGTAGACAACTCTTTGTCTAATATTTCTCTTAACATGGTGCACCCAAACCTGGTCTCTAATTCATGAAGGTCATAATACCCAAAATATTGCTCCACTCCTTAGTTAAGTTAGACCCACCATTTGCATAAATTGAATTCATGATTGGATCCCTCACCGTTTTCAGAATATTGAGCCCAATCCATCCTCCAACCCATAGCATCCAATGCCTAACAGACATGGTTGCATCTGTTGGGTTTGGTGTGCAGAGCGAAAGCATGGATTTCAAAGCAAAATTATGAAATCATAAAACCAAACCCAAAACCTAGGACCATCTTATTAGAATTTAAATCATATAATATATATTTATAACATAAATGAAGATATTCGAACATATCTTTGATCGCTAATTTTCAACTTGACCTTGATCACTAGTAACAATTCGTCAGGGTTCCATCAGGTGCCCATGTATTCATCCTCCAATGTTGATCCACACAAGGACTTGATCAAGACACCAGCATCTTTATTTATTTTAATTAAAATTCTTACGATATGAATTTTAATTAATTTGGATAGAACCTTCCTTAGCCTTTGCTGTCACCCTTCTTTCCTACCCTTTCTTATCTTTCTTTTTTTTTCTTGTCTTCCTTTTCAATCTTCCTAAGCCCTTGTCCTAAAGCAGACCTTTTGTTCTTAATTAGAACTTATCTTAACAAGAGAAGGAAGAAAGAAATTGGACAACTATGGAGAGTGGTAAGAAAGAAAGAAGAGTTCTCAAAAATTCCCTTGACACTATGGAGTGCACCCCTATTTATAGTATACGTAGGGGTGCCTCCTCATTTTTCTCATCCCTATTCTCATTTAAAATCTCACACTCATTAGCCTATCTCATGCCCCTTCAAAAGAAAAATGCCACAAAGAATACATAGGATTAATACGAAGAGTTGCCTTAGAGCAGAAGGACTCTTCATAAAATTTCTATGTAAGTTTCTTCCGAAAAGTCGCAAGACTTCAATATATGGTGCCATAAAATAAGAGATAAGATCAGATGAGATGGCCATCCAATGGCTAAGAAAGGGGATGCCTCATCTGAATTTTAGGATGGAGAAAATTGGTGTGGAAAAGTCAAAGTTTCAAAAGCTTTGACTTGGTCCAAGGGGCACCTACAAGCAACGGGGTGGCAAAGACTCTTTGGTTGTCCAAAAACCTAATAACCAATGAAGAGAAGGACTCTTCTGCACCCTCTCTTCAGCTAAAATCATGTAACAAATTTACATGAAAAGCTAAGAAAGACTTTGGCGTCAAAACATATCCATGCGCCACATGTCCCTACCGCATGGACCAAATCCCATGTACCAAAGAAAGAGTCTCTGGCACATGGGTGGCTTATTTATGACACCCAATCCCTTAGTCAGCAAGCCAAGGGTCAATCCAATCAATTAGCCAAATTTGATTTGACTTAAATTGGATTTAATTAGCCTAAATTGGAACCCGATTCAAATCCAATTTGAATTTAGGTGCTAGGATTTGTAATATGTGCTAGCATATTCAACCTGCAAACATGGTCTAATCTAATTAGACCATTGATAAATTCCCTTTGTGTGTGATCCATTGGGTTCTACATCTAGCCAGCAGTAGGTCTGGATGCGATTTGACCTAATCTGGTTAGAACTCAACCAAACCGATTTAGGTCAAAACTAGCTAACCTGATTCAACCAATTAGAACACTTTCTAATTAATGATCAAATTAAACTCTTTAATTCGATCGAACCCATAAGATAAGATTGATATCTAGCAACGTATCATGTTTATCTAGAAGATATAGAATTTTGATAGAAATATCAAAAATATCCTTTAATGAAAAGTTACCATGCAACAAGATCCTTCGATCATCCTGCATCTCGAATATGACTCTGGGTATGAAAATATGTCAAACACAATATCATATTCATATTTCTCTCAATCTTTTGATGATGATTCAATTAATGAAATATTAGAAATCATTTCTAATTTTTATTATGCTTTAATCAAAGACTTTCTAAATCATCATTTGATTGAAGCAAGTAGGATGCGATCTCCTCTTAGATCGATTCCATGTTGACCTACTCACAACCTTCATATATAATCCACCATATCTAGAACATCCCATACATGACTAAGTCATGAATGAGTATGAACCAAAATATCAATTCATACATATAAGATTCTATAGTAGTCTCAGGTCAAAAGATTACATGCATAAGTCCCACTATGAGAACTATCTATTGACATGTAGATAAGACTCCATTAGATGTTCTTCAGTTGGATCAATTCAGTGAACTCATTCTCTAATGAGCACCCACATCCTTGTATTAGTGTCATACACAAGTGATAGTGAGATCAATCACCCTTTCATTAAGCATATATAGGATGTGCCAGTCTTTTCGAAAACATTAATCCCCAACTCGATGTTCCATCAACTAGAAATATTTTAAATTAGAATTTTGAGATTTTAGGTCTCACAAGTATGATTTCATCTTAACCCTAAAACCATAGCCCTAATTTATGAGATTCATCATAATCTTAAATAAATAATTAAGATGCATCATATAATGAAATAAATATCTTTATTTATTTAAAAATGTCATTACATGAGTTTGGAAGATAAAGAATAGTCCATCAAAATATAAATTTTGATTAGCTTAAGGGCATATTCCTTTCAATCTCCTACTTGCACTAAAGCCAATCATCCTTATATTTTAATCCCATACAATCAAGGTTGTGATCGAATTGTAGCTGTGGTAAAGCCTTGGTGAACAGGTCTGTTATGTTGTTCTTTGTTTCTACTCATTCAATGATAACATCTTGTCTTTCAATAATTTCAAGAATAAGATGGAAGCATCTCAGAATGTGCCTGGATTTATGATGAGACCTTAGTTCCTTTGCTTGAGCAACTGCTCTAGTATTATCATAATAAAGTGGTATTGGGTTCTCAATTTTAGGAATAACACCCAATTCAGTGATGAACTTCTTCATCCAGATAGCTTTCTTGGCGGCTTCACTTGCAACTATGTACTCTACCTCAATAGTTGAGTCAGCTATAGTTGGCTGCTTGGTACTCTTCCAACTTATTGCTCCACCATTCAGAATAAAAATATATCCTAAAATGAATTTGCTATCATCTAGATTTGATTAAAAAGTAGAGTCAGAATATCCTTCTAGTTTGAGATCAGATCCATCATATACTAGAAAAATATCCTTAGTTCTTCTCAAGTACTTAAAAATATTTTTCACAACTTTTTAATGATCCTCTCCTAGATCAGCCTGAAATCTATTGGCTATGCCTAAAGCATAAGTAACATCAGGCCTGGTATATGACATGGCATACATTATTGATCCTACAGCCGAAGCATAAGGAATAGAACTCATTCTATTTCTCTCTTTAGGTATCTTAGGAGACATCTTCTTAGAGACATGTATGCCTTGACTCATGGGTAAGTAACCTCTTTTACTCCCATCCATACTGAACCTTTTCAGTATTAAGTCAATGTACCTAGACTGGGACAAACCTAGCATCCTCTTAGATCTATCTCTATAGATCTTTATACTTAGTATATAGGATGCTTCTCCCAAGTCTTTAATAAAAAATTTATTTGATAACCATAACTTGACCGATTATAACATTGGGATATCATTCCCAATGAGGAGTATGTTATCTACATATAGAACCAAGAAAACTATGGCACTCCCACTAGTCTTCTTATACACACATGGTTCATCCATATTTTTGATGAAGCCAAACTCTTTGACTGTAACATCAAAGTAGATATTCCAACTTCTTGAAGCTTTCTTCAATCCATAAATGAATCTTTTAAGCTTGTGTACCTGATTTGATCTCTCATTTGAGATAAATTCCTTTGGCTATGACATGTAGACCTCCTCCTCAAGAAAATTATTAAGGAAGGTGGTCTTCATATCTATTTGCCATATTTCATAATCATGGTATGCTACTTTTGCAAGCATAATCCAAATAGATTTGAGCATGGCAATAGATGAAAATATTTCATCATAATCAATATCCTATTTTTGCCTAAAATTCTTAGCCACTAATCTGGCCTTATAGGTTTCAACTTGACCATCTGCTCCAATCTTTTTTCTTATAGACCCATTTGCATCCAATAAGATTTACAACCTCTGGTGCATCCACCAAAGTTCATACTTTGTTGGTGTACATGGAGTCCATTTTGGATTGCATGGTAGCCAACCATTTGTCTGAGTCCTTACTCATGACAGCTTCCATATAGGTTAGAGGTTCATCATTCTCAATGACTTGGGCTTCATTATTCTTAATAATAAATCCGTACCTCATAGGTGCATGTCGCACTCTATCTGATCTATAGATTGGAGTTGTGTTCTGGTTCTTTCTTATTTATGTGTTTATTTTCTTGAGAAATATCTATTTATTTTTCTTGAACTTCACTAAGTTCAATGTTTCTCCCACTGTCCCTTTCTAGAATAAATTCTTTCTCCATGAAAGTGGCATGCCTACTTACAAACATCTTTTGTTCAGTAGGATGGTGGAATAGATATCCCATACTTTCTCTAGGATATCCTACAAATAGACATCTATCTGCTCTAATATCTAGCTTATGTCCAAAATTTTTTTTACATATGCTGGACAATCCCATATCTTAAGATACTTAAGATTAGATTTTTTTCTTCTCCATATCTTATATGGAGTGCTAGATACAGACTTAGAAGGTACTCTATTCAAGATATATACTGTGGTCTCCAAGGCATAACCCCAAAAGAAAATAGATAATTCTATGAAGCACATCATGGTTTGTACCATATCTAATAAGGTACAATTTCTCCTTTTGGCTACACCATTTAATTACGGTGTATAAGGAGGGGTCCATTCAAAGAAATTGCCCTTTACTTTAAGATAGTCTAGAAATTTATTGGATAAGTATTCTCCTTCTTGATCAGATTGAAGGATTTTTATACTCTTTCTAGTTTGTTTCTCGATCATACTTTGATATTCTTTAAATTTATCAAAGGCTTCGAATTTGTGTTTCATAAGATATACATATCCAAACTTAGATAAATCATCAGTGAATGTTATAAAATAAGAGTACCCTCCTCTGGCCTGAGTTATCATAAGATCACATATATCTGAATGTACAAATCCTAAAAACTCACTTGTCCTTTCTCTATGTCCACTAAATGGAGTCTTAGTCATTTTACCCATGTGACATGATTTATAAGTTTCTAATGATTCATAATCATAAGGTTCAAAGAACTTTTCTTAGTAAAACTTGTTAATCCTGGTCTCACTAATATGACCAAGTTGACAATACCAAAGTAAAGTATTATTTATATTCTCTCTTTTAATGACATATTTTACCGCAGTGACACTAGGTCATCTGTCTAGAGGCTCTCTTCTCCTTCTTTCTCTTATTTATGCCACTTTTAGGGTTCAGCCTTCTCTTTGAATCCTTTTTACCTGCCTTCTTCTTGGAGATCCTATCTACAAGAAGAAGAGAATCCTTATCCATCTTGATATGACTCTCTACTATTTTTGACATATTTAATAGCTCTGGTAGGATGGTATTTAGTTTGTTCATGTGATAGTTCACAACAAACTAAGAAAATGATTCTGAGAGTGATTGCAAGATTAAATCCTAACTCAACTCTCCATCCATAACAAAACCTAATTGACTTAATCAAGTGATTAAATCAATTACCATCAGAACATGGTTTTATATGGATGATCCTTCTATCATCCTTATATGGAATAACTGCTTAGATATCTCATATCTAGCAGTCCTACTCTGCTTTCCATAAAGCTCTTTTAAATTAAGCAATATGGACCGAGTATTCATGCCATCATGCTGCCTCTATAACTCATTATTCATAGAGGCCAATATGATGCATTTGATAGTTAATGAATCATTTTGCCACTTCTTATAAGTGGCTTTTTCTTCATCTATGGCATCTTCCCCTAATTTCTTAGGATTAGGAAATTCGAGGATATAGGAGAGATTCTCCTGATTAAGTACTATTTAAGATTTCTCAACTAATCTACATAATTGAGATCAATCAATTTATTTGAATCCAAAATTGAACGCAGTGAAAGTGAAGAAGCCATTTAAATCTATAGAATATTATATAAGCAAACAACTCATGATGACATACACAATTAAATTAGAACTTTAATTTAATTATGTCTCTCACTATTTTATCGAATATCATAATTCTCTACTATGATAATCGAGAAACCCTAATTGATTTTCTTAGTGGGATTGAGATCCTAATCTTATGGTTGCACAACAAATCTTTTATAAGTTCAAAGGTAGAAAATTCTTTCCAATTGCATCTCATGCATTTCTCAATATAACCCTGGCCTCTAAAACATTAATAGCCTTGTATTAGCATAACAAACTATAATATTTTAGTTAAGTAGGATCCTTCATTTCTATACAGTCACAATAGAATATAACTACTCTTATGGCTGCACAACAAAGCAATTATACCTAATATGCTGTAAGCATCTCAATGCACTAGATTAATATTACATCAGTTTTCATAATAGGTCTTATGGTTACACAACAAACCTAATATGGTTTATGACATAATAATGAACTAGCATAAAGAAAGGCCTTTAATATAGTGAATCAAAAGAATTCGTCCGTCGAGCTGGCTTGGTCCATAGTCGAGCCGGATCGACAACGTCTGGCTCGAGCATCGCTTTCTATCTGTCTAAGAGAGCTTGCTTGAATCTACCTCGAGCTGGCTCGATCTCACGCTGAGCTAGCTCGGCTACGTTTCTGAGCCAGTTCGATTGTGTATCAGATCTAAATTTCAATAGCAATGCCTAAGCATCCAATCTAGAATTAAATCAATCGAATCGGCCAGGTAAGTGGGAGAGAAATGGGGGTCCCTCCATTGCTTTTTCTAGACACCAATGAATTGGCCAGGTCAGAGAATGGAATCAATTAAAAATTATGTTCTCTTTATCAATCATGAACCATTTTCTTAGACATCGATTGATCAATTTTACATCCAGATTGGTTCTGCTATCGGTTGATTGCACTATAACTTAATATAATTTTTATAGAGAACTTAAATGATCTCTTTGCACATTCTAATTTAAAATCATACTAAACACAAGAATAATATCAATCATGATATATAACAAACATAATAGCATGTATAATCATTCTAGGACATCCATCATCACATAATGAACATTTATCACTATGCCAAGGCAATCTTACAGAATGATATACATCATAATCTAATTATGAATAATTAAACATGATCTCATCACATTAAAAACATGCTAAAATTTTAAATATGATCATATCATATTGATAATTTTGTCATTAAATCACAAATATAACAACATATGATTTAGTCTAATAAGGTTTGCTCTAATACCACTATTGGGTTTGGTGTGCAGAGCGGAAGCATGGATTTCAAAGCAAAATTACGAAATCATAAAATCAAACTCAAAACCTAGGACTATCTTATTAGAATTTAAATCATATAATATATTTATAGCATATATAAATGAAGGTATTGGAACATACCTCTGATCGCTAAATTCTATCTTAACCTTGATCACCAATGTTGGTGCAAAATCTGGTTGACACCGGATCGAGCTGGAGTTGGAGAAGATGAGGTCACCACCAGTGTTCTGCAAAATAAAGTCCCATCCAGAGTTGATGATGGTGGCTTCGGCAAGACCCTCTGATGATCAAGTCAGCTCTTCTGACCAATAGAAATGAAGTGCTCGGATATGAATTCGGTAGAGTTTTGGAGAAGAAGAAGAGAGTTTAGAGAAAATATATCTGAAAGATCTCCTTTTATAGATGGAGCTTATCGTAACCGTCCGATAGTGGGTTGCTTTGGGTCATCTAAAATTTATTACGAAGAGAGGTGTTACTCATAATAGACTGATAATGATAATCGTAACCGTTCGGAGGGAGCAGGTGTTCGAAATTCGATTGAAGAAGAAGTTTGGAAAGAGTTTGGCTTCTATAGGAATTTGATTCAAGGAGATGTCTGGAAAGAGTTTGGCTCCTGAAGGAATCCGACTGAAGAAGAAGTCCGGAAGGAGTTCGGCTCCTAGAGAAATTCAACTGAAGGAGAGGTTCGAAAGGAGCTCGGCTCCTATAAAAATTCGACTGAAGGAGAGGTTCGAAAGGAGTTCGGCTCTTGGAGGAATCCGACTAAAGCAGATGTTCGAAAAAAATTCGGCTTCTGAAGAAATCCGACTGAAAGAGAGGTTCGAAAAAAGTTTGGCTAGGAATCTGACTGAAGGAGATGTCCAAAAGGAGTTTGGCTTCTAAAGAAATTTGACTGAAGGAGAAATTTAGAAGGAGTTTGACTCTTGGAGAAATCAAACTGCTGAAGGAATTTGGAAGAAGTTTGGCTCTTGGAGGAATCCAACTGAAGGAGATGTCTGAAAGAAGTTTGACTCTGGAGAAATTCGACTGAAGGAGAAATCCGAAAGGAGTTCAGCTCTTGTAGAAATCTGACTGAAGGAGATGTCCGAAAGAAGTTTGGCTCTTGAAGAAATTTGATTAAAGAAAAAATCTATAAAAAGTTTGGCTCTAGGAGAAATCAGACTATCGAAGGAATCCAGAAGGAGTTTGACTCCTGAAGGAATTCGATTGAAGGAGATATTCAGAAGAAGTTCTGCTCCTGAAGAAATCCAACTGAAGGAGAGATTCGAAAGGAGTTCGGCTCCTAGAGGAATTCGATTGAAGAAGATGTTTGGAAGGAGTTCGGCTCCTAGAGAAATCTGACCAAAGGAGAGGTTTGAAAGGAGTTCGACTCTTGTAGGAATCTAACTGAAGGAGATGTCTGGAAGGAGTTTGGCTCTTGAAGAAATTCGACTGAAGAAGAAATTCGAAAGGAGTTCGGCTCTTGGAGAAATCAGACTACTGGAGGAATTTGACTGAAGGAGATGTCTAGAAGGAGTTTGACTCCTAGAGGAATTCGATTGAAAGAAAAATTCGGAAGGAGTTTGGCTCTTGTAGGAATCTGATTGAAGGAGATGTCTGGAAGGAGTTTGGCTCTTGAAGAAATCCGACTGAAGGAGAAATTCGAAAGAAGTTCAGCTCCTAGAGAAATCAGACTACTAGAGGAATCTAGAAGGAGTTTGGCTCCTAGAGGAATACGACTGATGGACATATTCGAAGGGAGTTCGGCTCTTGAAGGAATCCAACTAAAGAAGAAATTTGGAAGGAGTTCGGCTCCGGATGAGTTTGGAAGGAGTTCGGCTGCTGGAGGGGCCTGACTGATGGAGAAGCCTGGGAGTAGTTTGGCTGAAGTCTGAAAAAAGTTCGACTGCTAGAGGAGTTTGGTTAGGGTTCGACAGCTAGAGGAGTTCGACTACTAAAGGAGTTCGACCGCTGAAGGGGTTCGACCGCTAGAGGATGAATTTCTGATTGAAGCTCTTTCGTGATTACCAGTTGCATTAGGCTAAGCATCAGACTAAACTTCGATGGGAGCAGGATTTATCCTCAACAATAGTCCCCCACTTCTGAGTTTGAAATTCGAAGGAAGGGAGTACATAAAAGGCGACTGCCGAAGTCCTTTTCAGGCTTTGCTCCATTGAGATTGAAGCTCGAGAGAGATCTGTTCTCCTGCTGAGGTTGAAGGAGATCTTATCTCCTATTGAGGTCAAAGCTTCTGGAAGCTCGGGGGAGATCTTATCTCCAACCGAGGTTGAAGGAGATCTTATCTCCTATTGATGTTGACGTTAAAGCTTGGGGGAGATCTTATCTCCAGTCGAGGTTAAAGTTGAAGCTCGAAGGAGATCTTATCTTCAGCCAAGGTTGAAGGAGATCTTATCTCCTATTGACGTTGAAGCTCGATGGAGATCTTATCTCTAGCCAAGGTTGAAGGAGATCTTATCTTCTGTTGATGTTGATATTGAAGCTTGAGGGAGATCTTATCTCCAGCCTAGGTTGAAGGAGATCTTATCTCCTATTGACATTAATGTTGAAGCTCGGGGCAGATCTTATCTTCAGCCAAGGTTGAAGAAGATTCTTATCTCTTGCTAATGTTGAAGTTGAAGTTGAAGCTTGGGAGAGATCTTATTCTCAGCCGAGGTTGATGGAGATCTTATCTCCTGTTGATGTTGAAGCTCGAGGATGATCTTATCTCCAGCCAAGGTTAAAGGAGATCTTATCTCCTATTGATGTTGAAGCTCAGAAGAGATCTTATCTCCAGCCGAGGTTGAAGTTGAAGCTCGGGAGAGAATCTTATCTCTAGCCGATGTTGAAGTTGGAGCTCGGAGGATATCTTATCCCCAGTCGAGGTTGAAGGAGATCTTATCTCCTATTGACGTTGAAGCTCGAGGGAGATCTTATCTCCAGTCGAGGTTAAAGTTGGAGCTCAGGGGAGATCTTTATCTCCAGTTGAGGTTGAAGGAGATCTTATCTCCTGTTGATGTTGAAGCTTGGAGAGATCTTATCTCTAATCGAAATTAAAATTGATGTTTGGGGAAGATCTTATCTCCAGCCGAGGTTGAAGGAGATCTTATCTATCTTATCTCCTATTGACGTTGAAGCTCAGGAAAGATTCTTATCTCCAACCGAGGTTGATGTTGGAGTTCGAAAAAGATCTTATCTCCAGTCGAGGTTGAAGGAGATCTTATCTCTTATTGACGTTGAAGCTCGAAAAAGATCTTATCTCCAGTTGAGGTTGAAGTTGGAGCTCGAGGGAGATCTTATCTCCAGTCGAGGTTGAAGGAGATCTTATCTCCTATACCAAAAGCCTTCTATCTGGTCTAAAAAAGAAGTCCAGCTTAATCTTTTCCTATTATAATTCACAAAAGATATGAATGTTGAAATAAGAATTCTCTATTGAAAAGTGGTTAACGATATTATAAGTTTTCAAAATTTTAATGTTGACACTATGTAGCTCCTTAATATCTTTTCTTGCTGATATCCCACGACCATGGTATTGATACTTTTACGCAGGGATTGGCTTCTTTAAGACCCCTCCCCCTAGGTCTCCTTCGATTGCGAAAGAGCCCTTGGTTGCTCTCCTCTTGCTTCAGGTTGGCGTCTGAGGAATCAACCCAGTCTCCTAATGAGCTCCTCGATTTCGTCTTGGAGCTGAATGCATTCTTCAGTATCGTGGCCATGGTCACGATGGTAGAGGTAGTGCTTTCTTCGATTGCGCTTGTTTGGAAGAGATCGTAATTCTTCTGGTCTTGGTAGCTAATTCTTAATTTCCATTAAAACTTGAGTTTTAGGAGCATTAAGGGGGGGCGTAGTTATGGAACCTTTCGAGAGGAGAACTTTTTCGTGCCCTTTTGTCGGGGCTTCTTTGATGATGAGCTCGAGGAGGAGTTCAAGCTTGCTTGCACTCGGGGGGAGTCCTTAAGCACGGCCAAACTTCATTCGGCCCTCCTTCAGTGGTGGGTCTATTAGACTCGCCCGTCCGCCATTCTCCTACAGCTTCTTCATCCTTTAACTTAAAGGCTTCTACTACAAAGGCATATCCCTCAGCCCGAGCTAGCAGATCGATAAAGTTTCTAGAGTACTTCTTCTTCAGGAAGAATAGCAAATCGTTCTTCTGAAGACTGCTCTTAAGTGCGGCCATCACAATAGACTGGTCTAGATTCCGGACCTCCAATGCAACAGCATTAAATCAAATAACATAAGCCCGGATAGATTCCTCCTTCTACTTAATATTCATTAGAGAATCTGAACCTCGATGGAGACGTCGGCTGCTGACGAAGTGAGCCGCAAACTAGTGGCTTATCTGGTCAAATGAGAAGATCGTACCTAGCTTCAACGTTCAATACCAGTTTCTTGCTACTTTCTTTAAGGTAGATGGAAAAGCTCAGCATAAGATGGCGTTTGATATACCATGGAGCAGCATCATGGTCTGAAAGGCCTCCAGATTATCGACCAGATCAGAAGTTCCATCATAGCCTTCAAGTTGGGGAAGCTTGAAGTTTGGCGGAATGGGCTCTTACATAATTCGAAGAGAGAAAAGAGGATCGGTGCAGACATCGTCATGGGGAGTCGGGGTAATGTGATGGAGTTCTTTAATCCATTGGCTCATTTCCTAGAACCTTTGATTTAGGAGATCTTCACGATCGTTGATCTCTAAAGTTTTTTGGTGGGACGGAAGCAAAGCTTCCCCTAGGGTTGAATCATGGTCCGAGCAATGGCTCTCCACCCTCTGTTTTCTCTTCTTAGAGGTCACCGATTGGCTAGCCCAAGTCGCCCATCCCCTAATTGGATCATGGGGCTCCGAAAGAGCCTACTTCAGTTGAATTGGTGCTGGAGCTTACCGATGTATGGCCTGCACCACCTCCGTGAGATCGCAAAACTACTAGATCAGTAGGTTGAACTACTCCACATCCACTATAGCTATAGGTGGAGCTTGAGTTACTAGAGCTAGAGTGGGAACGGATTGATCTGGACGGGATCTGGCTATAGAGACCGTTGATCATCGAGTCAAAGCTTTTCTTGGTGGCATTTTTTTTTCAGGAAGAACTTTAGAGAAGAAGAAGAAAGATCACTACTGAGCACTCCTTTAAGATCAAGAAAACCTCAGAAATAGAGGGCCCTCCTTCTAGCACTAATCCTATTGGTACAGAATCTGGTTGACACCAGATCGAGCTGGAGTTGAAAAAGATGAGGTCACCATCGGTGACCTACAAAATAAAATTCCATCTGGAGTTGGTGGTGGTGGCTCCGACAGGATCCTCCGACGATCAAGTCAGCTCTTCTAGCCAACAGAAATAGAGTGCTCGGATATGAATTCGGCAGAGTTTTAGAGAAAGAGAAGAGAGCTTAGAGAAAACGTATCTGGAGGGTCTCTTTTTATAGACGGAGCTTGTCGTAACCATCCGATAGTGGGCCACTCTGGGCCACATAAAATTTATTATGGAGAGAGGTGTCGCTCGTAATAGACTGATAATGATAGTCGTAACGGTCCAAAGAGAGTAGGCATTCGGAATCCGACTGAAGGAGAAGTCTGGAAGGAGTTTAGCTCCTGTAGGAATCCAACTGAAGGAAATGTCCAAAAAGAGTTTGGCACCTGGAGGAATTTGACTAAAGGAGAAGTCCAGAAGGAGTTTGGCTCCTAGAGAAATTCGACTAAAGGAAAGGTTCGGAAGGAGCTCGGCTTCCTAAGTCCAGAAGGAGTTTGGCTCCTAGAGAAATTTGACTGAAGGAGAGGTTCAGAAGAATTTTGACTCCTTAGGAATCCGACTGAAGGAGAGGTTCAGAAGGAGTTCAGCTCATGAAAGAATCTGACTAAAGAAGATGTCCGAAAGGAGTTTGGATCTTCGAGAAATTTGACTGAAGTAGAGGTTCGAAAGGAGTTCGGCTCTTGTAGGAATCCGACTGAAGGAGATGTCCAGAAGAAGTTCGGCTCCTAGAAAAATCCAACTGAAGGAGAAATCTGAAAGGAGTTCGGCTTCTGAAGAAATCAGACCATTGGAGGAATTCAGAAGGTGTTTGGCTCCTGAAGGAATTTGATTGAAGGAGATGTCTGAAAGGAGTTTGACTCTTAGAGGAATCTGACTGAAGGAGAAATTTAGGAGTTTGGCTCCTAAAAAAATCAGACTATAGGAGGAATTCAAGAAGGAGTTTTGGCTCCTGATGGAATCTAACTAAAGGAGATGTCCAAAAGGAGTTCGGCTCCTAGAGGAATCTGACTGAAGGAGATGTCTAAAAGGAGTTTGGCTCCTAGAGGAATCCGACTGAAGGAGAGATTCAGAAGGAGTTTGGCTCTTGTAAGAATCCGACTGAAGGAGATGTCCGAAAGGAGTTCGTCTCCTAGAAAAATTTGACTGAAAGAAAAATTCAGAAGGAGTTTGGCTCTTAAAGAAATCAGACTATTGGAGAAATTCAGGAGTTCGGCTCTTGGAGGAATCCGACTAAAGGAGATGTCCGAAAGGAGTTTGGCTCCTGAAGGAATTCGATTGAAGGAGAAATTCAGAAGGAGTTCGGCTCTTGTAGGAATCCAACTGAAGGAGATATCCAAAAGAAGTTCGGCTCCTGGAGAAATCTGACTGAAGGCAAAATTCGGAAGAAGTTCAACTCCTGGAAAAATCAGACTGCTAGAGAAATTCAAAAGAAATTCGACTCCTAGAGAAATCCAACTAAAGAAAATGTCCAAAAGAAGTTTGGCTCCTGGAGGAATCTAACTGAAGGAGAAATTCAGAAGAAATTCAGCTCCTGGAGAAATCAAACTGTTGGAGGAGTCTGAAAGGAGTTCGACCGTTGGAGGGGCCCGACTGATGGAGAACCCTGGGAGTAGTTCGGCTGAAGTCCGAAAGAAGTATGGGTACTGAAGGAGTTCGGCTGGAGTTCGGCTGTTGGAGGAGTTCAGCTACTGAAGGAGTTCGATCGCTGGAGGGATTCGATTAGGATTCAACTACTGGAGAAAGAATTTCTAATCGAAGCTCTTCCATGATTACCAGTTGCATTAGGCTAAGCATCAGACTAGACTTCGGTGGGAGCGGGGTTTATCCCCAACAACCAGTAATAGTTCGTTAGGAGTTCCAACAAGTGCCCATGTGTTTATCCTCCAATGTTGATCCACACGGGGATTTGATCAAGATACCAACATCTTTACTTATTTTAATTAAAATTATTTTGATAAGAACTTTAATTAATTTAGGCAGAATCTTCTTAGCCTTTGCTGTCACCCTTCTTTCCTACTCTTTCTTACCTTACTTTTTTTTTTCTTGTCTTTCTTTGCAATCTTCCTAAGCCCTTGTCCTAAAGCAGACCTTTTGTCCTTAATTAGGACTTGTCTTAACAAGGGAAGAGAGAAAAGAATTTGATAACCATGGAGAGTGGTAAGAAAGAAAGAAGAGTTTTCAAAAATTCTCTTGAAACTATGGGATGCACCCCTATTTATAATGTATGTAGGGGCGCCTCTTCATTTTTCTTAAGTCTATTCTCATTTAAAATCTCAGACCCATCAGCCTATCTCATGCTCCTTCAGAAGAAAACACCATGCGTAATACATAGAATTAATATAAAGAGGTGCCTTAAAGTAGAAGGACTCTTCGTAAAATTTCTACGTAAGTTTCTTCCAAAGAGTTGCAAAACTTCAATATGTGGAACCATAAAATAAGGGATGAGATCAAATGAGATGGCCATCCAATGGCCGAGAAAGAGGATGCCTCATCTTAATTTTAGTGTGGAGAAAATTGGTGTGGAAGAGTCAAAGTTTCAAAAGCTTTGACTTGGTCGAAGGGGCGCCTACAAGCAAGGGGGCGGCAAAGACTCTTTGATTATCCAAAAACCTGATAACCAATGAAGAGAAGGACTCTTTTGTGCCCTCTCTTCATCTAAAATCATGTAACAAAATTTATGTGAAAAGCTAAGGAAGACTTTGGCATCAAAACATATCCATGCGCCACATGTCTCTAGTGCATGGACCAAATCTCACATGCCAAAGAAAGAGAGTCTCTAGTGCATCGGTGGCTTATTTATGACACCCAATCCCTTGGTCAACAAGCCTAGGGTCAACCCAATCAATTAGCTAAATTTGATTTGACTCAAATTTGATTTAATTAGCCTAAATTGAAACCCGATTCAAATTTGATTCGAATCTAGGTGCTAGGATTTGCAATATGTGCTAGCATATTCAACCTGCAAACATGATCTAATCCAATTAGACCCTTGATAAATTTTCTTTATGTGTGATCCATTGGGTTCCACATCTAGCCAGTAGTAGATCTGAGTGCAATTTGACCTAATCTAGTTAGAACTCAACCAAATCGATTTAGGTTAAAACTAGCTAACCCAATTCAATCAATTAGAACACTTTCTAATTAATGATCAAATTAAACTCTTTAATTTGATCAGACCCACAAGACAAGATTAATGTCTGGCAATGTATCATATCTATCCAAAAGATATGGAATTTTGGTAGAAATATCAAAAATATCCTTAAATAAAAAGTTACCATGCAACAAGATCCTTCGATCATCTTGCATCCCGAATATGACTCTACGTATGGAAATATGTCAAATCCAATATCATATTCATATTTCTCTTAATCTTATGATGATGATTTGATTAATAAAATATTAAAAATTATTTTTAATTTTCATCATGCTTTGATCAAAGACTTCCTAAATCATCATTTGATTGAAGCAGGTAGGATGCGATCTTCTTTTACCAGGAGTGATCGATTCTATGTTAACCTACTCACAACCTTCATATATATATCCAGAACATTCCATACATGACTAAGTCATGAATGAGTATGAACCAAAATATGGATTCATACATATAAGGTTCTATGGTAGTCTTAGGTCAAAGGATTACATGCACAACTCCCACTATGAGAACTATCTATTGACATATAGATAAGACTCCATTAGATATTCTTGAGTTAGATCAATTCAATGAACTAATTTTTTAATGAGCACCCACATTCTTGTATTAGTATCATGCACAAGTGATAGTGAGATCAGTCATCCTTTCATCAAGTATACATAGGATGTGCCAGTCTTTCCTAAAATATCAATCCCCAACTCAATGTTCCATCGACTAGGAATATTTTAAATTAGGATTTTAAGGTTTTAGGTCTCACAGATATGATCTCATCATAATCCTAAAATCATAGTCTTAATTTATGGAATTTATTATAATCTTAAATAAATAATTAAGATGCAGCATATGATGAAACAAATATATTTATTTATTTAAAAATATCATTACATGAGTTTTGAAGATAAAGAATAGCCCATCAAAATATAAATTTTGATTGGCTTGAGGGCATATTCCTTTCAGCGTCTTCTCAGTACAATTGAACCACTGTAACCAACCAAGAACAATCAACCCCAGGAAGGGCCCTCACATCTACAATAGTGGAAGACCTATGACTTAATATTTTCTTATGAAGATTTGATTTAAATCTCATAGATATGACTTAATTTAGTCATAACAATTATGATTAACCTAGTGGCATGAGTTAACTCAAATCGTAAGCCACCTTAAATCAGAACCGGATCGATTCAATCGATCAGATAAGTGAGATCAGTGGAAAGAATATGCCATTAACTCATCGTGAACACATTCAAGTCGAGTAGCTTCTAATTAAAGACCATCGATCGTGTCTACCAAACTTATCTTAGACACCGATTCATCTGATCAGAATTAATCAAGTTAGCCTACAATCCAGGCTCAAACTGTAGAGCCAAATTAGGTCTTAACTTGATCGACCATATGTGACTATGAGTTGACCTTGATCTAAACTTAATCCTATTGGACTAGTCAAATCTAAGCACTCTTGATCCCACCTAACCAACTCTTGATTTAGTTTGATCAACCGCTAGACCTAATTGAGCTACCCACATGCGAACCCATGTTTTATGAAGGTATCTTAGATCTAAAAATTCATAATTTTTAGATCTAATTGATTTCATAAACTTAATTCTTAATTAAGTCCAAAATTCAATAACGAAACATTCATCAAAGATCCTAGGGTTTTGGATCTAGAGTTTTGCAGAAAAGTTAATTTTTGATTTCTGATTAAGGGCAAATGTGCAACATCCCTACATGCCATAAGAGCACCCCATCGAATGGAAAGAGAGAGTCTTTAAATATTTCTTACTCTTATGACCGAATGGCCAAGGAGAATGCCTTAATCAAAAATATAAACTACACTACAAAATAGTTTAATCTAACACATATATCTCATATATGATTAAAGATCTAAACTATGCATGCTTTGTATACATCTCATGTATCAATTTAACATTTAAATTTATGTTTCAGATCTGATTACATCTGATGTAATATCTAAAAATAATTTTTAAATGATCTCATCATGAAAAAATTTTAATCTAGACTACTCATGGCATTGATCTATGAAACTAGTCTTGACATGCATTGCATATGTCATATATATGAAATTTTAAATGCATCTCATGCTTTTAGATCTAACTATATCATATATAATATCTGAAATTTAACTAATTAAATCATATAATCTTCAAAAAATTAAATAAATATTTCATAAAAATTTTTCATCTAGACTATGATATAAAACTATAGATCTAGACATGTATTGCCTATATCATGTATATCAAAAATTTAAATTAGATCTTATATTTTAGATCTGATTACATCTAATATAATATCTAAAACTTAAATGATTAAATCATAAAAATTAAATTAGATCTAATCTAAAACATATTTGAATAACTATCATGATATAGAACTATAGATCTAGACTATAACATGTATTGTATATATCAAATATATATAAACTTAAAACATGCAATTTTGATTTTAGATTTGACTACATCTAATGTAACATATAAAAATAAAATAATCAGATTATAAAATAAAATTTTAGATCTAATCTAATCATGATCTAGAATTGCCAACCTGGCTCTGATACCAGTTGAAGGAAAAACTAGATTTTCCCACCATAAGATCCATCTGATTGGATCAGATTTGTAGTGAAATATTTTAAAATTTTTCTATGATCCAATTAGATATGAGAGTTTTTAGATCTGATTAGATTGATCTAAAATTAGAAGTAAGAATAAAAAAATAATGATAACAATTATCACCTGACTGGATAAACTGTTTACATGTTGTGATGATCTGATGATTGATCCGAGGCTCTGATTGAGCCGCGCATGCATTCGGCCTCTATCAGTATCCACTTGGGTCATATCTAGATGTCGTCTCCTACTAGATCTGATCTCAAAAGATCAGATCTAAAGTCATTCTATAAAGTCTTCGAATTGATCTTCGTGGGCAGCACCTTTGTCTCTCGATCTGGGAACTAGTCACGCAACCTTTACAGGATTAGGGACCAATTTTTTATTGAAAAATGTATCCCAAACCTAATTATCAGTCTGTTGATGGTTGAGCTACATTCTATCTATAATTGATTCATTAATAAAATATATTTTTCATATTTTTTCATCATAAAGAATTCATCTTCTAACAAACTCCATTATTGTGATGAAATTCTTAGGACTATTTAGCTTCGATAAAGAGAAGATTTATCGATTAGTTTTTAAATCTGTTCATGACCAAATGATAGATTGTTAATTAGGATGATAGCGTCTATCGAGCATAGATCGCTGTATACCATATGGGTTGGTTGTCCTCTTAACCAAGGAGTGTAGAGACACTGATATGGCATACAGATGAGATGTATGGGTACATCATCATTGAACATGACCAACTTCAGAGCATTCTACTATCGAGAATATCTCTGATGGGATATAGGTATAGATGTCCCTTAGACATGAGATCGCCTTAGTGACTTGCAAGTAACTCACGATGCTTTGGTACCGAACTAACTGAATTTTTAATTCAATAATGGAAGGCTTCTGGGCATAGTCAAGTACTTGCAAAGTCAAAGTATGATCAAGATGGAATTGACCACTCCAAGAGTTGGAGAATAATATATCACTGTATTTCAATATAGCAAAATCTTGGCCAGGATAATCCATCAGATGGATTTGATATATTGAAATACAATGTGGACAACCTGATCAGAGTTGACAGTTGAACTCTGAGGTATCCTACGAGCATTTTGGTCAAGGGGATGAATTATATGAAAACTATATCTGCATGGATTCTAAGGATGTTGTTCTACACATTCGACCTATTCGATCGTTAGGTACCATTACTAGATGGTTACTTCAATTGGTATAGAAATCTATTCTTATGCTACCAACTTAGGTTCAGACCTATGAGGTCATACACATTAGAGCTCATGATCTGATCAGATGATTGATCAATGATTGAGAATCATTCTAGAATTAAACAATCAATATGATTGATGTTTAACCTAGTGCAAGCATTATAGAAGGATTGATTAGCAATTCGATTGCTAATTGGCTTAATTTGATTAAGCCAAAGGACTGAGATTAAGTTTAATTAAATATAATTTAATTAGATTTAATTTGGGCTTGATTGGATCAAGTCTAATTTGCTTATTGGATAAGCCAAGTGCAAGAAAAAACTAGTCTTAGTTCAACTAGGACTTGGATCAACCCAATTTTTTAATTTGATTAAAAAATTAAATCAAAATTAAATCTAATTTAATTTAATTTAATTTAATTTTTAATTAGATTAGAATCTAATTTAATTTTATTGACTTAGTTTTGATTTATTTTGGTTTGAGAAACCATGTTTGACTAAGTCATAGATGGAATCCTAGTGAGACTAGGATTCCACCTTGCGCCACCTTAGCCCTCCATGCCCCCCATGCCTATTTTTTATGAATTTTTCATGAAAATTCTCTATCCCCTAATCTTCACGCACACCTCCTCTCTCCCTCTCTTTCTCATATGGTAATTTGGTGGTTGACCAAGTCAAAAGGAGAAGTTTGTTTTTGATCTAGGATTTTATGAGATAGAATCCTTATAAACCAAAATAACTCCTTCTATGTGTGCCACCCCTTTCTTATTTTTTTTCTTCCTTATTCCACATGAAAAAGAAGGAATTTTGTGCATGTATTCTTGCTGGATTCACCAAAAAAATTAAAGGAGGGGCATCCAGGAGTTGGGCGCCCCAACCTCTTGCCAAAACTAGTCCTTCCTTGTCTAGTTTTTGACCTAGACAAGGACTCTTCTTTTTCTATAAATTTAGGATGAATTTTGGTCTTATTTTTTCATGAAATATAGACTATTAAGAGATATTTGAGGTGTGTAAAAATCAGGGAAGAGAACCTCTGGGCATGGGGATTTCATAGACACCAAACTAGGTATCTAGGTGAGAGAAAAGAGAAGAAGAAGAGGGTCTTCTTCATAGGACTGTTTTGATTTTCTCTTCTCCTCCTCCTTTTGAGATTTCTTTAAGAGTCTTAGATTTGAAATCTCTCTTCTTTCTTTTGATATTTTGGAAAGTCTAAGTCTCGAAGAGGAAAGCATCGAATCGACCATCGAAGAGAGATTAGCACAATACTAGCATACTGTGATGATTTTCTGCATCAGGATCTCAGATCGTATTCGTGGGCTCGTGTGGATGACTCCTAGTGGCCGAATGCATGTGTAGCTTATGACTTCATCCTCAAGCCTGGATCAGCAAATTAGAATGTCTAACTTGCTCATGTATCAAATCTAATCTATTATTCCATATCTACATTAGATGTAGTATTGTAGCATGTTGATGAGATCAACATGTTAATCTTTCCTTTATGTTTTTAATTTTTGATTTAATATCATGCCTTGATCATATAATAAATATTAGATCTAGGATATTTTTATATTTATTTAAATAAATATTTAATTTATTTAAGTCTTCCGCTGCATGATCTTGAAAAAGTTTCAAGATCTATCCGTGAAATCCTAGATCTGGTTCCTTCAATTGGTATCAAAGTCAGGTTCTTATTATATGATTTTCTTGAGCATGTTTAGATTATTTATTAAATTAGATTTAATTTATAATATAATTATTAAATTTAAAATTAAAAATTTAGATCTCACAAACTGCTATAAGATTATCTTGATGTAAGATTTATTCCTTACAGTGAAAAGATTATCCTAGTTCATGATGATCTATTCCTAATCATAAAGTTATTAGGTTTAATCTAATTTTATTTATAATTTAATAGATTTAAAATAGTTTTAAATCTAAAAATAAGTTTTTAGATTGCACGGACTGCTATAAGATTGTCCCATTGTAAGGTTTACCCCTTACAGTGAAAAGATTGTCCTAATACGTGCTGATCTAAAATATTAATCATAAAATTTTAGATTAGATTTAAGAAAATTCATGATCTAATTAAAAGTATTTTAATTTTAATCATCATAAATATGTTAGATTTGACTAAGTTGATTTTTGATTAATTGGTGTTGAAACTGTTTCAATTACATGAACCTATTTAGATTAGATCTAAAGTAGATTCATGTTTATGTTACTTGCACTTTGATTATGAATCAAACATGCAACTTGATTGATAGAACCATATTGTAAAAATATTTTACAAACATGAAAATCATTTTCGAAAAGCCAAACCCAACCCTCAGCCCAAAACTTAATTAAGAATTAAGAAATTATTTGATTATGATCTAGGATTGTAAATTGAAGATCCTAAGACATGAATCATAACACATTGGGTTAAATGGATTAGTGGAGATTAGGTCCATTAATTGAGTTAGACCTAGGATTAGATTAAAGAATAGACTTAATTAGAGAATTGACTAAATTTAATCAATTATTATTTTTGATTAGGTCAAGGATTCTCTAGATTAATTATAATAATTATAGTTGGTCAAGTCCATATCTTTAACGAGACCCAAGATGGACTTGATTCTTGGCTATGAGGTCTAGCATGAACTGTTAGGTTGATCTGATTGAAACTAATTAAACTAATTGGTATCTAAGATAAACCAGACCGATTGTATTTAATTGATAGTCCGCTTACCTGATCATTTCTGATGGTGTCTAAGGCAAGCTTTGGCAGACCCTTCCACTGATCGAACTTACCTGGCCTCTTAGTGAAATTATGTTTTAATTGAATCACTTGATTATTTGAGCTGACCCATGTCAGCTAGGTAAATCAGTATGATTGATTTAGGTGCTCCTTGACAAGCCTATTAATGGTCTCCCTTAAGTTGACTTGGTGAAGTCAGTGAAAGAATCATGATAAGCTGGTTCATCTAACCCTCTTCCTCTAAATTAAATTAATTAAATTTTTTAAAATTATTAGGTCCATAAAATGAAATAGTTATGATGATAACTAGATCATAGCCTCCCATTAAGTGGATGACAATGGGTCCATTAGTTGGATAATCATTGGAGGCCCATAGTCCTGGTGCTTATCCGCTAATGGAATTATCATTCATAATATGATTTCTTGGATATGTCTCTCTAAATGATGGTTAGGTTGACCAACCATAGTTGGACTTAATCATTCATTAGTTAGGTAGATCAGGTATGATCATATTAATGGTTGGACCTAACCAAAACTTTCAGTGAAAGCCCTAGCCTACTGAAAAGATACCTAAGGCAAAATTAAATTACTAGAAATTATTTGGAGAAATAATTGATTATGAACCTCTCCTTAGATGTACATGGGTTGACCAATCATAGTTGAACTTGTGTGCAGTCTATGTGGATTCTAGTACCCACTAAGGAATTAGTGTAATTTCTCGAATTGGAGGTAGAGGCTATCAATTCAAATAAAATAGTGGAAGACCTTTTGATTAAAGTCTAAATCTTTAGGTTTAATGAATCAATTACTAATTAGACTTTTGGTTCTCCTTTATGCAGTTAAACCTAAACCACAGTTGCTCCATTCATTGTTAGATAGTGATTAACTTATGGGACCCAACTTCGATAATAAGTATCAAAAGTTGAACGTTGTTCAGCAGCACGAAGTGGTTCGTGCTAGGACCTCTATGCCCAATTTAAATATAAGGTCCAAGAATAACCTAAATAAGGCTGAGTGCTTCCATTGTAAGAAGCAGGAGCATTGGAAGAGGAATTATCCTCAATGTCGTGATTCCCATGACCACAATAGGCTGAATAAGAGAGATGGACAAGTAGTTGCTGATCAAGAATATTATATGATAACATCTTGTAATTTCTTTATTTGTGATACTTCTACTTAGATATTGGATATTGAAAGTCCAATCCATATTTGCAATACATTGCAAGGACTTCAAATTAGTAGAAGATTTAAGAATAATGAGAGATTCCTAAATGTTAAAGATGGAAGGTCTATTCTAGTTCTAGCTATAGAAATAGTTCAACTTATTCTCAATACTAATATCATTTCTTTAAATAAATGTCATTATTATCCTTTCTTTCTAATGAATATAATCTCTATTGGCCTTTTGGCTAAAGATGTTTATCATTTATCTATAAAGAAAGATTATTCTGACATTATTATGAATAATGTTATAATAATACAAGGACAACAAAGAAATAGTATTTATATTTTATCATAGCCCGTGAGTATAATGTACACTTCTAGAAAACATCATAGATTAGATAATGTCTCTAATATCTACCTATGGCACTGTAGACTAGGTCATATTAACAAGAACAGGATAAATAAGTTGACCCAAGAGAAAATCCTCAAAGTTGGTGATTGTGAATCACTTCCAATCTGTGAATCCTGTTTTCTTGGAAAAATGATCAAGTCACCTTTTACTGAAAAAGATGAGAGAGCTACTAAGCTCTTAGGTCTAGTACATACTAATGTATGTGGATCAATGAGCACTGGTGCTAGAGGTGGATATTTCTACTTCATCATCTTCAAAGATGATCTATCCAGGTACGGATATATTTATCTGATGAAATATAAGTCAGATTTATTTGAAATATTCAAAAGATTCTAAAGTGAAGTAGAAAATAAACTGAAAAAAGTATTAAAACTCTTCGATCAGATCAAGGAGGTGAATATCTATCCATTGAGTTCTAACATATCTAGGAGATCATGGGATTCTCTCACAGTGGACTCTCCTGGCACACCATAGCATAATGGTGTATCGATAAGGAGATATCGAACATTGTTGGACATAGTTTGATCCATGATAGGATTTGCTAGTCTGCTTGTTTCATTTTGGGGTTATGCTCTTAAGACTGCATGTTATATATTGAACAATATACCGAGTAAATCTATCGCAAAGACTCTATATGAGATATGGACTAGGCATAGGCCTACACTCTCTCACCTATGGATTTGGGGTTGTCCGACCTATGTCAAATGTTTGCATATAGATAAGCTTAGACCCCGATCTGATAAGTATGTGTTTATAAGGTATCCCAAAGAAAGTAAGGATTACTATTTCTACCATGTTGAAGAATGAAAGATGTTCGTCAACCTTAAGGCAATCTTTTTAGAAAAGAAATTTCTTGGTGAAGGAACTATTATCTCTAAGATTGAACTTGATAAAGTTCAACAGGTAGAAAAACTGATACCTGTAGCTGAACCTGAGTCGGATTTGATTAGATCAGATCTAGAGCCTAGTGTACCTACACCATTAAGGCGATCTGGTATAGTACCGCATCATCTGGATAGATACTATGATTTCTTAATCCAAGATGGTGATCCCATCGAACTCGATGAGAACAATGAGGATCTGATCACCTATATGGATGCTATGCAGAGATCTGATTCCGAGAAATGGCTTGAGGCCATGAAGTTCGAAATGGAGTTCATGAAGGTCAATGATGTGTGGACATTGGTTGACCCACCCGAAGGGGTTAAACCCATTGGGTGCAAATGATTCTTCAAAAGGAAAAGAGGTGCAGATGAAAAGGTGGAGACCTATAAAGCCCGTCTGGTTGCCAAGGGGTATCGTCAACATTATGGTATTGACTATGATGAGATATTTTCTTCTGTGGCATTGCTCAAATTCATTCGGATTATGCTTGCGATTGCTGTCCATCTGGACTATGAGATCTAGTAGATGGATGTGAAGACAGCTTTCCTGAATGGAGAGTTAACTGAAGAGGTGTATATGATACAACCTGAGCGGTTCACATCCATAGATGAGTCCAAGGTATGCAGACTTTAGAGATCTATTTATGGACTGAAGCAGACATCTCAAAGTTGGAATATGCATTTTGATAAAGTAATTAAAACATATGGCTTCGTTAAGAATGGAGAAGAATCCAGCATTTATAAATAGGCAAATGATCCAGCAATAGTATTCCTTGTCTTGTACGTGGATGATATTCTCTTAATTGAGAATGACATTCCCATACTGCAGGGAATAGAAGTCTAGTTGTCAACACAATTCTCCATGAAGGACTTGGGTCAAGCATTCTACATCCTAGGGATGAAGATCTATAAGGATAGATCAAAAGGATGCTTGGGTTATCCCAATCTACGTACATAGATACTGTGCTGAAGAAGTTCGGCATGGAGAATTTTAAAAAGAGCTCTCCCGATAGGCCATAAAATTTCTCTCTCTAAGAAGGATTATCCGACAACTCCTGAAAAGAGAGAGCATATGAGTAGAGTCCCATATGCTTCGATAGTGAAATCTATCATGTACGCCATGACATGTACGAGACCAGACATGGCATACTCACTAGGAGTAGTGAGTAAATACCAGTCTGATCCTGAAAAAAATTAGTGAAAAGTGGTTAAAGCCATACTTAAGTATTTGATAAATACTAATGACCAATAGTTGGTATATGGCGAGTCAGATCTGAAACTTATGGGGTTTACATGTTGAAAATTATATCCCAAAAGCCAATCATTAGCCTATTAATAGTTGAGCTATTTTGTATATGTAATTGATAATTGATAAATAAAATACTTTGACATGTTTTTCATCACATGTCTTCATCTTCTAATGAACTTCATTTTTGTGATGAAGTTCTTAGGACTATTTAGCTTCAATAAAGAGAGGATTTATCGATTAGTCCTTAAATTTGTTTACGACCAAATGATAGGCTGTTAATTAAAACAACAGCATCTATCGAGCATAGGTCGCTGTATGCCATATAGGTTGATTGTTCTCTTAACCAAGAAGTATGAAGATATTGGTATGGCATACAAGTGAGATGTATGGGTACATCATCATTTAACATAACCAACTTCAGAGCATTCTGTTGTCAAGGATTTCTCTGATGGGATATAAGTATAAGGGTCCCTTAGACCTGAGATCACCTCACTAACTTGCAAGCAACTCACTGTGCTTTGGTACCAGACTAACTGAATTTCTACTTTAGTAACGAAAGACTTCTGGGCATAGTCAAGTACTTGCAAAGTCGGTGTGTGATCAAGATGGAATTGATCACTCCAAGAGTTGGAGAAGAATGTATCACTGTATTTCAACATAACAAAACCATGGCCAGGATAATCCATTAGATGGATTTGATATTTTGAAATACAATATGGATAATCTGATCAGAGTTGACAGTTGAACTCTGAGGTGTCCTACGAGTATTTTGGTCAAGGAGATGAATTATATGAAAACTATATCCGTATGGATTCTAAGGATGGTGTTCTACACATTCGACCTATCCGGCCATCGTGTATCATTGCTAGATGATCACTTTGATTGGTATAAAAATTTATTTCTATGCTATTAGCTTAGGTTTGGATCTATGAGGTCACATACATTAGAGTTCATGATCTGATCGGATGGTTGATCAATGATTGAGAATTATTCTAGGGTTAAACGATCAATACGATTGATGTTTAACCTAGTGCAAGTATTGCTGGAGGATTGATTAGCAATTTAATTGCTAATTCACTTAATTTGATTAAGTCAAAGGATTGAGATTAAGTCTAATTAAATATAATTTAATTAGATTTGGTTTAGACTTGATTGGATCAAATCTAATTGACTTATTGGATAAGTCAAGTGCAAGAAAAAACTAGTCCTAGTCTAACTAGGACTTAGGTCAACCCAATTTTCTAATTTGATTAAAAAATTAAATCAAAATTTAATTTAATTTAATTGAACCATAAATTGGGTCAAAACCTAATTTAATTTTTTTGAGTTGGTTTTGGTTTAATTTGATTTAAAAAACCACTTTGACCAAGTCATAGATAGAATCCTAGTAAGACTAGGATTGCTCCTTGCGCCACCTTAGTCCCAATGCCCCCCATGCCTATTTTTTTGATATTTTTTATGAAAAATTCTTTTCTTCCTGATCTTCACCTATGCCCCCTCTCTCCCTCTTTTTTTCATATGGTAATTGGGTAGAAGACCAAGTCAAAGAAGGAGTTTGTTTTGATATTGGATTCTATGAGATAGAATCCTAACAAACCCAAACTCTTCCCAAAAGGTGCTGCCCCCTCTCCCAATTAATTTCTCTCTTATTCTATGTGAGAAACCTCTTTTCTTGTGTGCCTTTCCTTACTGGTACATGCCAAAAATTATGGAGGGGGCGCCCCTTGACTTGCCCTATTTGACCTTTCCTTGTCTAGTATTTAACCTAGACAAGGACTCTTTTTCTTCAATATATTTTGAACGAATTTTGGCTTAAAATTTTTGTGAATTACAGACTTTTGAGAGGTATTTGAAGTGTGTGAAAATCAAAGGGAAAGGACCTTTCGGCATTGGGGTTCCATAGGCACCAAACTAGGTGTCTGGGTGAGAGCAAAGAGAAGAAGAAGAGGATCTTCTTCTAGAGTTGCTGTGTTCATCTCTTTCCTTCCTTCTTCCTTGGGTTTTCTGAGAGTATCTTACATCTAAAACCTCTTCTCCTCCTTCTCCTCTTTTGGAAGAGTCCAATCTAGAAGAAAGAAGGTATTTGATCAACCATCAAAGAAATATCAGCGCAGTACTAGCATACTATGCTGATTTCGAGCATCTGGATTTTTGATCATAATCGTGGGCTCGTGTGGATGACTCCTAGAGGTTAGATGTGTGTACGGCTTGCAACTACATCCTCAAGTCTGGATCAGTGAGTTAGAACATCTAACTCACTCAGGTAATAGATCTGATCTATTATTTTTTTCATACATGCATGAGATGTAGTGTAGATCTAGGTTGATGTGATTAACATTTTCTTCTTATTTATTTTTGATTTTAGATTTAAATACCATACAATAATCATATAACATAATTTTAGATCTAAAAATTATCTGATATTTAGAATTAATTAGATTAATTTTGAGTCTTCCGCTGCTGATCTAGAAAAAATTTTAAGATCTAGCCTTGAAATCCTAGATCTTATTCCTTCAATTGGTATCAAGCCAGTTTAATTATTATATGATTATTGATGCATGCTTCGATTATTTTTGGATTAGATCTAATTAATAATTTAATATTTAAATTTAAAATTAAAATCTTAAATCATACGAATTGTTTTAAGGTTGTCCTGCATAAACCTCCTTACAGTGCAAAGATTGTCCTAGTTCGTATAGATCTAATATTATTCATAAATTTATTAGATATGATCTGATGTTATTTATAATTTATTTGATTTAAAAAGTTTTAAATCTAAAAATAAAATTTTAGATTGCATGGACTGATCTTATAAGGTTGTCCTACTATAAGGTCTTTACAATAAAAAGGTTATCCTAGTACGTGCTGATCTAAAACTTTGATCATAAAATTTTAGATTAAATCTAAAAAATTTTATGATCTGATTAAAAATATTTTAATCTAATTTTAATCATCATAAATATATTAGATTTGATCTATGTTGACTTATAATTGATTGATGTTGAAATTATTTCAATTACATGAACTTATTTAGATTAGATCTAAAGTAGTTTCATGCTCTTTTTACTTGCATATTGATTATGAATCAAACATACAACTTGGTTAGTAGAACCATGTTATAAAAATATTTTATAAATATAAAAATTATTTTAAAAAAGTCGAACCCAATCCTCAGTCCAAAATTTAATTAAGAATTAAGAAGTTGTTTGATTAGTGTTGCCCAGCTATGCAACCCAGGAGGGGGGAGGGGTGAATTGGGATTCTAATATTTTAAAGCTAATTTAAAGATATCAAGATTGAATAATGATATGCAAGATGTGTGTGTGAAGTGATATAGGTTAAAGAAAAATATAAAAAATTAGAGAGCAAGAATTTAAAAAACTAAGAAAAAAAAGATAGCAAGCATACCACAAACAAGCAAGATTTATAGTGGTTCGGTACTTTTCTTGCACCTACATCCACTCCTCAAGCTCCTACTTAAGAATTAAAATTCACTAACTGTATTCAAACTAAATACATCATTAAAAACCTTCAACCTTAGCTATCCCAAGCTAGAACACTTATTTTTTGAGTACAAGCCAATCTAATATAATCCTATTCAAGGTTCGGATCAATCTTCCCAAGTTTTGGAACCCTCCAAAACTGGAATCAAAATAGTAAAGCAAAGTAAAAGATTTAATAATAATTAAATACAAGTTTAGCTCCCTTTATGAGCAAATAAAATATTAAGAATGCTTTTCACAATAATGGAGGAAGCTTCTCTGATTTTCCTCAAGGTTGATGGAGATTTGAAAGAGCTCTTGAAAGGTAGGTGAACTTAAATTGAAGGCTTCTTTGCTTGAAGATGACTTTTGCTTAGGGCTGAAATTGAATCACACCAATCTCTTCTGTTTTTCCCTATTTAAAGCCTTTTAAATTTTTAATAGGTGGAGGAGAAAATCCTGGGCAAGATTTGTAGCCATTGGAGATATTAAAGAAACCATGAAAACCTACCAAAATAAGAAAAATAGCCATTGCAAAAAAAATTTCGTTGTAGAGGTCAACTCATGGATCGACTCATGGCATAGGGGTCGACCTCGAGGTCGACCTTTGAGATAAAATTTAGAAAAATAGCTATTTTATATTTTTAGCCTTCGGAATAATAGAGGTCGACCCTTGGGTCGACCCTTGGCACAAAGACTGCATGCCAAACAGCTCATTTCAGCAAGAGTAGACCTGGGGTTCGATCCTTTTTCTTCAAAGTCGATTTTCTCCCAAAGTATGCATCCAAAAATCATAGGACTACCTCCAAAAGATTAGAAATATTCTAGGATTATTCTTAAGGCTTTCAAATCAAAACTTGATAAAATTATAATTTTGCTCTTGAAATACAAAAAATCTTTTTTTGAGCCAAATTCATTAGTAATCCCCTCAAATGCTTTGTAATCATCAAAATCAATTCTTGGAGCAATAATCTCTTCCTTTTTGATGATGATAAAATATTTGATCATAAGCAAAAAATAAAGCATGTAGAAGCATTGATTGAGGGTTTCAAAAATTTTGAAGGAACATGCTACATCACATACTAGGATATTGTATGGCATCAAGAGCAGTTTGATGATTACTTATAATTAGACATTTAAATGATTTACAAAAGTATTTGACTTACTTATTTGTTTTGTCAATTTTTGACTTACTTATTTCTTTTATCAATTTTACTTTTATTTTATTTCTTTTGTCAATTTTACTTCAATTTTACTTATAGCCCAATTTTATTTACTCTACTCCCCCTTTTCGACATCATCAAGTAAGATCTTAAAGGATTTTAAGATTCAAAAATAAGAAAGCCTCCCCCTTAAGTTATTCCATATGTTTTCCTATTAGAACAAGAGTTTATAACAAAACTTTCAATTTACTACATAATGATCATAATGAAATTTAGCCAATTCACAAAGGTTTCATTTCACATCATTTAAATGATATCATCATATATTTACATCCAAATGATTATCATAACATCAATTCATCAAAATATATAAGTGCTAAACATACAAAATATAAAGGTATCAAAAGTATTCATGGAATTAGGTCATCAAAACATACAAAATTTATGGATACAACTATCCATGACCCAAACAGCCAATAGTACCAATGCCAAAAGTTTGATCCAAAAAAAATATAACCAACTATGACTTGATCAACAACTCATAGAAATAACTAAGAGATACTAGATCATAACCTAATACAAAGATGACTAGACTAAATCTAGTAGAGATTATGGCTAGAAGCATCTCAATCAGATGAGGAATCAGAGGTGTGATGAGATGTGTCAAATGACAAATATATCAAATTTAAAAAATTAAATTAAAAATTTATAAAATTAAATTAAATAAAATAAATCAGCTCTCCTTTAAATGCATATCATTTGAAATTTCTTTCTTTATAAAAATTAGCTTAAACTCAAATATCAAAGTCTCTCCCCCTTTTCGAATGAATATAATTCTTTGAATAGATTTTCAAGTATGTACATTTAAGCTTTAAGAGGATTAGAGATTTTCAAAAATTTGAATAGTAGAATCAAGCACAACATTTAATTCATTATTCATTCTTTTTTTTAAAATAAATTTCAGTCAATTTAGCTCAAAAAAGATATATATCAAAAATGTAACGAGCAAAACAAAGATAGTATCAGAAAAAAATAATTTTACAAAGATTTCTAAAGGCACATTAAAAATTTTATATTATATTCATATTTTTAAATGAGTTTCAAAATTAGAAGTATGTATCAAAATTAATTCTTTTTGGAGTGGGAATATATTTTAAATTAGTTTTAACTCCAATTAGTTATCAAAAATAATTTGGTAATCAAATCAATTGAATTTAAACTGAATAACCACATGAAGGCTTAAGTTAAAAGAATCATAAAATAATCAAAGTTTATTATCTTTAACTCAAATTAATTAGAATATTCAGTCAAGACTAACTAGATAATATTTAACAAACAAACATCTTTCTCCTTATTTTTAAGAGTAAATACTAGAAAATTCATCACATAATATTTTCTCCCCCTCTTTTTCATAATTACTATTAGATAAATTTACCTTTTAGCTTTTCTTCCCCATTTTGAAAGAACATAATAAATTTAGAATAAATATCTTTTTCATTTTTTTTAATTCTATTTATGAACAACATGAATTAAAAGCACATTTCCTTCTTTTTGAATAATATAAATATATTAAACAAAATTATTTTGAACTTTAAAGATTCAAGAGAGATGGAACATTTCAAAGATTAAAAATTTTAAATAGATCATTCAAAGTAAATTATAAGATATATTCAATTTTTTAGGGATCATCTCTTCTTTTCTTTTATTATTTTATATATATTTTTTAAGATCAATAAATACAAGATAAATGTCAAGCTATCTGATATTAATAGATTAAAAACTAAAGTCTTCTTTGAATATTTAGTTTTAATAGCTTCTTTGAAATATTTTGCTTGACATCAATATCAAAAGACTTAAAAAGAGTATTTTTCTTAAATTTATTTTTTAAAATTAATCAATTTGAGCAAGGCATGAATATTCATCAATAATCTTCTTTTAAGATCAAAAATAATTTCTTGATACTAATTAATTTTTAAAAAATAATAATATGATCAAAATATGTAAAATATAAATAGTTGCTTAAAATGAATCAAATGATCAAAATCATTAGAATGCTCAAATAAATTTAGGAGATAAATAAAGTATAATTGTTTATCCATAATTTTTCTTATTAAGTTCAAAAATAATTTTTCTTCTTATAGTCAAAAAAAGATAAGAAGGATGGATAATTTTTAACTTAAAGTAATGAAATTAAGTCTCAAGGATTGATCCAAAAATATTAGTAGAGGATAAGTTGGGATCAAAAGAAGGATATTTTATTTAAGCAAAAGAATCTAGAATTTTCAATTCTCTCCTAATTTCATAGAATTTATCTTCACTTAAGGTCTTAGTAAAAATATCAGCCAATTGATTTTCAGTACCAATATAATCAAGAATTATGTCATTATTTTGAACAAGCTCTCTCTTATAAAATGATATCTTATTTCAATATGTTTTGACCTAGAGTATTGGATTGGATTCTTAGTTAGATTTATGGCACTAGTATTATCACATCTTATGAAAGTTTTATTTAGTTTGATGCCAAGGTCCTCAAGTTGTTCCTTAATCCATAAGATTTGTGCACAGCAACTTCTGACTGCAATGTATTCAGCCTCGACCGTAGACAATGCTATGAATTTTACTTCTTGCTAAACCAAGAGATTAAGTTAACTCCTAGAAATTAGCAAGTTTCACTAGTGCTTTTTCTGTCTAATTTACATCCAGCAAAGTCTGCATCTGAATATCCAATTAAATCAATTGATGAATTCATAGAGTACCATAAATCTATGGATTGAGTTCCTTTTAGGTATTTAAGTATTCTTTTTATAGCATTTAAATGTAATTATTTTGGATTAGATTGAAATTATGCACATAAACAAACACTAAACATGATATCTGATCTACTAGCAGTTAAATACAATAAAGAATCAATCATGCCTCTATAAAGTTTTTTATCAATACTTTTACCTTCTTCATCCTTGTCAAACTTACATGATGGACTCATGGAAGTACCAATTGCTTTGGAGCTCTCCATCCTAAATCTCTTGAGTAGTTCTCTTGTGTACTTACTTTGAGTGATGGAGATCCCTTCTTTTGTTTGTTTGATTTGAAGTCTGAGGAAGAATGTTAGTTCACCTATCATGCTCATCTTAAATTTTTTCTGCATGAGCTTAGCAAAATCTTGACATAAAATTTTATTAGTAGATCCAAATATAATGTCATCAACATATATTCGTATTACTAAGATGTCATCATGATCTCTTTTAATGAAAAGGGTTGTATCTACATTTCCTCTTGAAAATCCATTATTAAGCAAGAATTTACTTAGTCTTTCATACCAAGCCCTAGGTGCTTATTTTAAACCATATAATGCTTTGTTTAATCTAAAAACATAATTTGGAAAAGCATGATTTTCAAAATCGAAAGATTGTTCTACATAAACTTTTTCAGCAATATATCCATTTAGAAAGGCACTTTTAACATCCATTTGAAATAGCTTGAAATTCATAAAGCATGCATAAGCGAGTAAAAGTCTAATTGCTTCTAGTCTAGCAATAGGTGCAAAGATTTCATTAAAATTAATTCCCTTTTCTTGATTATAATCCTTTAGAACTAATCTTGCTTTATTCCTAATTACATTTTCATTTTCATCCAATTTATTTCTATATACCCATTGTGTACCAATTATTGGATAATTTTTAGGTCTTGATACTAAGGTCCATACATTATTTCTTTCGATTTGATTAAGTTCCTCTTGCATTGCATTTATCCAATTATAAACTTTTTCAGCTTCATCAATGGTTTTGGGTTCAAAATGAGAAACAAATACAAAATAATTGTATGTATCTCTAAGTGAAAGCGAGTTCTTACCCTCTGTGTAGGGTCACCAATAATTAGTTTTTTAGGATAATTGTGAATATACCTCCATTTTTTTGGAAGATCATTTGTACCTTAAGGTTATTCTTATTGTCCTTCATCCTTAATTTCTTGTTTATCTTCATGATTCTCTTCATTCTGAATTGTTGAATCCTTTAGGATGATCTCCTTCATTCCTTTTATAAGAGGATCTGCATCATTAATACCCTCACTCTTCCTTGATGGAAGATCACTAGTCTCATAAAAAATAATATGTATTGACTCCTCTACTACTAAGGTTCTTTTGTTAAAAACTCTAAAAGCTTTACTAGAAGAGGAGTAACCAAGAAAAATAGCTTCATCAGATTTTGCATCAAATTTACCTAGTTTTTCTTTACCATTGTTCAAAACAAAACATTGGCAACCAAAAACATGAAAATATGCAATATTAGGTTTTCTTCCTTTCCAAAGCTCATAAGATGTTTTCTTTAAAATTGGTCTAATTAGGGCACAGTTTAAGATGTAACATGCTGTGTCAATTACTTTCGCCCAAAAGTATCTTGGAAGATTGCTTTCACATAGCATAGTACGGGCCATTTCTTCTAGAGTTCTATTTTTTCTTTCTACTACTCCATTTTGTTGGGGTGTCCTAGGTGCTAAAAAATTATAGCTAATTCCTTTTTCATCATAAAATTTTTTAAAATCTTAATTTTCAAATTCGATTCCATGATCACTTCGAATGCTTTGAATTGAAAATCCTTCTTCATTTATAACTTTTCAATAAAACTTTATGAAAACATGAAAAGTTTCATCTTTGTGTGCTAAAAAAAAAAATCATATAAAATGTGAGTAGTCATCGATAATTATAAAATCATAACATTTTTCACCTAAGCTTGATGTTCTTGTAGGACCAAATAAATCCATATGCAAAAGTTCTAATGGCCTAAAAGTTGAAACAATGTTCTTAGATTTGAATGAAACTCTCGTTTGTTTACCTATTTAGCATGCAACACAAATTTTATCTTTTTCAAAGTTCAATTTTGGTAAATCTATAACTAATTCCTTTTTGATAAGCTTTGAAAGTGAATGCATACTAATGTGTGCAAGCCTATGATGCCAAAGCCAATTAGTTTCATTAATTTTGGCATTCATAGATACTAGACATTGCATGTTTATCATAGAAAGATCATTTAAATCTACTATATAAACATTATCATGCCTATGACCAACAAACTTAATGCCATCATCATTGGAACTAGTTACAATGCACGATGAAGATTCAAAAATAACTTTGTAACCTTTGTCACAAAGTTGACTAATACTTAAGAGATTGTGTTTTAAACCATCTACTAACAAAATATTTTCAATATACTTGAAGAAAGTGATACCGACATAACCTATACCAATGATCTTTTCTTTGCCATTATCTCCAAAAGTGACCATCCCTCCATTTTTAGCATCAAGCATGATAGATTGGGACTCATCACCAATCATGTGTCTTGAGCATCTACTGTCAAGATACCATCTTCGATTTTCTCCTTTGAATGCAAGACACACCTACATGCAAAATCAAGTCCTTACTCTAGATATCCAAGTTTTCTTGGGTCCTTTAAGGTTAGTCATAATGGTTCCTTTTGGAACCCATATTTTCTTTACATTTGAATTGTTGGAGAAGCATGTATAAGATTTGTGTCCTAGTTTACCACATTTAAAGCAAGTAACATTTAAAAATTTGTTACTTTATGAATTTATAAAAATATTTTTCAAAAATTTTTATTTTCTTAGGGTGTTATAGCCTAGACCAATCTTATCATAAATGGCCTTTTGATTTTCAAGAATCATATGAAATTTATTTGAACTCAAAGTAAATTTTTCAACTATTGATCTTAAATTATCAATTTCATTTTTCAAATTTAGATCCTCTTGAGTTAAGACTAGTTTTTTACTTAGGATAGTTTCATTTTCTTTTAGCAAGACTTGATTTTTTAATTTTAGTTCTTTGTTTTTAGTTCCTAACTTCTTTAAATCATCTACTAAATCATAGAAGACTTCTTGAAGTTCTTTGAATGTAAATTCATTTGAGATTCCAGCACTTACCTCATTCTCATGTGCCATAAGGCATAGGTTGGCATGTTCATGAGCTTCTTCCTATTCGGAGCTTGAGTCATAACTATCATTCCATATTACCACTATAGCCTTTTTCTTGTATTTCTTGGAAACCTTTTTAAGTTGAGGACATTCAAACCTAAAGTTCTCCGGCTTCTTACATTCATAGCAAATAGGGGGCTGCTCCCTATCCTTTTCCTTGCTATGCTCCCCTTTGGTAGGTAGCCTCTTCCTCATCTCTTATTTGTTCTTCAAAAATCTCTTGAACTTTCTTATGATGAGGGATATTTCTTCATCTTGTTCTTCATCTTTCATTTTATTGGATTTCTAATCTTGTTGAGTGGTGGATTTAAGGGCTATTATCTTCTTTTTCTTGACATCTTCTTCTTGATATTGTTTCATGCTTAGCTCGTGCATCATTAGTGATCCTAGAAGCTCCTCCAAGGATAAAACATTCAGATCTTTGGCTTCTTGGATTGCAGTTACTTTGGCCTCCCATGTCCTTGGCAAAGACCTAAGAATCTTCCTCATAAGATCACTATTAGAATAAGACTTGCCAAGACTTTTAAGATCATTTATAATATTCGTAAATCTAGTAAACATTATAGTTATTGACTCATCATACTCCATTTTAAAAAGTTCATATTTGTGCACAAGCATGTTAATTTTTGACTCCTTAACTTGATTAGTGTCTTCATGAGTTACTTCTAACCTATCCCATATTTTCTTAGCTGACATGCATGTTGAAATACGATTAAATTTATTAGCATCTAGAGCACAATATAAAACATTCATGGCTCTTGCATTGAGTTAAGCTATTTTCTTATCAATCTCTTCCCATTCCTTTTCGAGATTGATTGATTCCTCACCATCAATTATCTTAGTGGATGTGTGTGGTCCATTTACTATACTCTACATATCATAGTCAAGTGCTTGTATGAAAATTCTCATTCGAGCTTTTCAATAGGTATAGTTTGTCCCATTGAAAAGTGGAGGTCGATTTGTGGACTACCCCTCAACTAGAGAAATACTAACTTTGATTGCCATAGATCTTTAGCTCCTTGATGGTTAAATCAAAGTAGGGCTAGAGCACCAAGCTTTGATACCACTTGTTGCCCAGCTATGCAATCCAAGAGGGGGGGTGAATTGGATTTTTAATATTTTAAAGCTAATTTAAAGATATCAAGATTGAATGATGATATGCAAGATGTGTGTGTGAAGCAATTTAGGTTAAAAAAAATATAAAAAATTCGAAAGCAAGAATTTAACAAACTAAGGAAAGAAAGATAGCAAGCATACCACAAACAAGTAAGATTTATAGTGGTTCGGTATTTTTCTTGCACCTACATCCACTCCCCAAGCTCCTACTTGAGAATTAAAATTCACTAACCATATTCAAACTGAATACACCATTGAAAACCTCCAACCCTAGCTATCCCAAGCTAGAATACTTGCTTTCCAGATACAAGCCAATCCAATACAATCCTATTCAAGGTTAGGATCAACCTTTCCAAATTTTAGAACCTTCCAAAACTTGAATCAAAATAGTAAAGCAGAGTAAAAGATTTAATGACAATCAAATACAAGTTTAGCTTTCTTTGTGAGTAAATAAAATCTTAAGAACGCTTTTCACAATAATGGAGGAAGCTTCTCTAATTTTCCTCAAGGTTGATGGAGATTTGAAAGAGCTTTTGAGAGGTACGTGAACTTGAAATGAAGGCTTCTTTGCTTAAAGATGACTTTTGCTTAGGGCTGAAATTGAATCACACCAATCTCTTATATTTTTTCCTATTTAAAGCCTTTTAAATCTTTAATAGGTGGAGAAGAGAATCCTGGGCTAGATTTGTAGCCATTGGAAACATTAAAAAAACCATTAAAATCTACCAAAATAAGAAAAAATAGCCATTATAGAAAAATTTTCGTTGCATGGGTCGACTCATGGCATAGGGGTTGATTTTGTGGTTGACCTCTGAGATAAAATCTAGAAAAATAATCATTCTATATTTTTAGCCTTTAGAACAGTAGAGGTCGATCCTTGGCATAGAGAAGGTCGACCTCTGAGACAAAATCAAGAAAAATAGTCATTCTATATTTTTAGCCTTTGGAACAGTAGAGGTCGATCCTTGGCATAGAGACTACATGCCAAACAACTCATTTCAGTAAGGGTAGACCTGGGGGTCGACCCTTTTTCTTCAAAGTCGATTTTCTTTCAAAATATACATCCAAAAATCATGGGACTACCTCCAAGAGTTCAGAAGTCTTTTAGGCTTGCTCTTAAGGCTCTCAAACCAAAACTTGATAAAATTATGATTTTATCCCTAAAATACAAAAAGTCTTTTTTCAAGTCAAATTCATTAGTAATCCTCTCAAATGCTTTATAATCATCAAAATCAATTCTTGGAGCAATAATTAGGATCTAGGATTGTAAATTGAAGATCCTAAGACACAAATCATAACACATTGGGTTAAATGGGTTAGTGAAAATTAGATCTATTAATTGGGTTAGACCTTGGATTAGATTAAAGAATGGACTTAATTAGAGAATTGACTAAATCTAATCAATTATTATCCTAGATTAGGTCAAGGATTCTCTAAATCAGTTACATTAGTTGTAGTTGGTCAAGTCCATGTCTTTAACGAGACCTAAGATGAACTTGATTCTTGGCTACGTGGTCTAGCACAAACTATTAGGTTGATCTAATTGAAACTAATTAAATTAGTTGGTGCCTAAGGTAAATCAGGTCGGTGGTTTTTAATTAGCAGCCTGCTTACTTGACCATTTCTGATGGTGTCTAAGGCAAGCTTTGGCAGACCCTCTCATTGATTGAACTTACTTGGCCTCTTGGTGAAGTTATGTTTTGATCAGATCACTTGACTATTCGAGCTTACCCATGTTAGCTAGGTAAATCAGTTTGACTGATTTAGGTGCTCCTAGACCAGCCTATTAATGGTCTTCCTTAAGCTGGCTTGGTGAAGTTAGTGGGAGGATCATGACAAGCTGGTTCATCTGACCTTTCCTCATCTTCAAATTAAATTCTCTAAAATTATTAGGTCCCTAAAATAAAATAGTTATATGATAACTAGATCATAGCCTCCCATTAAAGTGGATGATAATGGGTCCATCAATTGGATAATCATTGGAGGTCCAAAGGCTTGGTGCTTATCGACTGATGGAATTATCATTCATTATATGATTTTTTGGCTACATCTTTCTACATGGTAGTTAGGTTAGCCAACCAAAGTTGGGCCTAATTATTCATTGGTTAAATGGGCCAAGTATGGTCATGTTAATGGTTGGACCTAACTGAACCCTTTTCTAAAAAGGTCAAGGCCAACTGATCAAGGGCTGGGGCAAAATTCAATTACTAAAAATTATTTAGAGAAATACTTAGTTATGAACCTATCCTTAGATGCACATGGGTTGGCCAACCAAAGTTGGGCTCGTGTGCAGTCTATGTGGATTCTAGTACCCATTAAGAATTAGGATAATTCTTTGAATTGGAGGTAGAGGCTACCAATTTCAATAAAATAGTGGAAGACCCTTTTGATTAAAGTTCAAATCTCTAAGTTTAATGAATCAATTACTAATTAGGTTATAATTTTTCTTGGTGTAGATATGGCCATCAATTACTAATTAGGTTATAATTTTTCTTGGTATAGATATGGCCACTTTTCTATCACTTCGATCATTGTTGGACAATGATAAGTTGGTGGGATCCAACTTCGGTAGTTGGTATCAAAAGTTAAAGATTGTCCTAGAGCATGAACGCATCCTACATGTGATAACGGATGACGCACCTAAGGAGCCAACTGCAAATGCATGTAGAACTATCAGAGACACTTATCAGAAGTGGCTCAGTGATTGAACCATGGTGCGTTGCATTATGCTGGCTACGATGAGTGATAAGTTCGGTCATAGATTTGAGACGGCTCAGCCAAAGGACATGCTTCAAATGTTGGAGGATTTTTTTGGTACACCCGATGATGTTAAGAGGCATAAGACTAGTTATGCTATCTTCAATGCCAGAATGTGGGATGGAGCCTCTATCACTGATCATGTACTGTACATGATCGAGCTGATAGAGTGCTTGAGCAAGCTTGGCTTTTTCTTGCACAAATAACTTGAAAAAGATGCAATACTAAACTCGCTGCCCAAGTTTTATCTCCCATTTCTTACACATTGTAGGATGTCAAAGTCTGAAGTTGACTACCATGGGTTACTGGGGTTACTCCAGAACTTTGAGAAGGATCACCAGCTCCATAAGGAGTCGGTGAACTTAGTGGGAGGTTCATCTTCTCATTCTTGGCCCTTTTGGAAAGGAAAGAAGAACAAGAAGAAGAAAGCTAAGAAGGTGCAAGTTCAGGCTAGGACATCTATGCAGGGCAAACCAAAAAAATCAAGTTCGATAAGAGTCAAACTAAATGCTTCTTTTGCAAGAAGTGGGGGCACTGGAAGAGGAACTATCCTTAGTACATTGCCTCCCTAGTCCTGAACAGGTAGAGAAAGAAGCAAGCTGGGCAAGGTATTTATATGATAACTCCTTGCAATTTCTCTATTTATGATATTACTGACTGGGTATTGGATACCGAAAGCCCTTATCATATTTACAATTCATTGCAGGGGTTGCAGATCAGTAGAAGATTCAAGCAAGGCGAAAGATTTCTGAACGTTGGAGATGGAAGACCAATTTCAGTTCTAGCTTTAGAAATTTTAAAACTTATTTTTGAATCTCATACTATTATTTTTAGTGATTATCATTTCTGTTCTAGTTTCTTTTTAAATATCATTTTTGTAGGCCTTTTGGCCATGAACAATTATAAAATTTTAATAAAAAAATGAGTTTGTAATGTCATTATGAATGGTATTACTACTTTCTATGGATAATTAAAAATGGTGTATATATGTTATCACAACCTATTAATGTAGTTTATTCAGTTGGAAAACATCCTAGATTAGATAATGTGACAGATATCTACCTATGGCACTATAAGCTAGGTCATATAAATAAGAACATAATAAGCAGGTTGGCTCAAGAAGGTATTCTCGAACTTAGTGATTGTGAATTACTTTCAACCTGTGAATCCTATTTTCTTGATAAAATGACCAAGACATCTTTTACTGAAAAAGATGAGAGAGCCATGGAGCTCTTAGGTCTAGTACATACTGATGTATGTGGACCAATGAGCATAAGTGCTAGAGGTGGATATGTCTACTTCATCACTTTCACAGATGATCTATCCGAATATGGATATGTCTATCTGATAAAACATAAGTCAGATTCTTTTGAAATATTCAAATAATTCTAAAGTGAAGTAGAAAAATAAACTAGAAAGATTATTAATACTCTTCGATCTGACTAAGGAGGAGAATACCTTTTCGATGAGTTTCTCATATATCTAGGAGAAAATGAGATTCTTTTCCAATGGACTCCTTCAGGAACACCATAGCATAATGGCATATCTGAAAGGAGGAATCAGACTCTATTAGATATGATCCGATCCATGATGGATTTTGCCAGCTTGTCGATATCCCTCTAAGGATATGCACTCGAATTGGCTTGCTATCTTTTAAATATGGTTACAAGTAAATCTATGGTTAAAACTCCATATGAGATATGGACATGATGTAAGCCAGCACTTTCATACCTCGAGATCTGAGGGTGCCTGATTTATGTCAAATGGTTAATTATAGATAAACTTAGATCTAGCTCTGACAAGTGTTCATTTATAGGATATCCAAAAAAGATCAAAGGATACTATTTCTATCATGCTGATGAACAAAAGATGTTCGTTAGTCTTAGGGCAATCTTTTTGGAAAAGAAGTTTCTTAGTGAAGGAACTGTTGCCTCTAAGGTTGAACTTGATGAAGTTCAATAGGTAGAAAGTTCAACATAGAATGATGAACCTAAGTCAAATTTCATCATATCAGATCCAAAGCCTAGAAAACCAGCACCATTAAGATGATCCGATAGAGTACTGCACCATCCGGATAGATAGTATGGGTTCTTGGTCTATGATGGTGATCCCATCGAGTTCGATGAGAATGATGAGGATTGGATCACTTACACGGATGCTATGCAGAGATCCAACTCTGAGAAATGGCTAGAAGCCATGAGATCTGAAATGGATTTCATGAAGGTCAATGATGTATGGACATTAGTTGACCCATCTTAAGGGGTTAAACCCATTGGGTGTAAATACGTATTCAAAAGAAAAAGAGGCATAGACGAAAAGGTGGAGATCTATAAAGTCCGTCTGGTTGTCAAGAGATATCGTCAACATTATGGTATTGACTATGATGAAATATTCTTCCCAATGGTAATGCTCAAATTCATTCGGATAATGCTTGTAATAGCTGCCCACCTAGACTATGAGATCTGGCATATGGATGCGAAAATAGCTTTCCTAAATGAAGAGCTGATCAATGAGATGTATATTATACAACCTGAGGGGTTCACATCCACAAAAGAGTCTAAGGTGTGTAGGCTTCAGAGATCCATTTATGGATTGAAGCAAGCATCTCGAAGTTGGAACATGCATTTTGATAAAGTGATCAAAATGTATGGCTTTGTTAAGAACGAAGATGTTGCCCAGAGGTAGCAACCCAAGAGGGGGGGAGGGTGAATGAGGTTCTTATAAAAACTTTGGCCAAATTTAACTCTAAGCAATTATGTGCTTTGATTTTAATCTAAGTGGTGAGGATGAGATGTATATAATATGAGTAGCAGAATTAAGATAACAAAATCAAACTATGAAAGTAAAGTAAGAATTATAAGCATGCAAAGTATATAGAGAGATAGAAGAGAAAAGCATAACACAAATACACCAAGATTTATAGTGGTTCGGAGCAATCTGCTCCTACATCCACTCTCCAAACTTCTTTTGGAAATTCTACTATAATCTATCCTTGATTATAGTGTGTTTGTTTTCCCAAGCTCACAAACAAACCTAGTTGATTTTCACAAGAGCACCAACCAAAACCTAACACCGTTAGTTTTTCGGATTCACTAACAATCCAGTTGGTTTTTGGGATCACCAACCAAAACCTACAATATCCAATTTCAAGCTTGGACGAGCCTAAATCCCAAGTTTTTTTCCTCCAAAGAAATTTATAAAGAAATCAAAAAATACAAGTAAAGTTTTAGCATAATATAAAAAATAGAGTATAAGCTCTTTTAAATCTTAAAGAACAAGCTGATAATGTGCTCGATTGAAGCTTGGCTTTTCTTCAAAATATGCTTGAGAGGATGTGGAAGATGTTGGAGAAGATTACTTTGAAGGCTCGCTAAAATCTATGCACAATACTCCTCTCTTTTTCCTTTTCTTTGGATATTCAATGTTTCTCACAAAATCTGAAAGATTCTCTCTCTAAATCCCTTAATCTCTTTCTTCTATTTTTTTTAATTGATTCTCCACCTTTAAATACCTTTAGAGAATATTAGAGTAAGAGTTCAAGCTGTTGGAAGCTCTAAAATAATTGTTGGGATCAAAAAATAGCCGTTAGAAAACTATCCACTGAAGGCTATTCGCGTAGATCGAGATCTTTGATTTTTCATGAGATCTCTCATCAAATTTTGAGATCTCTCAATTTTTTATGTGACATCTCATCGGAACCATGAGATCTCTTAAGAATCCTGCAAGATCTCCCGCTCTCATAGCACAGAAACTAAGTTTCTATCTTCTGAGATCAAGACATCTCGAGTTCAACTCGAGACCTCTCGAGACTATGCCAGAATACTATTTCATTATGCCAGACCACTTGAGAGCTCTCGAAAAAAATTTGAGACATCACAAAAAATTCTGACTTCATTTTTCTTCAATGTTTGACTTTCCAAACTTGAGTTTCTTGGCCCCAAACTCTTTTAAACATAATTGCTTCCTTCAATTTTAATTTCTCTTCTTTCAATCATACTTTTTTCATACCAAGCTATCTAAATATGTGTGAATTAGCTCTTTTAAGTATTTTGGCATGGCATCTTGAGAGAATTTATTCATGAGATAAATTCTTCATTTTGGATACTTGAAAAATTCTACACACATTCTTAAAATACATGATTAGATACATAATATACTCAATATTTTGGAATCATCAAAATTAATCTCAGGGTCAACAATCTCCCCATTTTTTATGATGACAAAATCTTGAGTATATGCACAATAAAAACAAATAATGTATTTCTATGCATTTTGCTAAAAAATATCTTGAAGTATAGATTAAGCACATGAATGAGTACTTCATGAATGTTCTCAATTATTCTTTTGGTTTATTCTACATATTTCATATACTCATAAAAAAAAATGTTTCAATTCATATTAGTGAGTATTAAATTTTTATTTCAAGCATCAATACAATTCATTAAGTTTCTTCAAGCATATACTCAATATTCCTCTCCCCCTTTTTAACAACATCAAAAAGCTCATAGGAAAAAAATAAGAAATAATCATCAAAATCAATAATATGATTGTATCAAAGTAAGAATTGCATTAAGTTCAAAAAATTAATTTATATGAGTCATCAAAATCAGTATCAAAGCATTAAATTAAGAGATGTATTAAATTCATGAAATCAATTTAAATGAATCATCTCCCTTTTGAAAATTTGTCATTTGACTCAAAAAAAGTTTCAAATATTTGTTTTAATTTTAAAAATTATCTTGAATTTAAATATTATATGCTTTCCCTCTTTTTGAATAAATATGATCTTTATTCAGATTTTTAAATATGCACTTTTAAGTTTTAAGAGGAATTAAGCTTTTCAAAATATTTGAATATGAAATCAAGCATAATACATACTTTAATATTCTAACTTTTCTTTTCTTAAAAAGTTTTGGTCAATTAGATTTAGAAAAGATATGTATTGAGAATGTATCGAGCAAAGTAAAATAAACAGTATCAAAGCATAAGATAGTCATATTTTCAAATTCATTGCTCTGAGTAAAATATTATTTCAAAAATAAATAATTCATAAGAATTTTAAAATGCACATGAGAAATTTATGATCAAATTTAAATTTTCAAATGGATTTCAAAATTTATTTCTTGGAGTAAGAATATGTTTTCAAATTAGTCAAAAATTTTTTAATTAAATCAAGTTAGAAAATATCTCTCCCCCTATTTTTCATACTTATAGCAAGATTAATTTACTTTTCAACTTTCTTCCCTTCTTTATTTCAAATCAAGCAAATTCAATATGAATTTAACCACTAAATTTAGATTTTTAAATTTTAAAATATATTTTTAATTTCAAAAGCCTTTTTTGCTAAATGATTACTTCTTCTTTAATATTTTCTCCCCCTTACTTTAACAAATAAAGTCATTTCTTTAAAAGATTTTTTTGATACCAATTAAACTAAGTTTTAGATCAAATCATGATTTTCTTGGTTCAATACCATTTAAAGATTAATTTGCAAATTCAGCTTGATGCCAATGATTTTAGTTTTGAATTAAATCAAGATGAATTGATTCAAATTAAATAGTTTAAGAATTTAGAATGATAAATCAATTTGAATTGATATCAGCAAATTAGTTAAGGCAAATCATAAAGAAATTTTCAATCATTCTTTAAAAAGATCATTTCTTCTTTTTCATAAGAAATATCAAGCAATTAGGTTCAAAAAAGATATATATTTTTGAATTTGTTTCAAATGATATCATATCAAACATATAGCTATGTAAAATCATATTTGAAATCAAGACATTCTTCTCTTTTTACTAAAAGATAAATCAATCAGATACATGACAATAGTAAGTTGTTTGATATCAAATAATTAAAACTGAAGTTCTCTATGAATATTTAGCAATTTAAAATATTCATATCCAATAAGAATCTTTTAATTTAAATTCATTAGTTATAAAATTGATATGGAAAGACTTAAAATATTATGCTAAATTTCAAAATAAACTATTTCATCCATAGCATGATATATAGAGGAGAGCGTATTAATCTTTAAAATCAAAGCATTCAAATTATTGCAAGCATCAAAATCAATCATACTTATCAAAACATGAAAGAAGTTATCATATGCATACATATTAACAAATCATTAAAGTTAATACATCAAACTTTCAATTCATAGAGTATGATCATTTTAAGCAATGATAAATCATCAAAATCAATCAAACATACTTAATAATTATGCTAATTAATAATCAAAATATATTTAGCAAATAAAGATGGCATGGTGTGAGAATAGTTTAGATTTTACCAAATAGCACCATCCATCTATTTTCATTTCCAAGGCATCCATAAAAATTTTCTTCTTTTAGCTTCATTGGATCCTTGGTATACCTGCAAAATTACTTCATAATTTTTGATACCCAAGCCATCTTGGGTCCATAGGAGTTAGTATTAAAGGTTTCTTTTGGAACCCAAATTTGTCTTTTCATGTTTTGACCAATTCTTTTAAAGTTGCATTCTAAAATCTTATGGCCAATTTGATTATATTTAAAGCACTTAAAAGAATGATCTTTGATGGAAGCTCTTGTAAAAATACCTTTTATAGTTTGTTATTTTCTTGAAGTATTAAAACCGATTTCTGTTTTATTGAAAATAGCCCCATTGGATTTTACCAAGGATTGAAGATTTTCAAAGCTAATTGTAAACTTTTTAGCTATAGATTTCAAAACCTCAACTTCTCTTCTTAATTTCTTATTTTCTTCCAAGAGCTCTTTCTTTTCAATTGAAAGATTTTCATTTTCTTTTAGAAAAGATTTTAGAATATCATTTTTCTTTTTAAACTCAAGAATTTTTTTATCTAAAGAATTTTTAGATTTAATCAAATTTTCTTTTTCTTTAGCTAAAGGATTTTTTTCTTCCATTAAATTGGAATTATTCTTTTTAAGCTCCCTACTTTTATGCCTTAACTTTTTAAATTCATTCATAAGTTCATTAAAGGCTTCTTGAAGCTCATCAAATGTAAATTCAGAAGAATTATCAATGTTTACCTCATCATTTTAAGCCATCAAGCAAAGATTTATGATGCTTTCTTCCTTTTTCTCATTCTTTTCTTCTTTGCTTTACTCCCCCTGAATTGATGCATTCTTCTTCTTTTGTTTCTTCTTCTTTATCTTCTTTTCATCCTCATGAGATATAAGACATAGGTTAGGGTAAGCTTCTTTTTCTTCTTGGGAGCTTGATTCTTCTATTTGATTTACTTCCTCATAAATTATTTCCAATTTCTTCCATACATGTTTTGCTGAGATACATGAAAAAATTGCATTAAATACATTTAACTCTAAGGAGCAATAAAGTATATTCATGGCCTTAGCATTAAGTTGGGCCATTTCTTTATCATGCTCTTTCAATGCTTTGGGGATGTGTTAGCCATCGATTATAATCTTTCATAGGTTATAATCATGTGCTTGTATGAAGATGCACATGCGTGCTTTCCAATAACTATAATGTGAGCCATTAAAAAGTGGAGGTCTATCTATAGAATATCCTTCAATAAACAAAGACTCCATTTGGGTTGCCATAATCTTTAGCACTAGATGGTTAGGTCAATAATTAATAATAGAGCACCTAGCTCTGATACCAATTGTTGCCCAAAGGTAGCAACCCAAGAGGGGGGGTGAATTGGATTCTTATAAAAGCTTTGGCTAAATTTAACTCTAAGCAATTATGTGCTTTGATTTTAATCTAAGTGGTGAGGATGAGATGTATATAATATAAGCAATGGAATTAAGATAATAAAATCAAACTATGAAAGTAAAGTAAGAATTATAAGCATACAAAGTATATAGAGAGATAGAAGAAAAAAGCACAACACAAATACACCAAGATTTATAGTGGTTCGGAGCAATCCGCTCCTACATCCACTTTTCAAGCTTTCCTTAAGAATTCTACTATAATCTACCCTTGATTACAGTGTGTTTATTTTCTCAAGCTCACAAACAAACCTAGTTGATTTTCACAGAAGCACCAACCAAAACCTAACACCGTTAGTTTTTTGGATTCACTAACAATCTAGTTGATTTTCGAAATCACCAACCAAAATCTACAATATCCAATTTTGGACTTAGATGGGCCTAAATCCTAAGTTTCTTTTCCCCAAAGAAACTTGTAAAGAAATCAAAAAATACATGCAAAATTTTAGCATAATATAAAAAAAAGAGTATAAGCTCTTTTAAACCCTAAAGAACAAGCCGATAATGTGCTCGATTGAAGCTTGGCTTTTCTTTAAATTATGCTTGAGAGGATGTGGAAGATGTTGGGGAAGATTGTTTTGAAGGTTCATTGAAATCTATGCACAACACTCCTCTCTTTTTCCTTTTCTTTGGATATTCAATGTTCCTCACAAAATCTAAAAGATTCTCTCTCTAAATCCCTTAATTTCTTTCTTCTATTTTTTTCAATTGATTCTCCATCTTTAAATACCTTTAGAGAAGGTTGGAGTAAGAGTTCTAGCCATTGGAAGCTTTGAAATAGTCATTGGGGTCGAAAAATAGCCATTGGAAAACTATCCATTGAAGGCTGTCCGTGCAGATCAAGACCTCTCGTCAAATTTTGAGATCTCTCAATTTTTCATTAGATGTCTCATTGGAACCATGAGACATCTCAAGAATCCTACGAGACCTCTTGCTCTCAGAGCACAGAAACTAAATTTCTATCTCCTAAGATCGAGACATCTCAAGTTCAACTCGAGACCTCTCAAGATTGTGCTAGAATACTGTTTCATTATGCCAGACCACTCGAGAGCTCTTGAAAAAAATCCGAGATGTCTTGAAAAATTCTGACTTTATTTTTATTCAATGTTTGACCTTTCAAACTTGAGTTTCTTGGTCCCAAACTCTTTTAAACATAATTGCTTTCTTCAATTTTAATTTTTCTTCTTTCAATCATACTTTCTTCATACCAAGCCATCCAAATATGTGTGAATATTCTCTTTTAAGTATTTTGGCATGGCATCTTGAGAAATTTATTCTTAAGATAAATTCTTCATTTTGGATACTTGAAAAATCCTACATACATTCTCGAAACACATGATTAGATACATAATATACTTAATATTTTGGAATCATCAAAATCAATCTCAGGATCAATAGAAGAAGAACACTACATTTACAAATGAGCAAATGGTCCAGCAGTGGTGTTCCTTATTTTGTACATGCATGACATTCTCTTAATCAAAAATGACATTCCTACACTATAGAAAATAAAAGTCTGATTTTCATCATAGTTCTCCATGAAGGACTTGGGTGAAGCATCCTACATCCTAGAGATGAAGATCTATAGGGATAGATCTAAAAGGATGCTTGATATATCCCAGTCTACGTACGTAGAAACTATGCTGAAAAGGTTCAGCATGGAGAATTTCAAAAAGGGCTATCTCTCGATAGGTCAAAAAATTCTACTCTCTAAGAAGGATTGTCCAACAACTCCTGAAGAGAGAGAGCATATGAGTAGAATCCCATATGCTTCAGTAGTGGGGTCTATCATGTATACAATGATATATACGAGACCAGACATGGCATACTCACTAGGAGAAGTGAGTAGATATCAGTCTGATCCTAAAGAAAATCATTGAAAGATGGTTAAAATCATCCTTAAGTATTTGAGAAATACTAAGGACCAATGGTTGGTTTATGGTGAGTCAGATCTAAAACTTATGAGGTTTACAGACTTCAGCTTTCAATCTGACCATGATGACAGCAGAAGCATGTCGGGGTATATCTTTACTCTAAATGGTGGAGTCATCTACTAAAAAAGTTTCAAGCAGCATACAGTGGCAGACTCTATTTGCGAAGTAGAGTACATAGCAGCATCAGATGCAGCAAAGGAAGCTGTATGGCTGAGGAAGTTAATTATCAAGCTCAGAGTAGCACCCTCCATTGATGGTCCAGTCTTGCTCTACTACGACAACACTAGCATCATAGCTCAAGCAAAGAAATCGAAGGCACACCAGCGGACAAAGCACAATCTGTGTTGCTTCCATTTGGTCCATGAGATCGTGGATCGTGGTGACATCGATCTTTAGAAGATCGATGGAAAGGGGAACCTAGCCAACCCCCTCACTAAAGCCCTGGCAATCAAGGAGTTTGACAACCATAAGTCAAAGATGGGTATTAAATACTATGCCGAGTGGCTTTAGGACAAGTAGAAGTTGTTGGAAATTATATTCCAAAAGCCAATCGTTAGCCTATTAACGGTTAAGCTACTTTGTATATGTAATTGATCATTGATAAATAAAATACTTTGGCATATTTTTCATCACAAGTCTTTATCTTCTAACATAATCCATTTTTATGATGAAGTCCTTAGTGTTGGAAATTATATCCCAAAGTCAATCATTAGCCTATTAACGGTTGAGCTATTTTATAATTATAATTAATTTATTAATTAATAAAAATATTTTAGCATCCTTTTCATTACAAGTTTACATCTTCTAATGAACTCCATTATTATGATGAAGTCCTTAGGACTGTTTAGTTTCGATAAAGAGAGAATTTATCGATTAGTCCTTAAATTTATTCATGACCAAATGATAGGCTGTTAATTAGGACAACAGCGTCTATCGAGCATAGGTCACTATATGCCATATGGGTTGATTGTCCTCTTAACCAAGGAGTGTGGAGACACTGATATGGTATATAGGTGAGATGTATGAGTACATTATCATTGAACGTGACCAACTCTAAAGCATTTTACTGTCGAGAATATCTCTGATGGGATATAGATATAAATATCCCTTAGATCTAAGATCACCTCAGTGACTTGCAAGCAACTCACTGTGCTTTGGTACCAAACTAACTAAATTTCTAATTCAGCAATGGAAGGCTTCTGGGCATAGTCAAGTACTTAAGAAGTTAGAGTGTGATCAAGATGGAATTGACCACTCCAAGAGTTAGAGAAGAATGTATTACTGTATTTCAATATAGCAAAACCTTGGCTAGGGTAATCCATCAGATGGATTTATTTCGAAATACAATGTGAATAATATGATCAGAGTTGATAATTGAACTTTGAGGTGTCCTACGAGCATTGTGGTCAAGAGAATAAATTATATGGAAACTATATCCGCATGGATTCTAAGGATGGTGTTCTACACCTTCGACCTATCCGACCGTCGGATATCATTGCTAGATGGTCACTTCGATTGGTATAAAAATTTATTTCTATGCTACCTGCTTAGGTTCAGACCTATCAGGTCACATACATTAGAGCTTACGATCTAATCGGATGGTTGATCAATGATTAAGAATCATTCTAGGGTTAAACAATCAATACGATTGGTGTTTAACCTAGTGCAAGTGTTGCAAAAGGATCGATTAGCAATTAGATTGCTAATTGACTTAATTTGATTAATCCAATAGATTGAGATTAGGTCTAATTAAATATGATTTAATTATATTTGGTTTGGGCTTGATTGGATCAAGTTCAATTAGTTTATTGGATAAGCCAAGTGCAAGGAAGAACTAGTCCTAGTCTAACTAGGACTCAGATTAATCTAATTTTTTAATTTGATTAAAAAATAAATTAAAATTAAATCTAATTTAATTTGATTTAATTAAGTTCTTAAATTGGTTAGGGCCTTATTTAATTGGGTTGGTTTAATCTTAATTTTATTTGGTTAAAAGATCTTGTTTGACCAATTCAAAATAGGAGTCCTAGTGTGACTAGGACTCCCTATCACTTGCGCCACTTAATCCTCATGCCCCATGCCCTTTTTGTTTTGTTTCTTATGTGAAAATGCTCCATTCCCATGGATTTTCATGCCCTCTTTCTCTCCTTCTTTTCTCATAAGGCAATTTATTGGAAGACCAAGTCAAAAGAGGAGTTAGTTTAGCTTAGGAATCTATGAGATAGAATCCTTATTGACCAAAACACCTTCCCTTGAGTGCCACCCCCTTTTTTAATTAATTTTTCTCTTATTCCATAAAAATAATCTCCTTTTTGTGTGCCCTCCCTTGCTGGTCCATGCCAATAACTGTGGACGAGGCACCCAAGAGTTGGGCGCCCCAACAACTTCCCATATTTGGATATTCCTAGTCTAGGATTTTGATCTAACTTGGACTCTTCTTTTTCTCTATTTATTGGATGAATTTTATTTTAATTTTTTTATAAAATATAGAGCTTTGGGAGAGATTTGGGGTGTATAAAAAATTAGAGGAAGAGGGTCCTTGGGCATGGAGGTTCTATAGGCACCAAACTAGGTGTCTAGGTGAGAGAAAAGAGAAGAAGAAGAGGGTCTTCTTCTAGGGCTATTTTATTTTCAATCTCTCCTTTTTTTGAGTTTTTTCTGAGAGAGTCTCAGATCAGTAAACTCTCATCTTTCTTCTTATATTTTGGAGAGTCCAAATTTTAAAGAAGGAAGCATTGGATCAACTGTCGAAGAAGGATCAGCACAGTACTAGCATGCTGTGCTGATTTCCTGCATCGGACTTCAAATCAGAGATCATAGGCTCGTGTGGATGACTCCTAAAGGTCAGACACGTGTGTGGCTCGTGACTTCATTTACAAGCTTGGATTAACAAGTTAGAACATCTAACTTGCTCAGGTAATAGATCTGATTTATTAACTTCATACCTGCATTTGATGTAGTGTAGATCTAGGTTGATTTGATCAACCTTTTACTTTCTTATTTAATTTTAATTTTTAATTTAATATCATACCTTGATCATGTAATAGATCTGAGATTTAGATATTTACATATTTATTTAAATAAATATTTAATTTATTTAAGTCTTTTGCTGTAAGATCTTGAAAAAGTTTTTAAGATCTACCTGTAAAACCTTAGATCTGATTCCTTCTATTGGTATCAGAGCAAGATTGTTATTACATGATTTTTGTGCATGTTTAGATTATTTCTTAGATTAGATCTAATTTATAATCTAATTATTAAACCTAATTTTTTTAAAAAAAAATTTAGATTGCATGGACTACCATAAGATTGTCCTACTATAAGGTTTATCCCTTACAGTGAATAGGTTATCCTAGTACATGCTGATCTAAAATATTGATCATAAAATTTTAAATTAGATCTAAAAAATTTTATGATCTGATTAAAAATATTTTAATCTAGTTTTAATCTTCATAAATATGTTAGATTTGATCTAGAAAGATTTATGATTGATTATTATTAAAACTGTTTCAATTATATGAACCTGTTTAGATTAGATCTAAAGTAGATTCTTGTTTATGTAACTTGCATATTGATTATGAATCAAACATGCAACTTGGTTGATAGAACCATGTTGTAAAAATATTTTACAAACATGAAAACTATTTTTGAAAAGCCAAACCCCAACTCTCAGTCCAAAACTTAATTAAGAATTAAGAAGTTGTTTGATTAGGTTCTAGGATTGTAAATTGAAGATCCTTGACATGAATCATAACACATTGGGTCAATGGGTTAGTGGAGATTAGGTTCATTAACTGGGTTAGACCTAGGGTTAGATTAAAGAATGAACTTAATTAGAGAATTGACTAAATCTAATTAATTGTTGTCTTAGATTAGATCAAGAATTCTCTAGATCAATTGCAATAGTTGTAGTTGGTCAAGTCCATGTCTTTAACAAGACCTAAGATAGACTTGATTCTTGGCTATGCAGTCTAGCACGAACTATTAGGTTGATCTAATTAAAATTAATTAAATCAGTTGGTGTCTAAGGTAAACCAGACCAGTGATTTTTAATTAACAGCTCGCTTATCTAGCCATTTTTGATGGTGTCTAAGGCAAGCCTGGCAGATCCTTCCACTGATCGAACTTACCTGGCCTCTTGGTGAGATTGTATTTTAATCAGATCACTTAACTATTAGAGCTGATCCATGTTGGCTAGGTAAATCAGTTTGACTAATTTAGGTGCTCCTAGACCAGTCTATTAATGATCTCCCTTAAGTTGACTTGGTGAAGTTAGCGGGAGGATCATGACAAGCTGGTTAATCTGACCTACTCACTTCTATAAATTAAATCCTCTAAAATTATTAGATCCCTAAAATGAAATAGTTATATGATAACTGGATCATAGCCTCCCATTAAAGTGGATGATGATGAGTCCATCAATTGGATAATTATTGGAGACCCAAAAGCCTGATGCTTATCGATTGATGGAATTATCATTCATTATATGATCTCTTGAATACATCTTTCTAAATGATGGTTAGGTGGGCCAACCAAAGTTGGGCCTGATCATTCATTGGTTGGATGGGCCAAGTATGGTCATGTTAATGGTTGGACCTAATTGGACCCTTTTTAAGAAGGCCAAAGCCAACTGATCAGGGCCTGGAAAAAAATTTAATTACTAAAAATTATTTAAAAAAATAATTGATTATGAACCTATCCTTAAATGTACATGGATGGGCCAACCAAAGTTAGGCTTGTGTACAGTCTATGTGGATTCTAGTATCCACTAAGAAATTAGGATAATTTCTCGAATTAGAGATAAAGGCTACCAATTCGAACAAAATAGTGAAAAAAATCTTTTGATTAAAGTTTAAATCTTTAGATTTAATGATTCAATTACTAATTAGATTTTGATTTTTTTTTATGCGGACATGGCCACTTTTCTATCGCTCCGATCATTATTGTGAAGGAAAATCCTGATTTTTCGGACCAGGTTCGTTCAGATCTGATCAGATCAAGAGATATATTTCAAAATTTTTTTTCTTTGATCTAGATTAGATCTAGGATGTTTTAGATCTAATTCTTATTATTTTAATAATTAAAATAAAATTAGATAAATTAAATCAAATTTAATTTACTTTGAAGTGGATAATCCTATTATCCGTTGATGATCCTGTAAGCAGCGGAAGGTTCTGGATCTAGCCACGCAAGTGCCTGACCTCTACTGGTATCCACTCAGGCTGGATCTAGAGATCCTCTTCTTCTTTATCATGTCTCCAAAAATTAGATCTGGATTTGATCTGAAGGATCTTCAAAACACCTTTTGAAGATCAGCAGTCGTCCTTTGCAGCAGCACAGCCTTCTAGCTTTCAGTCACCTTTCTCTCGTCTGGATCGCAACAACCAAGGTCCAAAACTTCTTTTGGATGTGAAGAGGAGAGGGAGAAGGTGGGTTTGACATGGAGGGGGAGAGGAGAAGCAGCCTTGGAGCATGGAGAATTGTGATTGCTCTTTGATTTGGGCGCAGGGTCGTATTTATAGACTATCAGTGATCCAACTCCTCTTCTTCCCAACCAATCACAATTCTTTATGAAATCATATCTAAATCTAATTGGTG
>QRFJ01000623.1:373911-526894 GCA_006176705.1 Cocos nucifera
ATTTAGGTGCTCCTAGACCAGTCTATTAATGATCTCCCTTAAGTTGACTTGGTGAAGTTAGCGGGAGGATCATGACAAGCTGGTTAATCTGACCTACTCACTTCTATAAATTAAATCCTCTAAAATTATTAGATCCCTAAAATGAAATAGTTATATGATAACTGGATCATAGCCTCCCATTAAAGTGGATGATGATGAGTCCATCAATTGGATAATTATTGGAGACCCAAAAGCCTGATGCTTATCGATTGATGGAATTATCATTCATTATATGATCTCTTGAATACATCTTTCTAAATGATGGTTAGGTGGGCCAACCAAAGTTGGGCCTGATCATTCATTGGTTGGATGGGCCAAGTATGGTCATGTTAATGGTTGGACCTAATTGGACCCTTTTTTAAGAAGGCCAAAGCCAACTGATCAGGGCCTGGAAAAAAATTTAATTACTAAAAATTATTTAAAAAAATAATTGATTATGAACCTATCCTTAAATGTACATGGATGGGCCAACCAAAGTTAGGCTTGTGTACAGTCTATGTGGATTCTAGTATCCACTAAGAAATTAGGATAATTTCTCGAATTAGAGATAAAGGCTACCAATTCGAACAAAATAGTGAAAAAAATCTTTTGATTAAAGTTTAAATCTTTAGATTTAATGATTCAATTACTAATTAGATTTTGATTTTTTTTTATGCGGACATGGCCACTTTTCTATCGCTCCGATCATTATTGTGAAGGAAAATCCTGATTTTTCGGACCAGGTTCGTTCAGATCTGATCAGATCAAGAGATATATTTCAAAATTTTTTTTCTTTGATCTAGATTAGATCTAGGATGTTTTAGATCTAATTCTTATTATTTTAATAATTAAAATAAAATTAGATAAATTAAATCAAATTTAATTTACTTTGAAGTGGATAATCCTATTATCCGTTGATGATCCTGTAAGCAGCGGAAGGTTCTGGATCTAGCCACGCAAGTGCCTGACCTCTACTGGTATCCACTCAGGCTGGATCTAGAGATCCTCTTCTTCTTTATCATGTCTCCAAAAATTAGATCTGGATTTGATCTGAAGGATCTTCAAAACACCTTTTGAAGATCAGCAGTCGTCTTTTGCAGCAGCACAGCCTTCTAGCTTTCAGTCACCTTTCTCTCGTCTGGATCGCAACAACCAAGGTCCAAAACTTCTTTTGGATGTGAAGAGGAGAGGGAGAAGGTGGGTTTGACATGGAGGGGGAGAGGAGAAGCAGCCTTGGAGCATGGAGAATTGTGATTGCTCTTTGATTTGGGCGCAGGGTCGTATTTATAGACTATCAGTGATCCAACTCCTCTTCTTCCCAACCAATCACAATTCTTTATGAAATCATATCTAAATCTAATTGGTGGAATTGAGTCCCCTCCCCTGTGATTTCTGATTTTAGCTTTAGAGAGTATGCCCTAAGATCAAGTCAAATATTGTTATATGTGATATACTATATGATGGAATAGATCCATCATAATATGAGAATATCCAAGATCTCACGAGGACTTGTGAGAATCAAGAGAGTCAACATTTTTATGAATGCACAATCAGTGGATCTCCTTGATGCCTGCTTGCAGCCATTGTCCAACGATACCTAGGGCCTACGACGCAAGTAACGGGAGGATCGCAGCGGTGTTCGCGACCCTCCTCTCTCTGCCAGTAGTTAGTCTTGGCCCACAGTGTACCCGGGTGCAGCGACACCTCCTCGACGCCACTCATTATTCTCCGCACATAGGTGTTCATGACATCATGGAGGATCAAAATTTCTCATATACCATCCTTCAGTGATGCCTTCCTGGCTATCGTCAAGTATCCCTGTACTATTGTATTCGTCAGCAGCAGCATAGCTTTTGACCAAAGTCAAAGAACGAGCGACTTAATGGCAGAGTACGCTAGAACCAAGCAAGCATACTCGAGCACTGGATGCAGAAGGAAACCGTAAGGTTTAGGACTGTTCTATATCTAACTGAAGCATACTCTCTCTTCAATGCCCCACTGTGAGAGGTACCTTCCAGCTCAGACTCATTTGATTCGTGTAAGGGGCCTAACTGATTTGGAGTCACAAACTCCTTTGGCTCCAGTCAGGAATAACTACTTGTGATTTCGAATTAGGTCATAAAGGAAGAACGTTTTTAGTCCTCAATTCGGGCCAGATTGTGCTCGTCAATGTCCATTATCGCTAGTCTGGAACCCTTAGATTTGACTTATCATTGGAGAACTCACTTGGTACTCTTGACTATGCGATCACGTTCTTCTTCTTTAATGATGATGGCACTCAGAACTGTGCAACTTTCTTCCTTCTTCTGTATTCCTGTGCTTGCACCTTTCGCTTTTTTCCTTAGCTAGTAACGTCACTTTCTTTTGCTTTCCAGAAAGACTTTCTTTTGGAAGAAGTCCGATTCCATTAGCAAGAACTGAGCCTTAGAATCTTTCATAGTAAGTATTGGTAACCTCGGGATATTTCATGATTCCTCTATCATCAACTATTTGCATCAGTAACGTTACTTTACAGTACGGATACTATTGAACTTTATCTGATATCGCGCCATAGGAATCTAGCTTGTAGAGTTATTAGATGCATGTTTTGGTATTCATGGATCATCTACAATCAATATCTATGTAGACTTTCTCGCCAAAACATATGCATCCTCAGATGTACAGGATCTTAGCACGTAATATGGTTGCGCAACCCCATCAGAAGCATGATAATTAGATGACGATTCCTTGATGGAGGTGCCACAGTCGCTCACTTAGCTGTTCTGAACGTTAGATCTTCTCTTCCTCTCTTTGAAGGCTCCACTTTCCATGTCCTTGCCTCCCTCTGTGCGATTGACAGATGCTGATGGTTGAACGTTGAATCTGTCCACAATACACGCTTCCCTCATGTTAGTGCCTTCTGTTAAAATAAATATTATCATTTCGATGCTGATCTATGATATTTTGGCAATTGCAAAAGCTAAATAAAAATTCTTGCTCTATGCGACTACTTGTCTACATTACAAGGTACATCTGGCCATTGCAGGCGTATGGCCACATTAGTATATCTCGTGAGCATGCATTCTCATGATATCCTCTATTGTGCTTGCTCCGATGCCTCACTCAAATCGACATCGGGTAGATTAGTTCCATCTTTGATGCTATCCAGTTCCTACCTCACAATACAGATAGCATGCTATAAGCCAAAACTACTACTACCGGTCATAGTGACGATTGATGTCTTCTGTTGCGCTAGTCGCAGAATCCTCTGTTCTAGAGAATAGCTTTCATATTTTGTTGAAAGTGTCAAACTATAACACCCTCACAGATAGTGAACGCGTGTCTCGACTGCACCTCAGAGTACAGAGATAGGAAGAGATCCTGCAGGTACCACAAACTATCATGGGTTAAGTTCTCAGAACCCAATAACAATTTTGTAGGTTCCTAGCACAGATCGAGCTCTAAACCATTGATCACTATAAGGTATATAGTTACGGTTCCTGATGACCGGCTACTCACGTGAGACCTCATGTGTGTTTCCAGATGACATACCCGTCGGCCAAAGTTGGGTGCTCTCCCGTGTAATGCAATCTACCAATTTTCGCAGCACATGTGTTAGACTTTCAGACTGTCTGGAAATGAGTCTCTAAGTTATCGACATCATCATATGAGATCTATTAGAACTCATGCTCACTAATTTATGAGTTATAAGCAGATATTGTACACCTATATATTTTATTACACTAGAGAATCAATCACTCCTAAGCATCTTACACTGATGATTTTCTCTTTAGTGTGGAGTCATATTAACGCAATACTTTTCACTTAGAGTATTTGTTTTACGTAAATGATCATGTCTCGATGATCTTACTACCTAGACTGAAAATAGTTTAAATGCACTCTTTCAGTTAGAGATGTGGTGATGAGATTCTGAATGCAATCTTACCGAGTATAACTCGAATCTTAGTGACACTCTTGTATCATACACAACTCTTAGAGACAAATAACATTCATCAACTATTTGTTCGATAGAAACACTTACACCCTCAAGGTGGTTTTTTGATCACCGCTTTAGAGTCCTCTAGAGTGATTCTATATGTGTGTTTGTCTCTCAGTCATATTATAGTGCATTATATATAATTCTCGGTCATACCCTAGTGGGCGACTTATATTATCTAAAGATGAATCCTACGTCCTTTGATTACGTGATTGATCAAATGACTCCAATTGTCATTGGCTGCATACCCATAAACCAAGTTGCATCTAATACTAAGATCTCATCTTTAATGCTGGAAGCAGCTCGTAGGGCTCACACGGTCGATCTTCCTGAATGACTTCCAATCTGTGAGTGCTATCTCGGCTATAGTGTGGGATACGTTGCAGACATTTCCCACCATATATCGTCATATAGGAAGAGCTGTTGAACTCTCGTGTATCTCTGACCATCTCGCGAACGTGATCTCTATCTCGACCGGATATCGCGGTAATCATGCTTGAATGTGAGGTCATGCAATCAATCCTCCAGAGGTTTCCTCGCCCGCTCCAATATGCTCTGTACCTCATTGTTTTATAGCCAGAAGCACTTAGGCTCCGCGCATTAATGAGTCTTCTCTCTTACTTGAGCAAGTGCTTGCATCTTCTACTAGGGCCCTGTGTGCTTGTCCTGCAACTGACGTCACTGTAATAAGCCAGCTCACAGAATTAATCATAATCCCAAGGAGACTTTTACCGACGAGTGTCGCCACCTGGCCACTTAATTACTTCTGAAGGTGGCAAACGGGCACACGCTCATACCTACATATCTTTTTTCATATTGGGGATACCTTTTAGGCAGGTTGGTTACAACGAATAGCGGTCATGCTTAGCACTCTCTGTTATATCCTTTTCGTAATCTTAATCGCTCCTGCTATTAGAGTTAACTGGTTATAGAGACTTGCCATATATATTTCACTATGGGTCTATCTACTGGACTAGACTCTGCTTAGAGTAGCTTATCACTTTAGTCTTAATACTCGTACTATGAGACACATTCTTTCAGCATGGGCCATGGAGGTGCAGCTCTGACCATTATGCAATTACAAAACTAGATCGCTCACACCGCTCCCATGCATGGACTTCATCACTCTCCTCTAAATCCTGATTTCCCGGTCCAGGTTCGTTCAGATCTGATCAGATCAAGAGATATATTTCAAAAATTTTTCTCTTGATCTAATCAGATCTTGATATGTTTCAGATCTGATTCTTATTATTTTAATAAATAAAATAAAATAAAGATAAATTAAATCAAATTTAATTTACCTGATTTGGGTAATCCTATTACCCTGTTGATGATGATCCTGATTGCAGCGGAAGGTTCTGGATCTAGCCACGCAAGCGCCTGGCCTCTACCGGTATCCACTCAGGGTTGGATCTGGAGATCCTCTTCTTCTCTATCACACCTCCAAAAATCAGATCTGGATCTGATCTGGAGGATCTTCAAAACTCTTTTGAAGATCTGCAGTCGTCCTTTGCAGCAGCGCAGCCTTCTTGCTTTTGATCGCCTTTCTTTGATCTGAATCGCACCAACCAAGGTCCAAAACTCCTTTTGGACGTGGAGAGCAAGGGGAGAAGGTGACTATGGCATGGAGAAGGAGGGGAGAGGCAGCCTTGGGGCATGGGAATTGAATTCATCACTTAGATTAGGGTTGGGCGCAGGGTCTTATTTATAGACTCTCTGTGATCCAACTCCTCTTCTTCCCAACCAATCACAACCCTTTGTGAAATCAGATCTAAATCTGATTGGTGGGAATAGAGTCCCCTGGATTCCTCCTTAGAGGGTGCCTAAGACCAGTCAAAGTTGGTTCTTAGGAAGAACTCTAATTGGAATCCAAAAAGGAGATGGAGTCCTTGTCCAACAAGGACTCCTAGGCGCCTCCAACTTGGGCACACGCCAGGGTGGCGTGCGCCCTCCTCCTTGCCAGGTTCTGGCAGGGGGACAGGCCCCCACCAGCTCTCCAATAGGTGCATGACATGTGGTCAAAAGTCAAAGTGTCAATGGTCAACATTTGACCAGTCAAAGGTAGACTTTTGACCAAAGTCAAAGAACAAGAAATGGCAGGTGACCAAAAATGGCAGGTAATGTCTTACAAAATAAGACAACCTTTTCTGACTTGGACAACCTCCAGTCAGACCATATGAAGGCCTCTGATTGAGCACAAACTCCTTTGGCTCAGTCAGGACAACTTATTTATGATAGTAAAAGAAGAACGTTAGGTTCAATCGAGTGCTAGCACGATTTCCTTGAACCTAATTGAATCTCATTCAGATCAATTGAACTAGATCAGTTCAATTGATGATCACCAGATTCAAACCCTTGTTTGTGTGACCCAGTTAGGTTCAGTTCTGTATGGTAATGGGATATGTCATGATCTCTATCATCGACATCATCGAAACTCCTTTCGATGGATCAGAACTCTTCTGATTCGAACAGCTAGAATGATCGATCATCTAAATCATTCTAATTGCTCCCAAAATCCACCAGTGACACCTAGCAGTATATGGTGGCAACCCATCAGAGCTGAATGCGAACCTCTTGGTGCAGCTACCTGTGTGATTAAGTTCTTCTATCTTGAGCCCCGATCAGATTAGGGTTAAGGTGAACTCGTCAAACCCTAGTCTCTGTCATATGATGTAATCATTCGATTCGAGTCCAATGTGAAAATCTAAATAGAAACTCTTTCTATTATTTCACTCTGCCATGGCCATGGGCTTCTGGACTTGATTCTCATGATTATCATAGGGCTGCTCCTCTACCACCGAGGTAGATAGATTCCATCTTGATGCAATCCAGTTCCTACAATGAACATGCTATAGCCAACATACACCTCAGGGTTCCATATGGCTAGGAGACCGAGTAATGGTGTAGTCAAACTATAACACCCTCAAGGTGAACTGCCGATGCACCTCAGGTCAAAGAACCAGACACACTACTGCAGCATCGAGTCAGTCATTGACGAGAAGGTAGACTTCCTAATGACTACTCGAGGTGGTCACGCTCAGTGCCCTCGTTCTCTAACGAGTACCTGTACTCTCGCTCCGGTGTCTCCACACCGTAGACTCAAGACTCATCTACTAAAGAGAAGCGATTGTACACCAACCTTCCGGATCAATCACCATCCTCGTGATGATCCTATGGTCGGGAGCATTTTATGAGTTAATAATGATTATTCATGTCTTAAATTTTCAACTCTTGAAAATATGAATTATCATTACCATTAACTCAAAGGATGTATCACAGACACTAAATACACATATGTGATAGAAAATAACCCATTTTATTAATTATAGTCAAAATTACAATTTTGCCCCTAGAAGTGTATTACAAGTGTCAGCCAATTCTGGCTTCTAGGGCACATATATCTAACAATCTCCCACTTGTCCTAAAGCCAATTGGCTACAAGTCTAAGTCCCATCTTCTCAAGGTGGGCTTCGATCTTCTGCTGGCCCAACGGCTTTATAAGTGGGTCTGCCACATTATCTGCGGAGTTGACTCTCTTGACCTCAACGTAACCTTTCTCAAGGTAATCGCGGATGAGATGATATCGCCGCTCAATGTGCTTGGACTTCTGGTGAGACCTCGGCTCCTTAGCAAGGGCTATGGCGCCATTGTTGTCGCAGTAAAGAGGAATGGCATCTGATGGCATTACTCCAATTTCTGCAGCAAACTTCTTGTACCAGAACGCTTCCTTTGCAGCCTCTGATGCAGCTATATATTCTGCTTCCATGGTGGAATCTACTATCACAGTTTGCTTGGAACTCTTCCAGCTGACAGCTCCACCATTGCACACAAACAGACTTCCAGATGTCGACTTTCGATCATCTATATCGGACATGAAGTCCGAGTCTGTGTATCCCTGAACTTGGAGTTCTCCATTACCAAAGACCAACATCATATCCTTAGTTCTTCTCAAGTACTTAAGGATACATTTCACAGAAGTCCAGTGTTCTTCACCTGGATTTGACTGATATCTGCTTGTGACACTCACAGCATGGGCTATATCAGGTCGTGTACATAGCATGGCATACATGAGGCTCCCTATTGCAGAAGCATAAGGGATCTTGCTCATGCGTTCTATTTCCTCAGGTGTGCTGGGGCACATCTTCTTGGAAAGATGAATACCATGTCTGAAGGGTGTATTAATCCCCTCTTAGAGTTTTCCATACTAAACCTCTTTAGTACTTCCTCTATGTACATCTTCTTGTGAAAGTCCTAGCATCCTATTCGGTCTATCCCTATAGACCTTAATTCCTAGAATAAAGGATGCTTCACCTAGGTCTTTCATGGAGAATTCCTTAGACAACCATATCTTGACTGATGTCAACATGGGAATATCATTCCCAATAAGGAGGATGTCATCCACGTACAATATGAGGAAGACAACAGCGCTCCCACTGATCTTTTTGAAGACACATGGTTTCTTTTCATTTTTGATGAAATCAAACATTTTGATCACATCATTGAAATAAGTGTTCTAGCTCCGAGATGCTTGCTTAAGTCCATATATGGACCTTTGCAACTTGCAAATCTTGTGATCAGTATCACTGTATGTGAAACCTAGCGGCTATTCCATATAGATATCTTTCTCAAGATATCCATTTAAGAACGCCGTTTTCACATCCATTTGCCATATTTCATAATCAAAATAGGCTGCAACGGCAAGCAATGTGCAGATGGATTTTAGCATAGCCACTGGGAAAAGGTATCCTGATAGTCAATGCCTTTACGTTGACTATAACCTTTTGCCACTAGTCTAGCCTTGAATGTAGCCACATTCTCATCTGCACCAATCTTTCTCTTAAAGATCCATTTACCCCCAATAGGTACTATACCTTCTGGTGGATCTACCAAGGTCCAGACTTGGTTTGAGTGCATCGAGTCAATTTTTGACTGCATTGTCTCTAGCCATTTCTCAGAGTCGATATCTGATATCGCCTCATTGTAGGTTTTGGGATCATCACCATGAGCACCATTACCTACGAGGAACATTTCCTCTACTTTCTCTAAAATAATACCTAAGTATCTTTCAGGGGGATGAGAAACTCTTTTCGATCAATGAGGTGGAGGAGGTAGTGTTCTTATTGGCTCAACCTGATTTGGTTCCAATTTGTCCTTAGCTCGTTATACTTATGAGACTTTCTCATCAAACTTAATCTGCTTTCCAATGCTGCTATCTTGAATAAACTATTTTTTAAGAAAGATGGCATGTCGACTCACAATCACATTGTGGTCTTCTAGAATGTAGAAATAGTATCCTAATGACTCTTTAGGATATCTTATGAATCGAGCTCTAAAGGATCTAAACTCTAACTTGTCCGCTTGTTGTCTTTTGACATGAGTCGGACAACTCCAAATTTTGAGATGACTCAGACTTGGTTTCTTACCATACCATATCTCATATGGTGTGGTAGGAATGGTTTTAAAGGAAATCCTATTCAGTAGATAAATTGAAGTTAACAATAAATATCCCCAAAGAAAATTTGAGAGGTCTGTGAAGCTCATCATGGATCGGACCATATCCAATAGAGTCCGATTTCTCTGTTCTAAAATCTCGTTGAGTTGAGGTGTTCCTGGTGGAGTCCATTGAGAGACTATGCCATTATCCTTGAGATAATCTAGGAATTTCCACGATCTGATCGAAGACCTTAATGGGTTTTTCAGTTTGTTTTTCTACTTCATGTCTGAATTCTTTGAACTTTTCAAAAGCTTCAGACTTATGTCTCATAAGATACACATACCCATACCTAGACAGATCATCGGTAAAGATAATGAAGTAGGAAAAATTGCCTCTAGCCGATACATCAAATGGGCCGCACACATCTGTATGTACTAGGGCAAGGAGATCTATGGCCCTCTCCCCATATCCAACAAAAGGGAGTTTAGTCATTTTGCCTTAGAGATAAGATTCGCAAGTTGGATATGACTCGGAAGTCAATGGACTCAATAGCCCATTTTTTTCTAATTTGTTGATCCTATCTTCTGCTATATGACTTAATCTTAGGTGCCATAGATATAGATATCTATCATTTGGACTATCCCTAGGTTGTTTAGCATTCACGTTTTGCTCGACAGTTAGAACAGGTACATCAATATGTAACTGATAAAGACCATTAATAAGGAAACCATTTGCAATTTTATTTCTTTCATAAAGAATGTTACAATGGTCCTTAAAGAAAGGTGATCACATAACCTTCTTATGCTAAGCATGAAATAGAAATCAAATTCCTACTAGCTGCACGAGTAATGGTGTAGTCAAACTATAACACCCTCAAGGTGAACTGTCGATGCACCTCAGGTCAAAGAACTAGATACACTTCTACAGTATCGAGTCAGCCATTAACGAGAAGGTAGACTTCCTAATGACTACTCGAGATGGTCACGCTCAGTGCCCTCATTCTCTAATGAGTATCTGTACTCTCGCTCTGATGTCTCCATACCGTAGACTCAAGACTCATCTACTAAAGAGAAGCAATTGTACACCAACCTTTCGGATCAACCACCATCCTCATGATGATCCTATGGTCGGAAGCATTTTATGAGTTAATAATGATTATTCATGTCTTAAATTTTCAACTCTTGAAAATATGAATTATCATTATCATTAACTCAAAGGATGTATCACAGACACTAAATATATACATATGTGATAGAAAATAACCCATTTTATTGATATTAGTCAAAATTATAATTTTGCCCCTAGAAGTGTATTACAAGTGTCAGCCAATTCTGGTTTCTAGGGCACATATATCTAACATATTGGACAATGATAAGTTGGTGGGACCCAACTTCGATAGCTGGTACCAAAAGTTGAAAAATATTCTAAAGCATGAACGAATCCTATATGTGCTGATGGATCCTTCACTTGAGGAGCCAGCTACCAATGCACGTGGAACAGTTAGAAACACTTATCAAAAGTGGCTCAGTGATCGAACCATGGTGTGCTACATTATGCTGGCTGCGATGAGCGATGAGTTCAGTCATAGGTTTGAGATAGCTCAGCTAAATGAAATGCTCCAAGTGTTGGAGGATTCTTTTGACACATCCGATGACGTTGAGAAGCATAAGACTAGTTGCATCATCTTCAATGCTAGAATGTGGGATGGAGTTTCTGTCACTGATCATGTACTGTATATGATCGAGCTGATAGAGCGCTTGAGCAAACTTGGCTTTTCCTTGCATGAACAACTTGGGAAAGATGTAATACTGAACTCATTGCCAAAGTCTTATCTCCCTTTTCTTACTCATTATAGAATGACAAAGCCTGAAGTAAACTACCATGGCTTACTAGGGTTACTTCAGAATTTTGAGAAGGATCACCAGCTTTATGAAGAGTCAGTGAACTTAGTGGGAGGTTCGTCTTTTGGTTCTCAACCTTTAGAAAAGGGAAGAAGAACAAGAAGAAGAAAACAAAAAAGATGCAAGTTCAAGCTGGGATATCAGTGCAGGGCCAGACCAGAAAGATCAAGCTCGATAAGAGTCAAGCTAAATGCTTCTTTTACAAAAAGTGAGGGCACTAAAAGAGGAACTGTCCTCAGTACATTGCCTCCCTAGACCCGAATAGGCAGAGAAAGAAGCAAGCTGTTGCTAGGCAAAGTATTTATATGATAACTCCTTACAATTTCTCTGTTTGTGATATTACTGACTGGATATTGGATATTGGTAGCACTTACCATATTTGCAATTCATTACAGGGGTTGCAGATCAGTAGAAGATTTGAGCAAGATGAGAGATTCCTAAATGTTGAAGATGGAAGATCAGTTTCAGTTCTAGATTTAGAAATTTTGAAATTTGTATTTGAATCTCATACTGTTGTTCTTAGTGATTGTCATTTCTGTTCTAGTTTCTTTTTAAATATCATTTTTGTAGATCTTTTGGCCATAAACAATTATGAAATTTCAATAAAGAAATAAGTTTGTAATGTCATTGTGAATTGTGTTACTGCTTTCTATGGATAATTGAACAATGGTGTATATATGTTATCACCACCTGTTAATGTAGTCTATTCTACTGGCAAGCACCCTAGATTAGATAGTGTATCAAATATCTACTTATGGCACTATAGGCTAGGTCATATAAACAAGAATAAGATAAACAATTGACTCAAGAGGGAATCCTCGAAGTCAATGATTGTGAATCACTTCCAACCTATGAGTTGGGTCTTCTTGGTAAAATGACCAAGTCATCTTTTACTAAAAAAGATAAGAGAGCCAATGAGCTCTTAGATCTAGTACATACTAATGTATGTAGACCAATGAGCACAAGTGTTAGAGGTGAATATATCTACTTCATTACTTTCACATATGATCTATCTAGATATGGATATATCTATCTCATAAAATATAAGTCGGATTCTTTTAAAATGTTCAAATGATTTTGAAGTGAAGTAGAAAAATAAATTGGGAAGACTATTAAAACTCTTTGATCTGACCGAGGAGGAGAATACCTTTCTGGTGAGTTTCTCACATATCTAGGAGAGAATGAAATTCTCTCCCAATGAACTCCTTCTGAAACACCACAGCATAATGGTGTGTTTGAAAGGAGGAATTGAACTTTATTAGATATGGTCCGATCCATGATGGGATTTGCTAGCTTGTCGATATCCTTCTTGGGATATGCACTCGAATCGACTTGTTATCTATTAAATAGGATTCCAAGTAAGTCTGTAGTTAAAATCCCATATGAAATATGGACAGGGCGTAAACCAGCACTTTCACACCTTAGGGTTTGAGGGTGCCTGGCTTATGTCAAACGATTAGTTACAGACACACTTGGACCTAGATCTGACAAGTATACATTCATAGGATACCCAAAAGAGATCAAAGGATGCTATTTCTACCATGCTGATGAACAAAAGATGTTCGTCAGCCTTAAGGCAACCATTTTTGAAAAAAGAGTTCTTTGGTAAAGGAACTGTTGCCTCTAAGGTTGAACTTGATAAAGTTCAATAGATAGAAAGTCTGACACAGAATGTTGAACCTAAGTTAGATTTGATCAGATCAGATTCGAAGCCTAGTGAACCCACACCATTAAGATGATCCGATGGAGTACCGCACCATCCGGACAGATACTATGGATTCTTGATCTAGGATGGTGATCCCATCGAACTCGATGAGAACGATGAAGACCCAATCACTTATATAGATGCGATGTAGAGACCTGACTCTAAGAAATGGCTAGAAGCCATGAGATCTAAAATGGATTCCATGAAGGTCAATGATGTATGGACATTAGTTAACCTACCTGAAGGGGTTAAACCCATTGGATGTAAATGGGTCTTCAAAAGGAAGAGGGGCATAGACGGAAAGGTGGAGACCTATAAAGCCCATTTGGTTGCCAAGGGTATCATCAACGTTATGGTATTGACTATGATGAGACGTTCTCTCCTGTGGCAATGCTCAAGTCCATTCGGATCATGAATGCCATTGCTATCCATCTGGACTATGAGATCTGGCAGATGGATATGAAGACAGCTTTCCTAAATGAAGAGCTGACCCAAGAGATGTATATGATACAATCTGAAGAATTCACATCCACAGATGAGTCCAAGGTGTGCAAGCTTTCGAGATTCATTTATGGATTGAAGTAGGCATCTCGAAGTTGGAACATGTATTTTGATAAAGTGATCAAAATGTATGGCTTCATTAAGAACGAAGAAGAATCCTACATTTACAAATGGGCAAATGGTGCAGTAGTGGTTTTTCTTATTTTGTATGTGGATGACATTCTCTTAATCGAAAATGATATCCCCACACTATAAGGAATAAAAGTTTGATTGTCATCACAGTTCTCCATGAAGGACTTGAGTGAAGCATTCTATATCCTAGGAATGAAGATCTATAGGAATAGATCTAAAAGGATGCTTGGTATATCTCAGTCCATGTACATAGAAACTATACTGAAGAGGTTTAGCATGGAGAATTCTGAAAAGGACTATCTCTCGATAGGCCAAGGAATTTTTCTCTAAGAAGGATTGTCTGACAACTCCTGAAGAGAGAGAGAGTGTATGAGTAGAATTCCATATGCTTTGATAGTGGGGTCTATTATGTATGCAATGACATGTACGAGATCGAACGTGGCATACTCATTAGGAGTGGTAAGTAGATATCAGTCTGACCCTAGAGAAAATCACTAGAAAGTGGTTAAAACCATCCTTAAGTATTTGAGAAATACTAAGGACCAATGGTTGGTTTATGGTGAGTTAGATCTGAAGCTTGTGGGGTTTACAGACTCCAACTTTCAATCTGACCATGATGACAGTAAAAATGTGTCGAGGTATATCTTTACTCTAAATAGTGGAGCCATCTGCTGGAAAAGATCCAAGAAGCATACAGTGGCTGACTCAGTTTGTGAAGTAGAGTACATGGCAGCATCAAATGCAGCAAAGAAAGCTGTATGGCTTAGAAAGTTTATTACCAAGCTCGGAGTAGCACCCTCCATTGATGGTCTAGTCCTGCTTTATTGAGACAGCACTAGCACCATAGCTCAAGCAAAGAAACTGAAGGCACACTAGCGGACAAAGCATAATCTGCGCTGCTTTCATTTGATCCATGAAATGATGGATCGTGGTGATGTCGACCCTCAAAAGATCAACGAAAAGAAGAACCTAGTTGACCCCTTCACAAAAGCACCGACAATCAAGGAGTTTGACAATCATAAGTCAAAGATGGGTATTAGATACTGTGCCGAGTGGCTTTAGGATAAGTGAGAGTTATTGAAAATTATATCCCAAAGTCAATCGTCAGCTTATTCATGGTTGAGCAATTTTATAATTAAAATTAATTTATTAATTAATAAAAATATTTTGGCATCTCATCATAAGTTTACATCTTCTAATAAACTTCATTGTTCTGATGAAGTTCTTAGGACTGTTTAGTTTCGATAAAGAGAGGATTTATCAATTAGTCTTTAAATTTATTCTCGACTAAATGATAGACTGTTAATTAGGATAACAGCGTCTATCGAGCATAGGTCGCTATATGCCATATAGGTTGGTTGTCCTCTTAATCAAGAAGTATGGAGATACTGGTATGACATACAGGTGAGATGTATGGGTACATCATCATTGAACATGACCAACTCTAGAGCATTCCACTATCGAGAATGTCTCTAATGGGATATAGATATAAGTATCCTTTAGACCTGAGATCACCTCAGTGACTTGCAAGCAACTGACTGTGCTTTGGTACCGAACTAACTAAATTTTTAATTCAACAATGAAAGACTTCTGGGCACAGTCAAGTACTTACGAAGTCGGAGTGTGATCAAGATGGAATTGACCACTCCAAGAGATGGAGAAGAATGTATCACTGTATTTCAATATAGCAAAACCTTGGCCAAGATAATCCATCAAATGGATTTAGTATTTTGAAATACAATGCGGACAACCTGATCAGAGTTGATAGTTGAACTTTGAGTTGTCCTATGAGTATTGTGGTCAAGGGGTGAATTATATTAAAACTATATCTATATGGGTTCTAAGGATGGTGTTCTACACCTCCGACCTATCCGACCATCGGGTATCATTGCTAGATAGTCACTTCGATTGATATAGAAATTTATTTTTGTATTACCAGCTTAGGTTTAGAACTATGAGGTCATACATATTAGAGCTTACGATCTGATTGGATGGTTGATCAATGATTAAGAATCGTTCTAGGGTTAAACAATTAATATGATTGGTGTTTAACCTAGTGCAAGTATTTCAAGAGGATCAATTAGCAATTGAATTGCTAATTGGCTTAATTTGATTAAGTCAATAGGCTAAGATTAGGTTTAGTTAAATATGATTTAATTAGATTTGATTTGGGCTTGATTGGATCAAGTTCAATTGGTTTATTGGATAAGCCAAATGCAAGGAAGAGCTAGTCCTAGTCTAACTAGGACTCAAATTAATCTAATTTTTTTAATGATTAAAAAATAAATTAGAATTAAATTTAATTTAATCTAATTTAATTAAGTCTTTAAATGGGTTAAGATGTTATTTAATTGAGTTGGTTTAATCTTTATTTTATTTGGTTAAAATATCTTATTTGACCAAGTCAAAATAGGAGTCCTAGTGTAACTAGGACTCCCTATCACTTACACCACTTAATCCTCACGCCCCATGCCCTTTTTATTTTATTTCTTATGTAAAAATTCTCCACTCCCATGGCTTCTCATGCACTCTTTCTCTCCTTCTTTTCTCATAAGGCAATTTGTTGGAAGACTAAGTCAAAAGAGGAGTTAGTTTTGCTTAGGATTCTATGAGATAGAATCCTTGTTGACCAAAATAACTTTCCTTGAGTGCCACCCCCTCTTTTAATTAATTCTTCTTTTATTCCATAAAAATAATCTCCTTTTTTGTGCACCCTCCCTTGCTAGTCCACGCCAATAATTATGGAGGAGGCACCCAAGAGTTGGGCACCCCAACAACTTCCCATGTTTGGATATTCCTAGTCTAGGATTTTGATCTAACTTGGACTCTTTTTTTTCTCTATTTATTGGATGAATTTTATTTTAATTTTTTCATAAAATATAGATCTTTGGGAGATGTTTGGGGTGTGCAAAAAATTAGAGGAAGAGGGTTCTTGGGCATGGGGGTTCCATAGGCACCAAACTAGATGTCTAGGTGAGAGAAAAGTGAAGAAGAAGAGGGTCTTCTTTTAGGACCATTTTATTTTTAAGCTCTCCTCCTTTTTTTGAGTTTTTTCTAAGAGGATCTTAGATCTCAGATCAGTAAACTCTCATCTTTCTTCTCATATTTTAGAGAGTCTAAATTTTAAAAAATGGAGCATTGGATCGATCATCGAAGAAGGATCAGCACAATACTAGCATGCAGTGCTGATTTTCTGCATCAAACTTCATATCAGAGATCGTAGGCTCATGTGGACGACTCCTAGAGGCCATACATATGTGCAGCTCATGACTTCATCCTCAAGCCCAGATCAGTAAGTTAGAATGTCTAACTTGCTTAGGTAATAGATCTGATCTATTAACTTCATACTTGCATTTGATGTAGTGTAGATTTAGGTTGATTTGATCAATCTTTTACTTTCTTATTTAATTTTAATTTTTGATTTAATATCATGCCTTGATCATGTAATAGATCTAATATCGAAGTATTTATATATTTATTTAAATAAATATTTAATTTATTTAAGTCTTTCGCTGCAAGATCTTGAAAAAGTTTTCAAGATCTACTTGTAGAACTCTAGATCTGGTTCCTTCACTTAGGACTATTTAGCTTCGATAAAAAGAGAATTTATCAATTAGTCCTTAAATTTGTTCACAACTAAATGATAGACTATTAATTAGGATAACTGCGTCTATCGAGCATAGATTGTTGTATGCCATATAGGTTGGTTGTCCTCTTAACCAAGGAGTGTGGTGACACTGGTATGGCATACAGATAAGATGTATGGGTACATCATCATTGAACATGACCAACTCCAAAACATTCTACTGTCGAGGATGTCTCTAATAGGATATAGGTATAAGTGTTCCTTAGATATGAGATCACCTCAGTGACTTGCAAGCAACTCATTATGCTTTGATAACGCACTAACTAAATTTCTAATTCAATAACAAAAGATTTTTGGGCATAATCATGTACTTGCAAAGTTGGTGTGTGATCAAAATAGAATTGACCACTCCAAGAGTTGGAGAAGAATGTATCACTATATTTCAACATATCAAAATCTTGGCTAGGATAATCCATTAGATGGATTTATTATTTTGAAATACAATGTGGACAATATGATCAGAGTTGACAGTTGAACTCTGAGGTGTCCTACGAGCATTTTGATCAAGGGGATGAATTATATGGAAACTATATCTGCATGGATTCTAAGGATGGTTCTCTAGACATTCAACCTATCCGACCATCAGATATCATTGCTAGATGGTCACTTCGATTGGTACAAAAATTTATTCTTATACTATCGACTTAGATTCAGATCTATGAAGTCACACACATTAGAGTTCATGATCTGATCGGATGGTTGATCAACGATTGAAAATCATTCTAGGGTTAAACGATCAATATGATTGATGTTTAACCTAGTGCAAGTATTACAGGAGGATTGATTAGCAATTTGATTGCTAATTAGTTTAATTTGATTAAGCCAAAGGGCTGAGATTAAGTCTAATTAAATATGATTTTATAAAATTTAGTTTGAACTTGATTGGATCAAGTCCAATTGACTTATTGGATAAGTCAAGTGCAAGAAAAAACTAGTCCTAGTCTAACTAGGACTTAGGTCAACTAAATTTTTAAATTTGATTAAAAATTAAATTAAAATTAAATCTAATTTAATTGAACCATCAATTGGGTTAGAACCTAATTTAATATGGTTGAGTTGGTTTTGGTTTAATTTGGTTTAAGAAACCACTTTGCCCAAGTCATAGATAGAATCCTATTAGGACTAGGATTGCTCCTTGCACCACCGTAGTCCCAATGCCCCCCATGCCTATTTTTTTGATATTTTTTATGAAAAATCCTTTTCTTTCTGATCTTCATGTATGCTCCCTCTCTTCCTCTCTTTTTCATATGGTAATTGGGTAGAAGACCAAGTCAAAGAAGAAGTTTATTTTGATATTGGATTCTATGAGATAGAATCCTAACAAATCCAAACTCTTTCCGAAAGGTGCCACCCCCTCTCCCAATTAATTTCTCTCTTATTCCATGTGAGAAACCCCTTTTCCTGTGTGCCTTTTCTTGCTAGTACATGACAAAAATTATGGAGGGGGCGCCCAAGAGTTGGGCGCTCTTGGGCGCCCCTTGACTTGTCCTGTTTGACCTTTCCTTGTCTAGTATTTGACCTAGATAAGGACTCTTCTTTTTCTATATATTTGAATGAATTTTGGCTTGAAATTTTTGTGAGTTACAAACCTTTGAGAGGGATTTGAGGTGTGTAAAAATTAGAGGGAAAGGACTTTTGGACATTGGGGTTCCATAGGCACCAAACTAGGTATCTAGGTGAGAGCAAAAGGAAGAAGAAGAGGGCCTTCTTCTAGGGTTGCTATGTTCATCTTTCCCTTTCTTCTTCCTTGGGTTTTCTGAGAGTGTCTCACATTTAAAACCTCTTCTCCTCCTTCTCCTCTTTTGGAAGAGTCCAATCTAGAAGAAAGAAGGCATTTGATCAATCATCGAAGAAAGATCAATGCAGTACTAGCATATTGTGCTGATTTTCAGCATCTGGATTTTTGATCGTGATCGTAGGCTCATGTGGACGACTCCTAGAGGTTGGATGTGTGTATGGCTTGCAACTTCATCCTCAATCTTGGATCAGTGAGTTAGAATATCTAACTCTCTCAGGTAGTAGATATGATCTATTATTTTTATCATACATGCATGAGATGTAGTGTAGATCTAGATTGGTGTGATCAACATTTCCTTCTTATTTATTTTTTATTTTAGATTTAAATGCCATGCAATAATCATATAATATAGTCTTAAATCTAGGGACTATTTGATATTTAGAATTAATTAGATTAATTTTGAGTCTTCCACTGCTGATCTAGAAAAAGTTTCAAGATCTAGTCTTGAAATCCTAGATCTGATTCCTTCATTATAGACTCCAGCTTTCAATCTGACCATGATGATAGTAGAAGCATGTCAAAATACATCTTTACTCTAAATGGTAGAGCTATCTGCTGGAAGAGTTTCAACTAGCATACTGTGGCAGACTCTATTTACGAAGTAGAGTATATCGCAGCATCAGATGCCAAGAGAAAAACTATGACTGAGGAAGTTTATCATCGAGCTTGGAGTACCACCCTTTCTTGATGGTCCGGTCCTGCTCTACTACGATAGCATTAGTGCCATTGCTTAGATGAAAGAATCGAAAGCACACCAGTGAACAAAGCACATTCTACGCCGCTTCCACCTAGTCCGGGAGATCGTGGATAGAGGTGACGTCAACCTTCAGAAGATCGATGGAAAGGAGAACTTGGCCGACCCCTTCATTAAAGCCCTGGCGATAAAGAAGTTCAACTACCATAAGTCGAAGATAGGTATTAGATACTATGTCGAGTGGCTTTAGGACAAGTGAGAGTTGTTGAAAAATATATCCCAAAGCCAATCATCAGCTTGTTGATGGTTGAGCTACACTATATATATAATTAATTCATTAATAAAATATATTTTTGGCATTTTTTCATCGCAAAGAATTCATCTTCTAACGAACTTTACTATTGTGATGAAGTCCTTAGGACTATTTAGCTTCGATAAAGAGAGAATTTATTGATTAGTTTTTAAATCTGTTCACGACCAAATGATAGGCTATTAATTAGGATGACAGCATCTATCGAACATAGGTCACTGTATTCCATATGGGTTGGTTATCCTCTTAACCAAAGAGTATGGAGATACTGATATGACATACAGGTGAGATGTATGGATACATGATCATTGAACATGAGCAACTTTAGAGCATTCTGCTATTGAGAATATCTCTGATGGGATATAGGTATAAGTGTCACTTAGACCTGAGATTGCCTTAGTGACTTGCAAGTAACTCACTGTGCTTTAGTACCAGACTAACTAAATTTTTAATTCAATAATAGAAGGCTTCTGGGCATAGTCAAATACTTGTGAAGTTAGAGTGTGATCAAGATAGAATGGACTACTCCAAGAGTTGGAGAATAATATATCACTGTATTTCAATATAGCAAAATCTTGGCCAGGATAATCCATCAGATAAATTTGATATATTAAAATATAATGTGGACAACCTGATCAGAGTTGATAGTTGAACTTTGAGATGTCCTATGAGCATTTTGGTCAAGGACATGAATTATATGGAAACTATATCTGCATGGGTTCTAAGGATGTTGTTCTACATATTCGATCTATCCGGCCATTGGGTACCATTGCTAGATTGTTACTTCAATTGGTATAGAAATCTATTCCTATTCTACCAACCTAGGTTCAAGCCTATGAGATCACACACATTAGAGCTCACGGTCAGATTGGATAGTTGATCAACGATTGAAAATCTCAATCATTCTAGGGTTAAACAATCAATATGATTGATGTTTGACCTAGTGCATGCATTGTAGGAGGATCGATTAGTAATTTGATTGCTAATTGACTTAATTAAATTAAACCAAAGGATTGAGATTAAGTTTAATTAGATATAATTTAATTAGATTTAGTTTGGGCTTGATTGGATCAAGTCCAATTGGCTTATTGGATAAGCCAAGTGCAAGAAAAAACTAGTCCTAATTCAACTAGGACTTAGGTCAACATAATTTTTTAATTTAATTAAAAATTAAATTAGAATTAAATCTAATTTAATTAAATTTTTAATTGAGTTAGAACCTAATTTAATTTGATTGACTTAGTTTTGATTTATTTTGATTTGAGAAACTATGGTGAGACTAGGATTCCACCTTGCGCCACCCCCATGCCTATTTTTTAGAAATTTTTCATGAAAATTCTCTATCTCCTGATATTCATGCATGCCTCCTCTCTCCCTCTCTTTCTCATATGGTTATTGGGTGGTTGACCAAGTCAAAAGGAGAAGTTTGTTTTTGATCTAGGATTCTACGAGATAGAATCGTTATAAACCAAAACACCTTCTTCTATGTGTGCCACCCCTTTCCTATTTTTTTCTCCCTTATTTCATGTGAGAAAGAAAGAATTTTGTGCATGTATTCTTGCTGGATTCACCAAAAAAATCAGAGGAGGGGCGTCCAAGAGTTGGGCGCCCCAACCTCTTGCCAAAACTAGTCCTTCCTTGTCTAGTTTTTGACCTAGGTAAGGACTCTTTTTTTTCTATAAATTTAGGATGAATTTTGGCCTAATTTTTTTGTGGAATACAGACTATTAAGATATCTTTGAGGTGTGCAAAAATCAGGGAGAGAAAACCTCTGGGCATGGGGATTCCATAGACACCAAACTAGGTGTCTAGGTGAGAGAAAAGAGAAGAAGAAAAGGGTCTTCTTCTAGGGCTATTTTGATTTTCTCTTCTCCTCCTCCTTTTGAGATTTCTTCGAGAGTCACAGATTTGAAATCTCTCTTCTTTCTTCTGATATTTTGGAGAGTTCAAGTCTCGAAGAAGAAAGCATCAAATTGACCGTCGAAGAGAGATCAGCACAGTACTAGCATACTGTGCAGATTTCCTACATTAGTATCTCAGATCGTGTTCGTTGGCTCGTATGGACGACTCCTAGAGGCTGGATGTGTGTGCAGCTTGTGACTTCATACTCAAGTCTGGATCAGTAAGTTAGAACGTCTAACTTGCTCAGGTATCAGATCTAATCTATTATTCCATATCTACATTAGATATAGTATTGTAGCATATTGATGAGATCAACATGTTGATCTTTTCTTTATTTTCTTAATTTTTCATTTAATATCATGCCTTGATCATGTAATAAATCTTAGATCTAGGGTATTTTCATATTTATTTAAATAAATATTTAATTTATTTAAGTCTTCCACTGGATTATCTTAAAAAAGTTTCAAGATCTATCCGTGAAATCCTAGATCTTGTTCCTTAACCTTTGATCTCTGATTTTCACCCAACCCCTTGGGCATGGAGAAGAGGAAGAGATCTAGAATATGAGGCATGGAGATGGTGGGAGAGGTAGGGCTTCACTATAGAAAAATTATGATGTACAAATAGTTTGCGCAGGGCCTATAAATAAACCAACTCAAAAGTCCCTTCGCATATGACTTTGAATAGATCAAAGCCAAGATGCAGAAAAACTCTTCATTGATCTCCACACCCCACACCACATTTAATCTGAATTTTGTCACACAAAACTGAGAAATATGGTGTGGAATAACTTTGGATAAGAGGCTTTGGTGCAAGAAACTCTTATCTCCAAGAGTTTGAATCAAATTCAAACTACTTTGACCCAGTCAAATCTATTTTGTAAGGGACTCTGCACTTATCCATATGGGGTGCATGCCTAGGGGGACGTGCACCCTCTCCCTTCCTCATGGATCTATCTGGGGTGCATGCCCTTAGAAATTCTATAGGGGGTGCAAGCCCCCTCTCCCTTCTTTCCTGCAAATGGGTCAACTCTTGACCCTTGTCCTGTTCCCATCATATAGGATTTAAGACACACCCTTTTCAAGTCCCATCCAATAGAATTAGGATAAGTCCTAATCAAGTTAGGACAATCCTTGATCAAATCAAGACTAGGTCCAGTCAGATCAATATAAAATAATATTAAGTATTCGGGAGAGGCTTGTCTAAATTTCATCTCATGATTTTAGGACAAGCACTAACCTGATTAAGACAACCCTTATTCTATTCCCATCTTATGAGATTTAGGACAAGCCTTAATCAGATCGAGATAACATCAAGTTAGATCAAGACAAATCCCTACAGAGTTCTTGAAAGAGGCTTGTCCAAATTTCATCTCATAATTTTAGGACAAGCCTTGTTTTGACTAGGACAAGCTCCAATCAGATCAGGACAAATCCATACAAGGCTTTCAGATGAGCCAAATCCAATTTGGCTCAGTCAAGATGAACCAGAAAGACTACAGAAGAAGAATGTTAGCTCAATCATATGCTAGTATGATTTTTTTGAACCTAATTGGATCTAATCCAAATCAATTGAACTAGGTTAGCCCAATCGATGATGTTGGAAAATATGTTGGGTTTCATGCATGAATTTCAAAACTTTTTTGAAAAATAATATAGCAAAAGCTGTAAATTAAACTATTTAATCTACAAATGCATGTAATCTAATTACTAAACCCTATATCTAGGATCTATAATATATCATAATGCATTCTAAATCTGAAAATAAAAGAATTTGATATTGATCAAATCAATACCCTAGATCTAAAATAATTCTAGATCTGAAATCTAGATCACATCTAGGTGAGAGAAGAGATCAAATCTCTTACCTTGTATGGGTTGAGAACTCCATGATTGATTTTTGTTATTGTCTTTGGAGCAGCACATGCGTCCGGCCTCTATAAGTGATCCACACGAGATTGTAACAAAATTGAAGGTTCATCGAACGAAGATCCGCTCGAAGTGCTACCTTCTCATAGATTCCTTCAGATGGTTAATTTAAATTTTATTCTTCAGATCTCTTGGACATTCCAAGAGACGAACATTAAGAGGAGGATTAGGAGATAAATCTAACCTTTGGATCTCCCATAAATCTAAAATAAAATATATTAGAAAAAGGTCCTAAGAGAAGAAGATAAATCTTCTCTTTCAGGACATCAACGACTGATGTCCTGAAAACATCCTTATGCTAGGATAAAGGGAAGACTTTCTTTTCTAGACTTTTTTTATATTTCCAAACCTTACACTCTCTAATTTTTCTCATAGAAAAATATCACAAAAATATAGAGAAGAAGGGTTTTCAAAGAAACCCCAAGAGAAGATCTTCTTCTCCTTTCCTTCTCTCATCAGGATATGATTAGATCATCTCCAAAATTGATCATCATGCCCCAACATCATAGAGCACAGATCACCATGCCCTCTTCTTCTCTCTCTCTCAGATTTTTATCACATAAAAATTAAAAAGAAAAATAATAAGTAAACCATAAAAGAGAACTATGAGAGAATACATTTTCTGTTACCTTTGTCTTCATCAAGACATCAACATTTGATGTCCAAATGAAAGTGCCTTCTCCAAGAAATATGGCACCTCAATCTCCTATGCCTCTAAGCATCTTTCTTCTGATTTTTACCATGGAAAATCACCAGGTTTTGATGCTCAAAGATAATAGAATGAGGTGTCTCTAGATCATAGGAAGACTAGGTCAAAATGACCTAGTCAAACAAGGAAACAAAGAAGAGTTTGGGGGGCGTCCAACTCTTGGACGCCTCCTTGGACGCCTCCCCAAAAAATTTGTGTGTGGAGACCAGGAAAAATTTTTCCCAAAAGGATAAAAAAAAAGTGACAAAAATTAAGGTTAGGCATGGGAATGTTGGCATAAGAGAGGGAAGGAGTTTGAGAGATCTTGGACTCTATCCTAGTCAAAACTAATTGCCATCTTTGACCAAGTCAAAATTAATTTCAAATAATCATGATATGGGGCATGGGAGACTCTCTCTTTGGCATGAGAAAACTCATGTAGAGATCTAGAAATAATAGGATGGGCATGGGTTCTCTTAAGTGCAAGGAAAGTGAGAGAGTCCCAATCCAACTGGGACTCTCCCTATTTGACTAAGTCAAAATAATTTTGAACCCAATTAAAATAGGATTAGTGCAATCCTAATTATAGATGATTCTAGTCCAACTAGGAACCCAATTAAGTTAGTTTTAAATCATATTTAAATCTGATTTAAATCCTAACTCAATTAGAAATTAGGTGCACTCAAATCCTAGTCTAACTAGAAATTATTTTTCCCTTATAATTAGCTAATCTAATAAACTAATTAAACTTAATCTAATTAAGCACAAACCAATTCTAATTAAATCTAATTCAATTAAACTTTATCTCAGTCTGATTGCTTAATCAAATTGAGCCAATTAGTAATCCAATTGCTAATCGATCCTCCTATAACACTTGCATTAGGTCAAACATCAATCACATTGAATGTCTAATCTTAGAATGATTATCAATCATCGATTAACTATCTGATTAAGTTACAACCTCTTGTGTGTGTAACCCTATAGGTTCAAACCTAAATCAATAGCACAAAAATTAATTTCTATACCAATCGAAGTAACCATCTAGTAATGGTTCTCGACGTCTGGATAGGTCGAATGTATGCAAAGCAATATTCTTAGAACCCTGACCCATGGTTACCATATAATTCATCCCTTTGATCAATAATGCACAAGATGACTTCGAGTATGCTGTCAACACTCATACAAGTCGTCTTTATTGTATCTTACAATTTTGCAAATTTTGTGCCTCCTCACGAGGATTATCCTGGCCTAGATTTTGCTAAATTGAAACACAATGAGACGTTCTCTTTCTGAAGCTAATCAAGAGTGGTCAATCTTATCTTGACTCACACATCAACTTCATAAGTACTTGACTATACCTAGAAACCTTTCGAGCCTATATTAAAAATAGAGACAGTCTGGCACTAAAGTATAGTAAGTTGCTTGCAAGTCACCATAGTGATCTCAGATCGAAGGGATACTTATATCCATTGGCTTTAGCTAGCTACTCTTGACAGTAGAGTATCATATTGGTCACGTTCAGTGTAGATGTACTCCTACATCTCACATGGATGCCGTACCAATGTCTCCACATCACTTGGTTATGAGGACAACCAATGCATATGGCATACAACAACCTACACTCGATAAGTTATCATCCTTATAATAACTCATCATCTGATCATGAATAATTTAAGAACCATCCAATAAATCTTTCTTTATTGATCGATTGTGGTTCTAAGAACTTAATCATAATTTAGAAGTTCATTTAAGAAAGATAGAACTTCTATGATGAACCAGCCAAATAACTATTATTATTAGATAACTCATATACTAATTCCAATCATCTACCACTTAGATGATTGGCTTTAGGATATATTTTTCAACAACTTTTACTTAGATTAAAGTCAATCAGAATGATATCAAATATTCTATCTTCCACTTGAGTTCATAGAACTCCTTAGTTTCGAGGCCTTAGCAAATAGGTTAGTCAAGTTCTTCTTTTTCATCAATCTTCCAAAGATCGACGTCACCCTGATCTAAAATCAAAGGTGATAGCAATGCAGAATATGGTGGTCTTTCGATTTTTTAGCATGAGCTATAGCTCCAGTGCTATGATAGGATTGGACCATCAATGGAGGGTGCCACTCCCAACCTATTAATAAACCTCAGCTACTACACAGCTTACATGGCAGCATCATATGCCACGATATACTCTACATCACTAACTGAATAGGCTACAATATCCTGCTTAAAACCTTTCTAGCAAATTACTCCTGCAATTAGGGTATGATCCAACATTATCTTATTATCATCTTGTTCTGACTGAAATTGAAATATCCATATATTTTAAGTCAGTATTTCCATATTTGAGTCATTGGACCTTAGTATTTTTCAAATTCTTAGGAATTGTTTATACAATCTTCCAATGGTTTTTACCTAGATCAGATTGGTATCTACTCACTATCGTTAGTGAGTATACCATATCTAATTTTGAATATGGAAAAATTAGATGACAGCCAAACCTTTATCCTTGCAATGCTGGAATGTCATTCCCAATTAAGAAAACTTCATTCATAGATAACACAAGGAATAATACTATAGAATATTTTGCCCACTTACAAATATAGGGTTTGTCTTTGTTCATAACAAATATGTATGTTCAAAACGTATGTTCCAAAACTGAGATAATAGCCAAACGGGCTTTACAGGTCTTTACCTTTCTGTCTGCACTACTCTGATCCTTTTGAAAAACCATTATCCCTTTAGGTGAATCATCTAGTGTCTACACACTATTAAATTTCATGGACTTCAATTTGGATTATGTGGCTCCAAGCCACTTCTCAGAGTCAGACCACTGCTTTGCATCCCTATAGGTGATCAAATCTTTGTTGTTCTCATTGAGCTCAATAGGATCACCATCCCGAACTTAGATATTGAAGTATCTATCTGGCTAACATGGTATTCTATCGGATCTCCTTAAAGGTGATACTTTAATGGACTCTAGATTTGATTTAATAAAATTTGATTCTGTAGGTTTGCTAGATTATGTCAGTTCATTTTCTACCAGTCAAACTATTTTAAGTTCAACTTGACAGGCATCAGTTCCTTCTCTAAAGAACTTCTTTACAAAAGAAATGCCCTTCTGCTGATGAACATCTTATGTTCTTCAATATGGTAGAATTAATAATCCTTAAACACCTATTAGATCAAGATTCAAGTTTATCTGTATGCAAACCTTTGACATAGACTAATCAACTCTAAATCCGAAGGTGAGAGAGTCTAGGTCTATGCCTGATCCATATCCCATATGGAGATTTATAATAGATTTACTGGTATATTTTTAGAGCAAAACTAGTAGTCATAAGAGCACAACCCTAAAATAGGTAGTCAAGTGAACCCTATCATGGATTGAACCATGTCTAACAAAGTTCAATTTCTCCTTTTAGATATACTATATTTTGAAAAGAAATCCACTGAGAGAGATCCAATTCTCTCCTAGATATGTCACAAACTTACTGGATAAGTAATCGCCTCTTTGATCTAATCGAAGAGTTCCAATATTATTTTTAGTTTATTTTTTTATTTCATTATTGAATCGTTTGAATATTTCAAATGATTCAAGTCAGATCCACCCATGCCCAGATAGGTTGTCTATAATGAAAAATTAATATCTTTCTTTGGCACTTGAGTTCATAGATCCACATACATCACTATGTATAAGACTTAGAACGTTATCAGCTCCTTCACCTTTTTCAATAAAAGATGACATTATCATCTTTCCAAGAAGACAAGACTCATAGGTTATCAATGATTCACAATCATTGATATCGAGGTTTTTCTCTCAAGCTAACCTATTTATCTTGTTCTTGTCAAGATGACTAAGCCTATAATACCAAAGGTAGATATCTATGACATAATCTAACTTGAGTGTTTATTAAATATGTACATTATACTTAACAGGCTGTATAGATGTTAAATATCATTTTTATTATCCACGTATTATTATAACATTATTCATAATAATATCACAACAATCTTTTTTATTGATAAATAATAATCATTTCTGATCAAAAGGCCAACAAAGATCACATTTATCATAAACAATGGACAATGGTAACAATCATTCAAAATGACATCTTTCAAAAAAAGCTTGATAATTCCTAAAGCTAGGATTGGAACAAGACTTCCATTCCCAACATTCAGGTATTTCTCACCATTTTCAAACATTTCACTTATCTAAAATTCTTGCAACAAATTGCATTAGACTACTGCTATCCCATACCCAAGTAGCAGAATTATATACAGAGAAATTTTAAGGTATTATCATATAACATCCTTAATAAGCAACTCTTGCTCCTTTCTCTTATTCAAACTGTGATGGTCAAGGAAAACAAGATAATTCTTCTTCCTATGATCCTGCTTTTAATAGTAGAAGCACTATGCCTGATTTGGATCAATATTGGACTAATCATTTTGACTGGGCTTAGAAGTTCCAATATGAACCAATTCGTACTGCTGAACCAAATTCAACTTTCGATACTAATTATCAAAGTTGGATTCCATAAGTCATCATCGTCTAATAATGATTGGAGCAATAAGAGAGCCTTATTCTAAGAAAAGAGAACATAGACCTAATGTATATGAATTATTTTAAGCCTAGAGACTTTTACTTTAGTCTTAAGATTCTTCCACTATTTTATTCAAATTAGTAGTCTCTACCTCCAATTCAAAAAATTACTTTAATTTTTTAGTAGGCACTAGAATCCACGTAGACTACACACAAGCCCGACTTTGGTCGGCCAACCCATGTGCATCTACAAGTAGGTTCATTAACCAATTATTTCTCTAAATAATTTCTAGTAATTTAATTTTACCCTAAAAACCTAATCAATAGGATTTGGCCTTTACTGTAAGGATCCGATTAGGTCCAACCATTAACATGACCATACTTGGTGCATCTAACCAACGAATGATTAAGCCCAACTTTGGTTGGCCAATCTAACCATCATTAGAGAGATAACCTTTGGGCCTCCAATGATTATTGAGTTAATGGACCCATTATCATCCAACTTAATGGGAGGCTATGACTCAGTTGTCTCCATAACTTTATCATTTTAAGGATCTAATAATTTTAGAGAATTTAAAATTATTTATAATTTAAGGATAGAAAGGTTATGGACCAATTTGCTCCTACTGACTTTACCAAGTCAAGTCCTTCCACTAACTTCTTAAGTCTTTGATAAGGACTAGGATCAATATCGATCCATGGGCACCTAGATCAGTCTCACTAAATAAAATCAGTCTCACTAATTTTCTATGTGAATGGGTTAGCACGAATCAATAAGCAACCTAATCAAGACCTGATTAATTACATTGGCTAGGTAAATGAGATCGGTGGGAGGGTCTACCAAGGCTTGCCTTAGACACCATCAGAAATGGCCAGGTCAGCGGGCTGTCAATTAAAAATCATCAATCTGGGATGCCAGACTTACCTTAGACACCAATCGATTTATCAATTTTAATTTGGACTACCTAAATACTCAAGCTCGACCGCTAAGCCATGATCAGTATCCATGTATTAGATGTATGGACTTTGATCAACTACAACTATTGAAGTGATCTGTAGAAATGACCTAATTCTAATTAACTATTAATTAGGCTTGATCAATTTCTTAACTTAGTCCATATTTAATCTAAACCTAGGTCTAATCCAGTTAAGGACCTGATCAAAGCTAACCTATTTTTCTTTAACCCATGTTTTAAGAAATTATCTTAGGATCTTTAAATCACAAATCTAGATCCTAAACAATCACTTAATTCTTAATTAAGTACAAAACTTATGGGTTTAGATTTATGGAACCTCAGAACTAATTTCTGAGTTCATCATTTGAAATATTTTTAAATTAGTAAACAATTTACATTGAATCATATTCAATATATGGTTTTAGATCTAATTTATTTATTTTGATCATATCCTAGGATTTTGAATCTAGAATTTTATAGAAAGTAAATTCATAATTTAAATTCTATAAAATAAGTATGTCATGCATACTTTAGATTCAAAACAAAAATTACATATCAACATATGAAATAAGAGAATCTAGATCTAAACATAAAGCACATCATATGGGTCATATCATAAATCATTTAAAATTTAATTTAAAATCTAAAAATAAATCATAAATCATTTTAGATCTCATCTAACATATTTATGATTTAGGTTATTCGAATCAACACATACTAGGACAACCTCTCCATTGTAAGAGATAAACCTTACTATTGGGGGTAAATCCAACTTCCGTCGAAGTTCGGTCTAATGCTCAGCCAAGTGTAATTTATAATCACAGAAGAGCTTCAATTGCCACTTCTCCTTTAGTCGAACTCCTCTCAGACTTCTTCTTCAGTCAGACTTCTCCACCAATCAGACTCCTTCCGGACTTCTCCTTCAGTCAGACTTCTCCATCAATCAGACTTCTCCTTCAGTCAAACTCCTCTTAGACTTCTCCTTCAGTCGGACTCCTCCATCAGTCGGGCTCCTTCCAAACTTCTCCTTCAGCCAAACTCCTCTCAGACTTCTCCTTCAGTCAGACTTCTCCATCAGTCGGACTCCTTCCAGACTTCTTCTTCAGTCAAACTCCTCCTAGACTTCTCCTTCAGCCAAACTCCTCAATCAGTCAAACTCTTTCTGAACTTCTCCATCAGTCGAACTCCATCTGGATTCCTCCAGCGAATTACATCCAAATTTTAACTAGCATTCCTCCTAGATGATCCTCTCTAGTCGTATTTCCTTTAGGAGTCCAAACTCCTCTGAAATTGACATATGTCAAAGCTCTTCACCAACCAATGCCTGCTTTCTCCGAACATCAACTATTAAATTTCAACGAATGGGCACATCACAACAACAGACACTACTCTCCATAACAAACTCCACGTGGCCCCGAGCCGCCCACTATCCGATGGTTATGGCTATCACTTTCAAGTTTGTTATAGGCTCCGTCTATAAAAGGGACCCTCTAGATACATTTTTTCTAAGCTCTCTTCTCCTTTCCAAAACTCTGCTAAATTCTTTTTTGAGCACTCCATTTCTGTTGGCTAGCTGAGTTGACTTGATCGTCGGAGGATCTTGTCGGAACCACCATCATCAATTTTGGATGGAACTTTATTTTGCAGGTCACCCACTTCTACCATCAGATCTAAGCCAAATCCATCCATTCCTGCTCCATCACTGATGCTTCAACCTCCTCCTCCACCGACGGCCATGGTAGATGTGGAGCAGTTTAACCTACTGATGCAGTGGATTAAGGGTCTCACCAAAATGGTGCAGGTCATGCAGCAACCTTCGATGGTGGTTCTGTCAGAAAATCCACCATCATGATGTCAGAAATTGATCCCAAGGAGGTGCACTTGGGCTAGCATACCCATCACCCTTGGAAAGGCAAAACCGAGAGCAGAGGATCCTTGTTCAGATCATGATTCTTTCCTAGAAGAGACCTTTCCCATCTACAATTGGAAGCCTTTCAACATCTGTGATTGAGATGACGTCCTCGATCAAAAACTACGAGAGATAGATCGACGAATTGAGAAACTCTACCACATCGCCTCGGCTCACCATAACGACGTCTGCATCGATCCCTCTTTCTCTTCCCAAATTATGCAAAAGTTCATTCCACCAAACTTTAAGCTTCCCTAATTTGAAAGCTACGACATAACCTTTGATTTGGTCGATCACCTGGAAGCCTTTTGGACCATGATGCTGCTCCATGGTGCACCAGATGCCATCTTATGCCAAGCTTTTCCATCTATCTTGAAGGAAGTAGCAAGAAACTGGTACTCGATGTTGAAGCCAGGTGTGATCTTCTCCTTTGATCAGATGAGCCATCAGTTTGTGGCTCATTTTGTTAGCAGCTGACATCCCCGGAGATGTTCAGACTTTCTCATCAACATCAAGCAGAAGGAAGGAGAGTCCATTCGAGCTTATGTCAGTCACTTCAATGCTGCCGCACTGAAAATCCAGAACCTGGACCATCTATTACAATGGCTGTGCTAAAAGGTGGCCTTCAGAAGAATGAATTATTGTTCTCCCTGAAGAAGAAGTACCCCAGAAACTTTGCTAATCTACTAGCTCGGGCTGAAGGATATGCCCGAACGGAAGAAGCCTTCAAGATGAAGGATGAGGAAGCCATAGGAGAGTGGCAGACGGGCGAGTCTAATAAGCTCGTAGCTGATGGAGGGCCGAATGAAGTTCGATCATGCTCACAGACTCCCTCTAAGCTCAAGCGAGTCCAAACTCCTCCTTGAGCTCATCATCACAAAAGCCCCGATAAAAGGGCACGAAGTTCTTCCTTCAGAAGGTTTCACAACTACATCCCCCTCAATGCTCCAAAAATGTAAGTATTGATGGAGATCAAGGAGCAACTACCGAGGTCTGAAATGATGTGCATTCATCCTGGTGAGCATAATCTTAGCAAATACTGCCTCTACCATCGTGACCATGTCATGATACTGAAGAATGCATTTAGCTCCAAGATGAGATCGAGAAACTCATCAGGAGATGTCAGCTGGATCGATTCCTCAGATGCCAGCCTAAAGTAAGAGAAGATCGACCGAGGGCACTACCGTAGTCAGAATCATCAAGGAGGAAGAAATAATAAGAAGATCGACCGCCTCTCAGCATCATCAACACTATCTCTAGGAGACTTCAGCGAGAAGAGGCCAGCAAATCTGAGGGATCAGTGAAGAGACGGAGGACTAAAAAACCCATAACCTTCACTAAGGTAGATGCACGGGGAGTATAGTTCCAGCATAATGATACAGTTGTAATCTTTTTAAATATAGTAGGCTATGATGTATGTCGCATCCTAGTTAATAATGAAAGTTTGGCTGATGTCTTATTTTATGATGCTTTTTCTAAAATATCAATATCTAATAGTCAGTTTGGACCGATAAACTCTCAACTGGTAGGCTTCGTTGGTACTGCAGTACCAATTGAAGGTGTAATAACTCTAGTTGTAGCTACAGGGCAATATTCAAGACAATCCAGAGTGCAGGTGGATTTTCTGATAGTAAAGGCTCCCTCTACTTACATGCAATTCTCGACCGACCTGGTCTAAATGTACTTCGGGTAGTAGTATCAACTTATTATTTGAAGATAAAGTTTTCGATAAGTTACAGGATTGGAGAGGTCAGGAGAGATCAAGCTCTGACAAGGCACTACTGCTCAATTGCCCTACAAAAGAAAGAACAGTCTGACCCTTATCCTGTTGATGGGTTAGATGTCCGGGATGACCTCATGGAAGAAAGGAGAGAATCGATAGAAAATCTTATCTCAGTCCTTCTGGATGATGAAAATATGGAGCACACGGTATAGATTGGTTCCAATCTAACTGATGGGATACAAGAGTAGCTTGTCGAATTCCTTCAAAGAAATGCAGATGCTTTTGCCTGGGTCCCCACGAACATGTCGAGAATTGATGTGGAAGTCATGGAGCATCATTTGGCTTTGGATCCAAAACATCGATCAATAAAAGAAAAGATGCAGAGCCATGCCCCAGAGAGACAGAAGGCAATTGTAGAAGAAGTTGACAAGCTCCTTAAGGCTAGATTCATCCAAGAAGTCAACTATCCAAACTGGATCTCCAACATTGTACTCATCAAAAAGGCAAACGACAAATGGAGAGTGTGCATAAATTTTCAAAAAATTGAACAAAGCCTGTCCAAAAGATAGCTACCCTCTATCTAGAATTGATCAGCTGGTGGATGCAACTTCGGACCATGAGCTCCTCACTTTCATCGATGCCTTCTTCTACGATAATCAAATTCGGATGGTGCTAGAGGATGAGGAAAAAATTGATTTTATTACTGACCATGGTCTTTACTGTTACAACATTATGCCTTTTGGACTCAAAAATATAGGAACAACATACCAGCACCTGATCAATAAGATCTTCAAGGAGCAAATCGACCACAACATAGAAGTGTATATAGATGACATGCTTGTCAAGAGCTAAACTTCAATAAATCATATTGCCGATCTTGAGAAAACCTTTGTGCCCATTGAAAATACAAGATGAAGTTGAATCCAACCAAATGCACCTTCGGTATGACTTCAAAAAAATTCTTAGGGTTCATGGTGTCAAGGCGTGGGATTGAAGCAAATCCGTAGAAGATTCGAGCCATTCAAGAGATGACGGCTCCTAAATCCATCAAAGAAGTTCAGCACCTGATTGGAAAGATGGTGGCCCTGAACCACTTCGTCTCAAGGTCGGTCGAGTGATGCATACCCTTTTTTCAAGTTCTCAAGCAATCAAAGGACTTTTGCTGGACCACCGAATGCCAACAAGCCTTTAAAGAGCTCAAGGACTACCTTTGTTCACCTCCCCTATTAGCCATGCCCGAACCTAGAGAAGAACTATTTCTATACCTACCAATCTCTTTAGCAGCTCTGGTAGTAGTCTTAGTTAAAGAAGAAGTGAAAGTACAGCAGCCGATCTACTACATAAGCTAGGTCTTGAGAGATGCCGAGACCAAGTATACCATGTTAGAAAAACTAACTTATGCTCTATTGATTGTAGCTCGGAGACTCTGACCTTATTTCTAGAGGCACACCATAACCCTCCTCACTAATCAACCAATCAAGGTTGTTCTCCATTAAATAGATGCCTCTGGAAGAATAGTAAAATGGATAATTGAGCTCATCGAATTCGACATTAACTACCAACCTCGGTTGTCAGTCAAAGCCCAAATATTGGCAAATTTTGTAGTGGAATATACCATTCCAGATGAAGCCAAGCTTGAACAAAATAAAACCAGCATTTCATGATTGCAGTTAAGCTCCTTTGAAGAAAGAGCTGATCTCTTTGAAGATTTTTGGGCCCTATATGTGGATGGCTCATCCAACGCTTCTGGTGCAAGCGCATGGCTGATCTTGGTTAACTCGGAGGGGATCATCGCCGAATATGCACTGTACTTTGAATTTCCTATAATTAATAATAGAGCCAAATATGAAGTGTTGATCGCTGGATTAAAGATAGCTAAAGAGTTAGAAGCAGATCGGCTCCAAGTCTACAGTGATTTTCAACTGATGGTCAGATAGGTTAGTGGTAGTTATGAAGCACGAAAGGAAAGCATTATGAAATATCTTGAGAGAGTGAAGAACTTGATTTCGACCTTCAACAGTTTTAACATCCAATAGATTCCAAGGGCAGAAAATATCAGAGCTGACCTTCTCTCTAAACTGGCCACTTTAGCTCCGACCGAACTACCTAAGGAAGTATTCTTTGAAGTTCTGAAATGCCCAAGTTCGGAGGAATCACAATCTGTAATGCAGATCGACCATGATCCATGTTGGATTGATCCACTAGTCACCTATCTTAAAGATTGAGTTCTTCCTTATAATCCGAAAGAAGCTCGAAAACTCAAAAATCAAGCCTTCCGATATGTTCTGTATGAAGGCAAGCTGTATAAAAGATTGTATTCTTTACCACTCTAGAGTTGTCTCTAACCTTCAGAAGCTAATTTTGCATTATGGAAAGTACACGAGGGAATCTACAGAAGTCATGTAGGGCCAGATCTTTATCACAAAGACTGCTTCGATAGGGTTACTATTGGCTAACCTTGTACCATGATTCTATGAAATATATCAAAAAATGTGACCACTGCCAAAGAAATGCAAACATCCAAAGACAGCCAGCCTCCGAACTTAAACCCCTGAGCGTCCCATGGCCATTTATGCAATGGAGAATGGATATACTCAGACCTTTTCCAATAACATCCGGACAATGGAAGTACATCTTGGTGGCAATAGACTATTTCATAAAGTAGATTGAAGCGGAACCTCTAGCAAAAATAACTGAAGCGAAAGTATAGGACTTCATCTGGAAGTCGATTATTTGCATATTTAGCCTATCTTGGATCCTCATAATAGATAATGGATGACAATTTGTTGGAGCGAGATTTGCCAAATTCTATAAAGATCTGAATATCTTCCACCATTTTACATCAGTGGCTCACCCATAGGCAAACAAAGAGGCCAAAGTAACTAACAGAACCCTGCTGCAAGGTATCAAAGCAAGACTTGAGAGGGCAAAAGGGACTTGGATAGATGAACTCTATCATGTGCTCTGGGCTTACCAAACTATCCAAAGATTGCCAATAGAAGAAACTCCATTCGCTTTGACCTTCAGAACTGAAGTTGTCATACCGATAGAACTTAAACTCCCATTAGCACGAGTCATGGCATTCAATAAATAGTGCAATTCATAGGACCTAAGGGCTACCTCGACTTGGTAGAAGAAAAATGAGAAAAAGCTTTAATTCGGATGGTAGCCTACAAGCAAAAAATAGCTTGCTACTGCAACTCAAAAGTCAAAGGCAGAATATTCAAAGTGGAGGACTTGGTACTTCGATGAGCAGCTATTTCACAACCTTAGAATCAAGAAAAGCTTGCTCCAAATTGGAAAGACCCATATGAAGTAGAGGAGGTCGTTCGGCCTAGAACTTATCGTCTGAAGGAGCTCGGAGGAACAACACTCCCACGACCTTAGAATTTAGAAAATTTAATAATGTACTACCGATATTTTTTCTTCAATAAAACTCCTCCATTTCAACATTATTATTTCTTGATGCAAAAACTATGTGATGATAGGAAAGAAGCAATCAAAAAGTGGCCATGTTAGGAATAGAAGGAGAACCTCATCCTAATATGAGCAAATCAAAGATCTCTGATTATTTAAGATAGAAGGAGGGGAGAGGCCCATTCAATGGCCCAATTATGCCCCTATTATCATGTTAGGAACAGGAGGAGAACCTCATCCTAACATGAGCAAGTCGAAGACCTCCATTTATTTAAGACAAGAGGAGGGGAGAGGCCCATTCAATGATCCATTTGTGCCCCTATTGCCATGTTAAGAATAGAAGAAGAACCTCATCCTAACATGGCAAGTCAAAGACCTCCGATTATTTATGCAAGAGGAGGGAAGAGGTCCATTCAATGACCTATTTGTGCCCCTATTGCCATATTAGGAACAAGAAGAGAACCTCGTCCTAACATGGGCAAGTCAAAGGCCTCGTTAATTTAAGACGGGATGAGGGGAGAGGCCCATTCAATGGTCCATTTGTGCCCCTACAGCCTTGTTAGGAATAGGAGGAGAACCTCATCCTAACTTAAGCAAAGTCGAAGGCCTTGTTAATTTAAGACGGGATGAGGAGAGAAGCCCATTCAACGACCCATTTATGCCCCTATAGTCTTGTTAGAAATAGAAAGAGAATCTCGTCCTAACTTGAGCAAAATCGAAGGTCTCGTTAATTTAAGATGGGATGAGGGGAGAGGCCCATTCGATGATCCATTTGTGCCCCTATTGTCATGTTAGGGACAGGAGGAGGACCTCATCCTAACATGAGCAAACAAAAAACCTTCAGTTATTAAAAATAGGAGGAGAAGAGAAGACCTATCAACGGTCCGACTGTGCCACTACAGTCCTATTAATAGAAGAAGAACCTCATCCTAATATGAGCAAATCAAAGACCTCCGATTGCCTAAGACAGGAGAAAAATCTCATCATGGCAAAAGCAAAAACCAACCTCATCAAGAATAAGTAAGGACTTCGCCTTGACAAAAGGACTAAGAAAAACCAACAAAGCTGAAAATAAAAAGACAATGTCGTCCTAACATTGTTCTGATATAAATAAAGATCTCCGATCATGAAAAGATAGGAGAAAAGCTATTTTTCGATGATTATTCCAACAAAAGACAAAACTAAGGAGAAAAGCAAAGAAATGAAATAGAAAAATAATTAAAGAAGGTATTTCTTCATTAAAGTTAGAATTGTTTCAAAATGAAGGTCTATAAGATCGGTTACAAAAATGAGGAGGAAAAGGCCAAAGCTCTAAGAAGGATCTGATCTCTTAGACTTTGGGCTATTAGCCATCACCAAAGATTTCTTTAAACTGACTATCTCTCCTCAAGTTCTTTCTTCCTTAGCAGACTCTCCATATACATCCTATCGATTCATCGATAATTATCTTTGGATTCTCTCAACTGCCTCCTCAGAATCGTCGACTCAGCCTCTATGTCCTTCACTGCTTGATGCTCGTATACCATCTGGACTTCAACTATTGGGGTTCGGCCTTATCCTTCTCGTATGCAAATGAAAGACCGTGGAAGGATTCCCTCAGAAAAATATCTCACTCCGACTCTTTATCAGCACCAGCCTGTTGATCATCATATAATTGCCTCCGAAGATGAGCCATCTCTTCGTTCGCCGATTTGAGCTCACTTTCAAGCCTACTCATTCTCTCCTTATAATCAGTCCTACACTTATCGTGCCGAGCTTTGACATCATGAAGCTGCCTCTAGAGCTCAGAAAATTTTTTTTGACCAATCCCAATCGTGTCTCAACTTATCAGAAGACCACGATGAACTCCCCTCCAATAATCAGATTGTCTCTTTCATCGAATCAAGTTCCACTTCGAGAGCGCTGATCTTCACGATCAATACTCAGGACTTATCACTGGCACTTTTCTTAAACTCTGCTAACTCCTCAAAATTGCCCTTCTTAATTGATGCGTGCAAATTTATAGCTATGGCAAGTGCACCAATCGATCAAGTAATAAAGTGAATGAGTAGAGTATCGTTCCTAGAGGATTGAAAAATAAGTACTGAAAAGCTCTTTCCTATGCTTTATTTAGAAGACCAATTTATGAGAATAAAAAATTAAAGAATAAAATAAAGAAATAATTAAAAATTTTAAGGAAATAGAGAGAGTGTAATTACTAGGGTTTTAAATTTAAGAGCAATGTATTACTATGGCAATCGATTCACCAACTCAGTCAATACAATATTCAGGTTATTAGATTAATTTTATTTCATGTGATGGTGGAGTCTCCTAATTTATTCACTATCCTTTGGTCCAGGCATAGCAAAACTATCAATATTTATTAATTATCCTTTGGTCCATGTGTAATTTAAATAAATATTAATGCATTAAGTTTTGTGAAACCCTCTAATTAAAATACGCTGCATCCAAAGCGCACTAAAATTCCTGCATGCATATGAATTCTAATTTGATTCATAATACAAGGTATATAATCAAGAAGCAATAACATAGATGTACTTGGTCCATAACATCTATGTTCATCAGATCAATTAGAAGATGGCCAGTAATCTAAAAGCATTAAGATCAGATTTATATACTCCTCATGAATAAAATTTAAAATTAAAAATAAATCATACTGAATATTGCATCAAAAGAGTGGCTACACCTTAGCCTTAGTAAAAGAAAATTTAGTTCATGATAACAAGTTCAAAAATAGCAAATAAAATAAAAAGTATAAAAAAATTAGACTGTTTGATTGCTGAAATTGATTGTCCGTCGCTCTTGGTGTGGAGAACTTGGTGAAGAAGAAGAAGCTCCTTGATCGACTGTTCTGATTGTCGGAAGAAAAAAAAATTAAAACCCCTTTCCTTTCTCTCAAAAATCTCTCTTCTCTTTCTACCTCTCTCCTCTCTTTCTCTTCTTTTTCTTTTTCTTCTTTTTTTTTTACTATCTCTCCTCTCTCTCTTTTTTTTTATTTCTCTCACTCTCCCTTCTTCTTTTCTTTGGCAACAACAGGCTTTGTAGGCCCAAAGATCAATTTTTCCCTAAAATCCTTTAAAAATTAGGTTAAAAAACTCTCAAAACAACTCCTGGATGATTCTGATAGTTGGATGTTGATCAAACAGTCCAAAAATTGCTTAAAAATCCTTTAAAATATCCCTGATCAAGTCGAAATTCATGCCAGCCATCGGATCAATCATTGGATTGAATCTGGGCCATCAGATCATGCACAAAGAAGCCTCTAATCTTTAGTTTAAAGTCGGAATGAATCTCAACCATTAGATCTCGATCGAGTGCTGTGGATGCCGTTAGTCAGCACATGCGTGTCGATCGTTCGATGAAATCTCAATGAAAGGCGTCCGTTGGATCAAATAAAATTCCCAAATTATCCTCTGTAGACCATGCGTGAGCCCAGTGTTACATCGACCGTCGCATTCTTCAGCCAATCGGAGCGCGCTTTTCCATGTAAAATTCCCAAAATGCCCTCCAATCGGTCCATCGTCATGCACCGCAAAAAATGCTTGACGTCAACCTGGCCGTCAGCACTGGGTCGGTCATACTGGTGCGGTCGAACCGAGGGCGGTCTGCTGAACCCAATTTTTTGAACCAATTTGAACCGAACCAATTTTTTTTTTTTTGAAATTCAATTTCGGGCTCGTTTGAAGTCCGTTTTGCTTGAAAATTTATTTCATCTAAATCTAGAAAAATAAGATCTTTATATTAGGTGGCCTTCTTTTCCTATATAAAATTAATAAAAATATCAATTTTTAAAGAAATAGATTAATTTATTTTATAATTTAATACTTTTATTAGTATATTTTTACCACTTATCACACCCTCCTAACTTAGTCATTGCTAGTTCCTTAGCAATATTTTATTTAATACCATGTTTCAATAAGATTATCCATCATAAAGAATAAAATTTAGGAACTAAAGGTCAAAAAGTTTAGAAAATACTGCTAATTAAGCATTGAGCTTCAGAAGCAAATTTTTCAGTCAATACAATTAAAAACTTTCTTAGAGTACATCAAAGATCTATAGCACTTGTGTTCGTGATGACTAACTTTAGCATTTCAGTATTAAATTAAAAGAATAAAAGTATCCTCTCTTATCACCTATTTTGGTCAATTTTCTATACATTCTCAATTTTATACTCATGAATTAAGGTAGCTTTCACACTGCCTTCCTTTTTTTTTTTGCTATGCTGAGCATCCTGGCCTTTTCTTCACCATTTTACATGAATTTTCACACTTGACCTAGGTGCAGAGATCCAGTTACTAGGCTTTGGGCAATCCACATATACTTTATCTTTTGCACTTTATTTTTAGGCAGGTAGCTCTTTCCTTAAATTCAAGTTTCTTTGATTAGAATGTATATTAATTACCAATTTTTAGTGATAATTGAATCCTCAGTTAGCCTTATAATCAATACCTACTTTGCCTTGTTAGTGTGCATGTGCAATTAGAAGTGCTAATAGTCTTTTAATGACCTAAGTAGGCTGCTAAAAGTTGACCAACTAATCTACTTCTTTAACTCGTTATATTCATTAGCAAATAATTCTATCTTTTATCACTTGTCCAGTCTATCTTGCTCAAGATTTTCTTCTTGACACATGATTTTTTTTTTTTACACCTTATTCTACATTGTCTTAAAGGAGAAAAAAAAATAAAGAGTGCAATAAAGGATAGGTAGGAATACACCTGATTTGGTTCAGTCTGGTTCTTTGGAGCTTTGAAATTTTGCTTGAGCTCTCATTGATTTTTCTACAAAATTAAAAATACACACCAAAGCAGTAAAAGAGCAACCATAAATTCTTGAAAAATAAAAGAAAAATGATCAAAACTAAAAAGAAAAGAAACAACCTATCTAGTAGTTCTGATTTATAGTCTTCAGCTTGACTTTCTTTGAGTTCTAAAGTGGATCAATCTGGTGCCACTTCAATTGAAATACTTTCATGTTTGATCGGATCCTCTTTCAATTGTACATTGCTAGCTTTTATAGTCTCAAACATGTTTTCTACAGAATTCTCATATACTGATTTATCAATAATATCAATTAGAAAATAAGTTTGGTTATCATTAGGATGTTTAGTATCTTTGAAAATATTAAAAGTAACTTGTTCATCTTGGACTCTAAGAATTAATTTTTTTATTGAACATCTATTAAAGCTCCTCCAGTAGCTAAAAAGGATCTCCCTAAAATAAGGGGTACATCATAATCTTCTTTCATATCAAGAATAATAAAATCAATAGGAAAAATAAACTTGTTTACCTTTACCAAGACATCCTCCACTATACCTCTTGGATATTTAATGGATCTGTCAACTAATTGAAGAGTAATAGTGGTAGGTTTTGGTTCTCCTAGACCCAGCTTCCTGAAAATAGAAAAAGGCATGAGATTAATACTTGCTCCTAAATCACATAAAACTTTATCAAAACTACAATCACCAATAATGCAAGGGATAGTAAAACTCCCTGGATCTTTTAGCTTCTATGGTAATTTATTTTGAAGTATTGCTGAGCATTCTTCATTCAAATTTATTCTCTCATGCTCCTTCAGCTTTTTCTTATTTGTTAGGATTTCTTTGAGAAACTTGGCATACCTGGGCATTTGAGTGATAGCATCTACAAAAGGAATATTAATATGTAAATTCTTTAATATTTTAAAAAAGTTAGAAAATTTCTTATCTAGATGCTGTATTTGTCTCTCTGGGAATGGTAGTGGCGGCACGTAGGGCTTCATATTTGGATCGGCAAACCGTATACCTGGAGACCATCCATCTGCTGGTTGTTTTGGTGACTGATGAATTTTAGTTGATGGTTCCTTATTTGTAGTTGGCTCTTCAGTCTCTTTCTTCTGATGTGGCTCCTCCAGCTTTGTACCACTTCTTAGGGTGATAGCATTGACTTGCTCCTTTGGATTGGTCTCCGTGTTGCTTGGCAAGGATCCCTGAGGTCTCTCGGAGATTATCTTAGCCATTTGACCTATTTGCATCTCCAAGTTTTGAATTGCTGCTGCTTGGTCCTACCTAAGTTTGGCTTCCAAATTTTTTATAGTTGCTTCTTGATTTTGCATAAATTTGACCATCAGCTCTTCCATGTTGGACTTCTTTTCAGGTACTTGGAATCCCTAGGGTGGCTGTTGTGCTGCATTTTGATTACTCCACGAGAAATTTGGGTGCTGCCTCCACCCTTGATTGTATGTGTTGGAGTAGGGATTGTTTTGTTGTGGCCTAAAAGAATTACCAACATAATTAGCTGTATCAGTTGTTTTAGCAAAAAGATTACCTGTCTAGCAATTGCTCGTATCGTATCCTCCTCCACATAGGTCATAGGTAATACTCTGAATATGCATAGCTGTTCCCTTTAAGTTGTTGACTTCGGCTCTAAAGGCTGTAATTTCAGCTAGTAAGGTTGGCACGCAATCTACTTCCTGCACAGCTGCTAGTCTTTTTGGCATTATGCGTTCTGTCTACCACTGATAGCTATTTGATACCATCTCATCGATCAGATCGAAGGCTTCTTCCTCCATTTTTCGATTAATGGTTCCTCCTACTGCTGCATCAATCATAAAACGATTAGTAGGAGATAAACCATTATAGAAAGTTTGTACCTGAAGCCATATGGGTAGTTGATGATGTGGACATCTCCTCAGCAATTCCTTGAAATGCTCCTAAGCCTCATATAGTGTCTCCTTGTCCATCTGCATAAAAGAAGTGATATCATTGTGCATCTTGGCAGTCTTGGAAGGTGGAAAGTACTTGGCTAAGAATTTTTAGGCTAGGACATCCCAAGTTGTAATAGAACCTGCAGGAAGAGAATGAAGCCAACTTTTAGCTTTGTTCCATAAAGAGAAAGAAAATAATCTTAATCTAATAGCATCATCCGACACCCCATTAATTTTAAAAGTATCACAAAGTTTAAGAAAGTTAGAAATATGGGCATTCGAATCATCATGCACGTGTCCACTGAATTGGATAGTTGATTGAATCATCTGAATCATTGTTGATTTTGTTTCAAAGTTGTTTGCTCGTACAGGTGGTCTCCTGATGCTCGAAGCTGCATCGACTATAGATGGTGTGATGTAATCATTTAATGGATGACGTACTAGTCGAATAGCTTCATGCTGTCCTTCGGTCGCCATATCCAATCCTAGATTGATATCGTTAGGATCTTCAGCCGCCATGTTTCTTTCTTGTTGTAGTCTTCTAATGGTCCTTTCAATTTCTAGATCTAAAGGTAGTAAGTTACTATGTCCAGTATGTGTCATGCATTGAATAAAATTTTTTTAAAAAATAATAATAAAAATTAAAAATAAATTTCTAAAGTAAAGCTAGGATCAAAATTTTAATATTATTTTAGACACAATCTCCAGCAACGACGCCAAAAATTTGATGCATGCTAATTTATAGCTATGGCAAGTGCACCAATCGATCAAGTAATAAAGTGAATGAGTAGAGTATCATCCCTAGAGGATTGGAAAATAAGTACTGAAAAGCTCTTTCCTATGCTTTATTTAGAAGATCGATTTATAAGAATAAGAAATTAAAGAATAAAATAAAAAAATAATTAAAAATTTTAAGAAAATAGAGAGAGTGTAATTATTAGGGTTTTAAATTTAAGAGCAATGTATTACTAAGGCAATCGGTTCACCAACTCAGTCAATACAATATTCAGGTTATTAGATTAATTTTACTTCATGTGAGGGTGGAGTCTCCTAATTTATTCACTATCCTTTGGTTCAGGCATAGCAAAACTATCAATATTTATTAATTACCCTTTGGTCTGGGTGTAATTTAAATAAATATTAATGCATTAAGTTTTGTGAAACCCTCTAATTAAAATACGCTGCATCCAAAGCACACTAAAATTCCTGCATGCATATGAATTCTAATTTAATTCATAATACAAGGTATATAATCAAGAAGCAATAACATTGATGTACTTGGTCCGTAATATCTATGTTCATCAGATCAATTAGAAGATGGCCAGTAATCTAAAAGCATTAAGATCAGATTTATATACTCCTCATGAATAAAATTTAAGATTAAAAATAAATCATACTGAATATTGCATCAAAAGAGTGGCTACACCTTAGCCTTAGTAAAAAAAAATTTAGTTCATGATAACAAGTTCAAAAACAGTAAATAAAATAAAAAGTATAAAGAAATTAGACTGTTTGATTGCTGAAATTAATTGTCCATCGCTCTTGGTGTGGAGAACTTGGTGAAGAAGAAGAAGCTCCTTGATCACTATTCTGATTGTCGGAAGAAAAAGAAATTAAAACCCCTTTCCTTTCTCTCAAAAATCTCTCTTCTCTTTCTACCTCTCTCCTCTCTTTCTCTTCTTTTTCTTTTTCTTCTTTTTTTTTACTGTCTCTCCTCTCTCTTTTTTTTTTTATTTCTCTCACTCTCCCTTCTTCTTTTCTTTGGCAACAGCAGGCTTTATAGGCCTAGAGATCATTTTTTCCCCAAAATCCTTTAAAAATTATGTTTAAAAACTCTCAAAACAACTCCTGGATGATTCTGACCATTGGATGTTGATCAAACGGTCCAAAAATTGCTTAAAAATCCTTTAAAATATCCCAAATTAAGTCAAAATTCATGCCAGCCGTCGGATCAATCATTGGATTGAATTTGGGCCATCAGATCATGCATAAAGAAGCCTCTGATCTTTAGTTTAAAATCGGGATGAATCTCAGCCGTTGGATCTCGATCGAGAGCTATGGATGCCGTTCGTCAGCACATGCGTGTCGGCCGTCCGATCAAATCTCAGTGAAAGGCACCCATCGGATCAAATAAAATTTCCAAATTATCCTCTATAGATCATGCCCGAGCTCGGTGTTGCATGGACCACCGCATTCTTCAGTCAATCGGAGCACACTTTTTCATGTGAAATCCCCGAAATGCCCTCCAATCGGTCCATCGTGCGCTGTAAAAAATGCTGACGTCAGTGGATCGATCTGCTAGTGCGATCGAATCGGACGGTCTGCTGAGCCGATTTTTCTGAACCGATTTGAACTGGTCCAATTTTTTTTTTTTTTGAAATTCAATTTCGAGCTTGTTTGAAGTCCGTTTTGCCTGAAATTTATTTTATCTGAACCAAAAAATAAGATCTTCATATTGGTAGCCTTCTTTCCTATATAAGATTAATAAAAATATCAATTTCTAAAGAAATAGACTAATTTATTTTATAATTTAATATTTTTATTAGTATATTTTTATCACTTATCATTAATGTTAAAGGGCAAAGAATCCTTCATGTGTAATTTGCAGAGGCAAGTGACTTCAATCATCGCCTTCGAAGCATTTTTCCTGAATCTTTGGAGTTTATCTTCTATCTTTTTCAGTTTTTTCCTCAAGTGATGAATTTTCCTCTTCAAACTCTTAATTATCGATTTTAAAAAAATTTCTTGAGGTAGCGACTCGACATCGACGAGAGACTGCATCTAACATATGAAAAGAGTTCTAAGCTATTGATAAAAAGAAGTCTTACTTTCATTGATAAAAGTTTTTTTCAAGTACGGGATGAAATAAAAAGAAAGTACAATAACTAAAAGCTCCTAACCTCGGAAGGGGAAGCAGTAGGGGAACTCGGTGCTCCTACAGTAGCTACGAACTCAGGAGCAAGTTCGACTAGTGGTTCAGAGGGGTTGGGCTCCTCAACAATAGGTTTGGAAGGTTCTACGACCACTTCGATGGGAGAAGGATCGACTGAGGCAATGGACGGTTTGGCTTCTCCATCGACAGCCTCCTCTTCTTACAAAAAACTTAGGTCAAGCTTGAGAAATTTTCGAGCAACTCGGCCCTCGCAAAGCTCAAAATCTTTAATGAATGCCTACTAGCTGAACTCGACATTCAGGTTCCTTATTTCGGAAGAGGCCTTGAACTCTTCCACGGTCTGGATCATCGCCTCCGAGATCGACTTCGACATCCAAGCTTCCAATTCGATGACTTTGATCTCAGCTTCTTTCTTCCTTTCCTCCTCCAAAGCTAGTGCAGCCTTAAGTTCGGTCGAGATGAACTCCTCCTTCCTAAGCATACCCTAGAGACTTCTAATTTCCACCATCTTCTCCTCCGCAAGATGCTCAACCTTGCCGACCTTTTCCTAAAGGCGACTGACCTCGGCTCGAAGATCCTCCTGGACCTTCTCTACCTCCACCTCCAGACAGTGTGCCCTCTTGATGTGGATGAGCATTTGGTGATCCGACTGCAACAAATGATTGATGTTAAAAAAAAAACAAAAAGAAAAAAAGAAGAGGAGGAAGAAGAATGAGATAAGAGAGAAGAAAGAAAAAGTAGAAGATAAGAGAAGAAGTTGGGCAATGAGGCAATCACTTTGAGGAGGGTTTCGAGAGAACCCAAAATGAGCTGTCGTGGTTCAAGGTCGGCCATGCAATCCACCACCACTAGCATGGAAAATTTATCAATTAAAGCTCGAACGATCTTCGGGTCATCGAAAGGATCTTCTCCTCGTTCATCACTGTCGTCATTCGGCTCACTAAAGTGAGCCTTACGGGATATCTTCACGACAGCTTTCTTTTTCTTCTTTCCTTCCCTCATCTCTCCCTCAGTAGGAAGCTTCAAAGCTTGATCCCCACTGGAAGGGCTCGGAGGTGTAAAGGGCATGGAATCCGCATTAACAGTGCCGACCTCGATAGTTGGAAGAACCTCAGCACTAACGGCAACCTTAGAAGTAGCAGCAGTGACAGCAGGAACCATGGAGCTTGAAGCACCGACCTTCGTCCTCTTCGAACTACCACCTGGTGCTTTCTCTTTCCTTTTCTGGGCATAAAGCCCCTTTGCAAGCATCGTGGCAGCTTCAATATCCATTTCTACAATAAAGAAGGAATCACAATCAGTGATAGCACATAAATGTGAAATCGAGTGAATCTAAAAAGTAAAAGATATACCAGCAGGGTCAAGGAGACTCAAACCTAGGTTAAACAAGGTCTGTTCTTTCAAAAGATTAGGAAGAAGAGGAGCTCGGTACGCTTTGAGTTTGTTGGAGGAATCAAGGTCGGATCTATCTAAGCTAGGAGCTCGGTGGACTGACTCCCTAATGTGACCCCAAGGAGGAAGATCCAATAGCAAGGTCAGACAGTGCATAAAAAAGTACTTTTTCTTCTAGTTGTGAATGAAAGAAAGAGTGCCTTTCAGTAATCCCTTCTTGCCAAACTAGGAGAAGAAGTACCACCAGTCCTTCGCAGATGGATGGCGCTTGAAAATATAGAAGTTCCTAAAGAGTAAAATGGTTGGATGGACCTCGACTAGATGATAGAGAAAAAAGACTAGATGATAGAGGAAAAGGAATCCTATCACAAAGCTAAAAGAATTTGGTGCTATGGAGGCAAGGAAGATGTTCAGAAATCGAAAAAGAGCAACTACAAAAAGAGGGAGTGAAAGTCGAAGTCCAGCATGCAGAGTTTCTAAATATAGACAGAATCGGCCAGTTGGAGGAGAACTCGCTCGATCACTCGATGTGGAAAGTTCAAGATCGTACTCCTGAGGGATCTCGTACTGAATCCTAATTAGAAAAAGATCATTTGGGATCAGGATGCAAGGAATGGTATCTAGTACGAAAGGTTGATGAGACATGTCTCTAGTGTGAACTATTATAACAGGGATGGGGTCAAGGAAGGCTGGACTGGACGAACTCCAAGAACCAGCAAATTGGAAAGTTTCGAAGGACATCCGGATCAAACTAAATTCAAGAGAAATCCTCAAAAATTAAGAGGCAAAGGATGCGGAAAACTCCTTAAGGAAAACTGAGAGAATAAGAAGCGAAGGATGCTAGAATAATTAAAAAGAAGAATGGCGAAACTGACCTAGGTCGATCGAGAAGGACAAAGAGGCGATGAGCACGATGAAGATCAAGCGGAAGAATGCCCGAAATTAGGAAGGATGAAGCAAGAAACCAGAACTCTCGAGTGAAAGAAAGATGAAAGTCGGAGGAGGAAGGAACCAGGACTCTCGAAGGAAAGGAAGATGAGAATCAGAAAAGAAAGGACTTAAATAGCAGAAAGTGGCTCGAAATCATCATGATTGCAGATCTTCCTCAATCGTTCTTCGTGTGATGCATGTCCCAGGCATCATGACAAAAGAAGGGCGACAGGCAGTGCCTTTATGGCACCATGTCTCGAGCAGCGCTTCGGGGAAAATTTCAAAAATCCACCTCTTCAAGTCGGATCGAGTTAAAAGGACTCTAGCACCAGTATGAAAGATGATAAAATGTCTTATTTTTTTTTAATAATCATAGAATCAAGGAAAGAACTTCGACAATCATCTTTTTACTCCCTTCCTTCGAATTTCGAACTCGAGAGTAGGGGGACTATTGTTGAGGGTAAATCCCTCTCCCACCGAAGTTTGGTCTAATGCTCAGTCAAGTATAATTTGTAATCATAGAAGAGCTTTAATCGCCACTTCTCCTTCAACCAAACTCCTTCCAGACTTCTCCTTCAGTCGAACTTCTCCACCAGTTGGACTTCTTCCGGACTTCTCCTTCAACCGAACTTCTTCATTAGTCAGACTCCTTTCAGACTTCTCCTTCAGCCGAACTCCTCCCAGATTTTTCCTTCAGCCAGACTCCTCCATCAATCAGGCTTCTTTCGGACTTCTCCTTCAGTCAAACTCCTCACAGACTTCTTTTTCAGTCAGACTTCTCCATCAGTCAGACTTCTTCCTCAATCGAACTTCTTTCAGATTTTTTCTTCAGTCGGACTCCTCCATCAGTCAGACTCCTTCTAGACTTCTCCATCAGTCAAACTCCATCCAAATTTCTCTAGCAGATTACTTCCAAATTTCAACTAGCATTCCTCCCGGATGATCCTTTCTAGTCGTATTCTCTTTAGGAGTCCAAACTCCTCTGAAATTGATATATGTCAAAGCTCTTCACCAACCAACGCCTACTTCCTCCGAACTTCGACTATTAAATCCCAACGAATGGGCACATCACGATAATAAATACTACTCTCCGTAGCAAACTCCACATGGCCTCGAGCGGCCCACTACCTGATGGTTACGGCTGTCACTTTCAAGTTTGTTATAGGCTCCATATATAAAAGGGATCTTTTAGATACATTTTCTCTAAACTCTCTTCTTCTTCCCAAAATTCTGCTGAATTCTTTCCTAAACACTCTATTTCTTTTGGCCAGAAGAGCTAACTTGATCATCGGAAGGTCCTGCCAGAGCCACCACCATCGATTTTGGATGGGACTTTATTTTGCAGGTCATCGATGGAGGCCTCTTCTTTCTCAACTCCAGCTTGATCCGACATCAACTAGATTCTGCACCACCACTTACAATAGGATAACCTTATAGCAGTATGTGCAACCCAATATTATTTAGATCTAATCTAATTAATCTAAAATAGATCTAACATCTATTTAATTTTAGATTTAAAATAAAAAAATAAATCATAAAATTACTTAGATTATATCTAACTTACTCATAATTCAAGAATAGATCAGTACATATTAGGACAACCTCTCCACTGTAAGGGATAAACCTTATGGTAGGACAATCTTATAATCAATATGTGTGATCTTTAGAGTTTTATTTTTTAGATTTAATTTAATATAAATATGATCATGTTATAAATGAGCTTGGATGCTTTGATACTACTGTTGTAAATTATGCAAGGTTTCATGCATGAATTTCAAAACTTTTTTAAAAAATAACACAGCGAAAGCTATAAATTAAATCATTTAATCTACAAATGCATGTAATCTAATTACTAAACTCTACATCTAGGATCTATAATATGTCATAATTCATTCTAAATTTGAAAATAAAATGGTTTGGTATTGATCAAATCAATACCCTAGATCTAGAGCGATTCTAGATCTGAAACCTCAATCACATCTAAGTGAGAGAAGAGATCAAATCTCTTACCTTGCATGGGTTAAGAACTTCATGGTTGATTTTCGTTATTGTCTTTGGAGCCGCATATGCATCCAACCTCTATAGATGATCCACATAAAGCTGCAACAAAATTGGAGGTTCATCGAACGAAGATCCGCTCGAAGTACTAGCTTCTCGTGGATCCCTCTGGATGGTTAATTTAAATTTTATTCTTTGGATCTCTTGGACATTTCAAGAGATAAAGAATTAGAGGAGGATTAGGAGAGAAATTCAATCTTTGGATCTTCCATAAATCTAAAATAAAATATATTAAAAAAGTAGCCTAACAGAAGATAAATCTTCTGTTTCAGGACATCAACGACTGATGTCCTAAAAACATCCTTATCCTAGGACAAAGGGAAGACCCTCTCTCCTAGACTTTTCCCATATTTTCAGACCTCACACTCTCTAATTTTTTTCATAAAAAAATATCATAAAAATATAGAGAAGAAGAGTTTTCAAAGAAACCCCAAGAGAAGACCTTCTTCTCTTTTCCTTCTCTCATCAGGATATGATTAGATCATGTCCAAAATTGATCATCATGCCCCAACATCTTAAAGCACAAATCTCCATCCCTCTTTCTCTCTCTCTCTCAGATTTTTATCACATAAAAATCACAAAGAAAAATAATAAAGTAAAACATGAAAGAAAGCTATGAGAGAATACATTTTCTCTTACCTTTGTCTTCATCAAGACATCAACATTTGATATCCAAATGAAAGTGCCTTCTCCAAGAAATATGGCGCCTCAATCTCCCATGCCTCTAAGCCTCTTTCTTCTAATTTTTGCTATGGAAAAATCACCAGGTTTTGACGCTCAAAGATAATAGAAAGAGGCATCTCTAGATCATAGGAAGACTAGGTCAAAATGACCTAGTCAAACAAGGAAACAAAGAAGAGTTTGGGGGGCGTCCAAGAGTTGGATGCCTCCCCACAAAATTTATGCATGGAAAGCAAGAAAATTTTCACCCAAGAGGAGAAAAAGGGGTGACAAAAATTAAGGTTGGGCATGGTGTTGCACTCCCCCCCGACAAAATTTATGCATGGAGAGCAGGAAAATTTTCACCCAAGAGGAGAAAAAAGGGGTGACAAAAATTAAGGTTGGGCATGGGAATGTTGGTGCAAGAGAGGGAAGGAGTTTGAGAGATCTTGAACTCTACCCTAGTCAAAACTAATTGCCATCTTTGATCAAGTCAAAACTAATTCAAAATAATCAGGATATTGGGTGTGGGAGACTTTCTCATTGGTGTAAGAAAACTCACATAGAGATCTGGAAATAATAGGGTGGGCATGGGTTCTCTTAGGCGCAAGGAAAGTGAGAGAGTCCCACTCCAATTAAGACTCATCCTATTTGACTAAGTCAAAATAATTTTGAACCTAATTAAAATAAGATTAGTGCAATCCTAATTATGGGTGATCCTAGTCCAACTAGGAATCCAATTAAGTTAGGTTTAAACCATATTTAAATCTGATTTAAATCCTAACTCAATTAGAAATTAGGTGCACTCAAATCCTAGGCCAACTAGGAATTATTTTTTTCTTGCAATTGGCTTATTTAATAAACTAATTAAACATAATTTAATTAAGTCCAAATCAATTCTAATTGAATCTAATTTAATTAAACTTGATCTCAGCCTAATTGCTCAATTAAATTAAGCCAATTAGCAATTCAATTACTAATCGATCCTCCTACAACACTTGCATTAGGGCAAATATCAATCATATTAAATGTTTGACCTTAGAATGATTCTCAATCATCGATTAACTATCTGATTAAGTTACAACCTCTTATGTGTATGATCTTATAGGTTCGAACCTAAGTCGGTAGCATAGGAACTAATTTCTATATCAGTCGAAGTAACCATCTAGTAATGGTTTCTGATGTCCGGATAGATCGAATGTATGCAAAGCAACATTCTTAGAATCCTAACCCATGGTTACCATATAATTCATATCTTTGATCAATAATACACAAGATGACTTCGAGTATGCTGCCAACACTCATACAAGTCATCTTTATTATGTTTCAAAATTTTGCAAATCTTGTGACTCCTCACGAGGATAACCCAGGCCTAGGTTTAGCTAAATTGAAACGCAATGAGACATTCTCCTTTTGAAGCTAATCAGGAGTGGTCAATTTCATCTTGACTTACACACCAACTTTAAAAGTACTTGACTGTACCTAAAAATCTTCCAAATCTATATTAGAAATACAGGCAGTCTGGCACCAAAGTATAGTGAGTTGCTTGCAAGTCACCGTGGTGATCTCAGATCGGAGGGATACTTATATCCATTGGCCTTAGCTAGCTACTCTTGATAGTAGAGTACTACATTGATCATGTTCAGTATAGATGTACTCCTATATCTTATGTGGATGTCATACTAATATCTCCATACCACTTGGTTATGAGAACAACCAATGCATATGGCATACAGCGACCTACACTCAATAAGTTATCGTCCTTATAATAACTTATCATTTGGTCATGAATAATTTAAGAATCATCCGATAAATCATCCTTTATCGATTGATTGTGATTCTAAGGACTTCATCATAATTTAGGAATTCATTTAAGAAAAATAGAATTTTTATGATGAACCAACCAAATAATTATTATTATTAGATAACTCATATACTAATTCCAATCATCTACCACTTAGATGATTGGCTTTAGAACACATTTTCCAACATGACATCCTAGCCCAAACCCTTATTTATGTGATCCAGTTAGATTCAGTTCTGTATGGTAATGGAACATGTCACGATCTCCATCATCAACATTATCGAAATATTTTTTGATAGATCAGAACTCTTCTGTTCATCTAATTAGAATCGTCGATCATCAAGATAATTCTAATTGATCTTAAAAATCCACCTATGACACCTAGTAGTATATGGTGGCAATCCATCATAATCGAATAATGATCTCTTGGTGTAGCTACCTGTATGATTGGATTCTTCTATCATGAACTCCGATAGAATTAAGGTTAAGGTGAACTCGTCAAACCCAACACCCATCATATGAATGAATCATTTGATTTGAGTCCAATGTGAAATCCTAATAAAAACTCCTTTCTATTATTTCACACTATCATGTCAATGAATTTTAGGACTCGATCTCATAATCATCATAAGACCACTCCTCTACCGAGGTTGATAGATCCTATTTTGGTGCGATCTAGTTCCTACAATGAACATGCTATAGCCAACATACATCTCAAGATTTTGAATGGCTAAGAAACTAAGTTATAGTATAGTCAAACTATAACACCCTCAAGGTAAACTATTGATGAACCTTAGATCAAAGAACTAGACACATGCTACAGCATTGAGCTAGTCATCGACGAGAAGGTAGACTCTCTTATGACTATTCGAGGTGGTCATGCTCAGTGCCCTTGTTCTCAATAAGTACCTATACTCTCACTTCGATGTCTCCACATCGTAGACTCAAGACTCATCTATCCTAGAGAAGCAATATACACTAATATTCCAGATCAATCATCATTCTCATGATGATTCTATGATTGAAAGCAGTTTATGAGTTAATTATGATAACAAATACCTTAAATTCTTAACTCTTGAGAATATGTGTTATCTGAAGGAAAAATCATATTTTTCTTATATAGGATCGTTCAAATCTAATTAGATCTAAAAAAATATTTTTAAAAAAAAATTTCTAAGATCATAATTAGATCTGAGATATCTTAGATTTGATCCTTTAAGATCTAATATTAAGATTAAAATTAAATTAAATATAATTTAATTTCATACCTTTGTTTTGGGTAATCAGATTATCCTACGATGATCCTAATCTATCCTGAGGTTCTAGAAGGAGCCATGCATGAGCCTGACCTCTACTGGTGTCCACTCAGGTAGGATCTAGACATCTTGTCCTCGCAAATATTTTCTCCAAAGATCAAATTTGGATCTAATCTAAAGAACCTTCAAAATAACTTGAGAAGGCTGCTTATCTATCTCACGAACACCATCACGTAGATGTTGAACTCTTCACACTTTTGATTGGATCTTTTTCTTAGATTTATTTCCAACCTTTGGCACTTAGAAGAAGGAAAGAGAGAGGATTAGAGAGGGTGTGGAAGATGGAAGGGGCAGCAGCCTTTTGGATGAAAAATAAAACTTGAATTGAATTGCCTTGGCATGAGAAGGATTTATATCAAATACCGATGCCAAAAGGAGTCCCATTTGACCAAAAGAACTATTTTATTTTTATTGTTGGGACTTTAGGACTTATTTCCCACATAGAGTACTAGATCCTAGCTAGTTTTCATGCCAAAAAGACTTCAAAAAGGTGTCAGCATGAGTAGATAAGGAAGAGTCCACTACGTCTAGGACTCTTCCCTCAAGAGTTTGATCTTAAATAAACTCTATCATAACTCAATCTAGGTATCTCCAAAAATTACAAAATTTGATACACCGAATACATGACTTATGCCCTATCACATATCCAAAAAACATATTTAAATAATTTCTATAGAATTTTTTAGAAGTATCTAATCAGGTGATACTTAATTCTCTCAAACAGGTCAATTTTTGACCCTAGTCCATTTGCACTATGAATGGATTTAATTTCTACAATTAATCTGACCTAAATAGGTTCTAGTCAAATGAAAATAAATCCATTCAAGATATAAGAATGAGTTAAATCAAATTTGACTCAGTTGCGATGAATCAGAAAGATTATGTAAGGAGAAAGTCAGGCTCAATCGTGTACTAGCATGATTACCTTGAACCTGATTGGATCTAATCTAAATCAATCAAACTGGATTAGCTTAATTGATAGCATGCAAACCTAAACCCTTGTTTGTGTGACCCAATTAGATTTAGTTTCATATGGTAATGAGACATGTCGCGATCTCTATCATCGACATCATCAAAACACCTTTCGATGAACCAGAACTTTTCTAATTCAAACAATTAGAATGATTGATCATCAAAATCATTCTAATTGCTCTCAAAATCCACCAATGATACCTAACAGTATATGGTGGCAACCCATCAAGACTGAAAGCAAACCTCTCGGTGCAGTTACCTATGTGATTGGGTTCTTCTATCTTGAGCCCCGATTGGAGTAGAGTTAAGATGAACTCGTCAAACCCAATATCTATCATATAAATTAATCATTCAATTCGAGTCCAATATAAAACTCTAATAGAAACTCTTTCTATCATCTTCGCTCTACCATGGCCATGGGCTTAAAGACTCAATTTCATGATTATCATAGGGCTACTCTTCATCCACTGAGGTCGATAGATTTTCTATTAGTGCAATCTAATTCCTACAATAAACATGCTATAGCCAACATACACCTTAGGATTCTGAATGGCTAGAAATTTGAGTTATGGTGTAGTCAAACTATAACACCATCTAGGTGAACTGCTGATGCACCTTAGATCAAAGAATCAGACACACCACTATAGCATTGAATCAGTCATCAATGAGAAGATAGACTTTCTTATGACTGCTCGAGGTGGTCACGCTCAGTGCCCTCATTTTCTAATGAGTACCTATACTCTTTTTCTGGTGTCTCCATACCATAGACTCAAAATATATCTATTCTAAGAAAGCGATCGTACACCAACCTTTCGGATCGATCATCATCCTCGTGATGATCCTACGGTCAGAAACTATTTATGAGTTAATTATGAAAATTCATGTCTCAAATTTTATACTCTTAAAAATATGAATTATCATTATCATTAACTTAAAGAATGTATCATAGATACTTTAAATACACATTATGATAGAAAATAATTTTTTTATTAATTTATAATTAAAATTATAAAATTGCCCTTAGAAGTGTATTACAAGTGTTTAGCTAATCGGCCTCTAGTGCATACATCTAACAAACTCCCACTTGATCTAAAGTCAATTGGCTACAAATCTAAATCTCATCTTCTCAAGGTGGGCTTCGATCTTCTGCTAGCTTGATGGCTTTGTCAGCAGTGTTAGATATGTATGCCCTAGAAGCCAGAATTGGCTAACACTTGTAATACACTTCTAGGGGCAAAATTATAATTTTGACTATAAATAATAAAATGAGTTATTTTCTATCATAAATATGTATTTAGTGTCTGTGATACATCCCTTGAGTTAGTGGTAATGATAATTCTTATTTTCAAGAGTTGAAAATTTAAGATAAGAATTTTCATTATTAACTCATAAAATGCTTCTGACCATAGGATCATCATGAGGATGGTGATTGATCTGGAAGGTTTGTATACAATCGCTTCTTCATAGTAGATGAGTCTCGAGTCTACGGTGTAAAGACACCGAAGTGAGAGTACAGATACTCATTAGAGAATGAGGGCACTGAGCGTGACCACCTCGAGCAGTCATAAGGAAGTCTACCTTCTCGTCAATGACTGACTCGAAGCTGTAGTGGTGTGTCTGATTCTTTAATCTGAGATGCATCGATAGTTCACCTTGAGGGTGCTATAGTTTGACTACACCATGACTCGATCTCCTAGCCATTCGAAATCCTAAGGTGTATATTGGCTATAGCATATTCATTGTAGAAATTGGATTGCACCAAGAGGAAATCTATTTACCTCGGTGGATGAGGAGCAGCCCTATGATGATCATGAGAACAAGTCCATAAGCCCATGGCCATGGCAGAGTGAAATAATAGAAAGAATTTCTATTAAGATTTTCACATCGGACTTGAATCGAATGATTAAACCATATGATAGAAATTAGAATTTGACGAGTTCACCTTAACCCTAATCTGATTGGAGCTCAAGATAGAAGAACTTAATCACACAAGTAGCTGCACCAAGAGGTTCATTTTTAGTTTTGATGGGTTGCCACCATATACTACTAGGTGTCACTAGTAGATTTTGGAAGTAATTAGAATGATTTAGATGATCGATCAATCTAGTTGTCTGAATTAGAAGAGTTCTGATCCATCGAAAGAAGTTTCGATGATATCGATGATAGAGATTGCGATATATCCCATTACCATATAGAACTGAACCTAACTGAATCACATAAATAAGGGTTTGGATTTAGATATCATCAATTGGACTAATCAAGTTCAATTGATTTGAATTAGATTTAATTAGGTTCAAGAAAATCGTGCTAGCACATTATTGAGCCTAACGTTCTCCTTCTACTATCATTAAAAGTTATCTCGACTGAGCCAAATATATTTGTGCTCACTCAGGTACCTTTACTTAGTCTGATTGAAGCTTGTCCAAGTCAGAAAAGGGTTGTCTTAATTTATAAGATAAATTTAAGATAACATCTGCCATTTTTCGTCACCTGATAATTCTTATCTTTGACTTTGGTCAAATATTGACTTTTGACACTTAGACATCTGCCCATGTGTCATGCACCTATTAGAGAGTAGATAGGGGCTTATCCCCTTGCTAGAAATTGGAAAGGAGAGGGCACATGCCGAGGGAGGCGTGCGCCCATGGATAGGGATGCCTGGAGTTCCATACGGATGGGACTCCAAGTTGCTTCTTGGTTTCTACTTAGGTGGCCCATAACTATAGACTTTAACTAGTCTTAGGTGCCATCTAAGGATGAATTAGTGGGGCTCTTATATGATTGGATCAGGTGATATCATTCAATCAACTAAATTTAGATCTGATTGCATGAAGCAATGTGATTGGTTGGGATGATATGGCACTGCATGGCGCAGCAGGGTCTATATAAACCCTATCTGCGCCCAACTTTTAAAAAGAGTTCTCTCTTAGCCATGCCCCAAGGCTGCCCCTCTCCCTCCTCCATGCCATCCTCTGATCCTTTCTCTCCTCTCCACTTTTAAGAAAAGTTGGGCTTCAGTTTGGTGCAATCCAGGCAAGAAAAAGCTGACGAGAAAGGAAGAAGGCAACACTGCTATAGAGACGACTATAGATCTTCGAAAGAAGTTTTGAAGATCCTCCAAATTAGATCTAGATCTAATTTTTGGAGAGATGATAAAGAATGAGAAGATCTCTAGATCTAGCCCAAGTGGATACCAATAGAGACCAGGCGCTTGCGTGGCTAGATTCAGAACCTTAGGCAATCAGCAGGATCATCAAAGGGTAATCTGATTACCCAGCATCAAGGTATAAATTAAATTAGATTTAATTTTTATTAGATCTATAAAATTAAATTTCAAACATCTCAAATCTAATCTGGATACATGAGATAAATTTTTGAAATATCTCTCTTGATCTGATCAAATCTGAACGAACCTGATCCGAGAAATCAGGATTTTTCTTCAACTGGTATCAGAGCTAAGTTCTAAAAATTATTTAGATCTAATTTTAATTTATTTTGATCTAATAATTATGTAATTTTAGATGTCACATAAGATGTGATTAGATCTAAAATTAAAAAAATTAAAATTAAATAATATAGATCTAAGTTCTATAATATGTATGACTAGTTGTAAAATAGAATAGTTCTATACATAATCTTCCATGATCATGATTTATTTTGATTAAATTATAATTTTAGATCTATTTATTTTATTTTTTTATGATTATAAATCTTATAATAAAATTTAAAAAATAAAAAATAAAATTATTTAATTTTTAGATCATATGAGATATGATAAATGCATGTTTAGACTAGTTGTAGAATAGTTCTACATAATTGTATAGATTAGAATTTATTTTGATGTGATTAATTTAAATTTAATTTTTTAGATAATTATGAAATAATTTAGATCTAAAAAATATGCATGATATAATACATGAGATGTATGCAAAACATGTATAAAGTTAGATCAATTTTATATATGAGATATATGATGTAGATCTAACTAGTTTTGTAGATTTATATTTTTGATTAAGGCGTTCTCCTTGGCCGTTCGATCATAAAAATAAAGTAGGATTTAAATGCCCTCTCCTCCCATTCGATGGAATGTTCTTATGATGTGTAGGGGTGCTGCACGTTCGTCCTTAATCAGAAATCAAGAACTTACTTTCTACAAAATCCTAAATCCTGAAATCCTAGGATTTTATTTACATATTTTGTTTATGAACCCTAAACTTAATTCAGAATTAAGATTATGAAATATATGTTAGGTCTAAAATTGAGAATTTTAGATCTAAGACATATTCATAAAATTAGGTTCGGACTTAGGTAGCTCAATTAGGTCTAAGCGGTTGATCAAATCGAATCAAGAGTTGGTTAGATGGGATCAACAGTGCTTAAATTGACCAGCCTAATAGGATTAAGTCTGAGTCAAGATCGAGTCACGTGAGTGATCGATCAAGCTAAGATCTAATTAGGCTCAGTGGTTAGAGTCTGGATTGTAGGCTAACCCGATTGGTTCTGGTTCAATAATTTGGTGTCTTAGGTAAGTCTGGCAGATACGACCGACTGGTTTTAATTGGGAGCTACTCGACTCGAATGCATTCTTGTCGAGTTAATGGCATATCCCTTCCATCGGTCTCACTTACCTGACCATGTTTGTTGGCTCAGTTCTAATCTGAGATGGTCAATAATTCGAGCTAACCCATGCCACTAGGTTAGTCAAAATGGTTATAACTATATCAAGTCCAGTTTAATAAGACCTAAATCAAATCTTCCTAAGAAAAGATTAAGTCTGAGGTCTTCCACCATTGTAGATGTGCAGGCCTTTTCCAGGATTGATTGTTCTCGGCTGGTTATAGTGGTTTAGTTGCACCAAAAAGATGCAACCATGTCTATTAGGCATTGGATGCTATGGGCTGGAGGATGGATTGGGCTCAATATTTTGGATATGGTGAGAGACTCAATTAGGAATCCAATCTATGCAAATGGTGAGTCTGACTTAACTAAGGAGTGGATCAATATTTCAGAAATGGTGAGATTCATGAATTAGAGATCAAGTTTGGGTGCACCATGATTAAAGAATCATTGAATAAGAGTTGTTCACTCATTGGCTAATCCATCACCAATAACTATTAGGTGAGGTGATAAGTCAGTTGGTGGGACCGCACCATCCATTAGAAATCATTAATTATGAAAATTTTTGCATCTCTATAGAGAAAGTATAGGGATCCGAGAAAATAGTGAAAGCTAATTTATTTAAAAATTAAAATTCTAAATAAATTGGTTAAATCTTAATTATAATATCTAACTAGAAACTTTGACTCTCTATAGAAAAATATCTGCATCCAACTCACTAGCACGAATCTTGGACACCCATAGACTGATCGAACTGAATTACAAGGATTGGCTTCGAAACTTCAAAATTATTTTAAGTTTCAAAAAGTTAACTCATGTATTGGACCAGAACCCTCCCACCTTACCAGCTCGTCCATCCACTGAACAAAGAGCATCTCTTGAAAAGTGGATGGATGAAGATAATAAGGCCAGATATTATATGTTGAACTCAATGTCTGATGAGCTTCAGCGTCGACATAAAGATATCAGGACTGTCCACCAAATGTTGGCTCACCTACAAGAGATGTTTGGTGAACAGAGTCACGCAGCCAAGTATCAAGTCACTAAACAACTATTCAAGGCTAAAATGTATAATGGGCAGTCAGTCCAAGATCATTGTTTGATAATGATCAAGGACTTAGAAGAGCTTGAGAAGCTCGGAGTGAGGTTGAACTTGGATCTACAGAATGATATAATTCTACAATTTTTGACTGATGCATTTGGACAATTCATCATGAACTACCATATGCATAAACTTCAAAATTTTCTGACCGAACTTATGAACATGCTGGTTACCACTGAGCTTTCTATGAAAGATTCTAAAGGCTCAGTGCTTGCTATGAAATGGACTTCTTCCAAGAGAAAGTCTTTTGGAAAGAAGAAGAAGTCTGTGAAAAAGCAGAAGGTGGAAGGAGGAAAGAAGAAAAAGGCAAAGCTAAAAAAGAAAGCCGTTGACAAAGGAAAGTGTTTCCATTGCAATAATGACGGCCACTGAAAGCGAAACTGTCCTACTTACCTTACCATCCTAAAGAATAAGAAGGAGACAAGTCCTTCTAGAGGTATGCTCATGATTGTGTCTAACCTTACGATTTTTTCTACATCCAGTTGGATGCTTGACTCTGGTTCTAGTGCTCATTTGTGCACTTTCATGTAGGGTCTTAAGGATAGCAGGAAGCTGAGGGATGGTGAGATAATCCTATGCATCGAAAATGGAGTAAGAGTTGCTATCATGGCCATGGAAACATACCCTCTTCGACTACCATCTGGTTTAGACTTAGTGTTGAAAGACTATTATTATGCGCCTACAGCAAGCAGGAATTTGATTTTTATTTCCTATCTTGCATTAGAAGGCTATGTAATTAGTTTTCTTAAGGACCATTATAATATTCTTTATGAAAGAAATAAAATTGCAAGTGGTTTTCTTATTAACGGTCTTTACCAGTTACATATTGACGTATCTATTTTTAATATCGAGCAAAATGTGAATACCATGAAATGACCTAGGGATAGTCCAAACGATAGGTATCTATGGCACCTAAGACTAGGTCATATAGCAGAAAATAGGATTAACAAATTAGAGAAAATCGGGCTATTGAGTCCGTTGACTTTTGAGTCATATCTAATTTGTGAATCTTGTCTTCATGGTAAAATGACTAAGCTTCCTTTTGTAGGACATGGAAAAAGGGCTACGGATCTTCTTGCCCTAGTACATACTGATATGTGCGGCCCATTTGATGTGCTGACTAAAGGCAACTTTGTCTACTTCATAACCTTTACCAATGATTTATCTAGGTATGGGTATGTGTATCTTATGAGACACAAGTCTGAAGCTTTTGAAAAGTTCAAAAAATTCAGACATAAAGTAGAAAAGCAAACTGAAAAATCCATCAAGGTTCTTCGATCAGATTGAGGAGGTGAATACCTTAGTCAAAAATTTCTGGACTATCTCAAGAAAAATGGCATAGTCTCTCAAGGACACCATCTGGAACACCTCAACTCAACAGGATTTCAGAATGGAGGAATCGAACTCTATTAGATATGGTTCGATCCATGATGAGCTTCACAAACCTTCCTGATTTTTTTTGGGGATACTATTTATTAATTGCAATATACTTACTGAATAGGGTTCCTTCTAAAACTGTTCTTACCATACCGTATGAGATATGGCATGGTAAGAAACCAAGTCTGAGTTATCTCAGAATTTGGGATTGTCCGACTCATGTCAAAAGATAACAAACGGACAAGTTAGAATTTAGGTCCTTTAAAGCTCGATTTATAGGATATCCTAAAGAGTCATTAGCATATTATTTCTACATTCCAGAAGATCACAATATGATTGTGAGTTAACATGCCATCTTTCTTGAAAAATAGTTTATTCAAGATAGCGGCATTGAAAAGCAGATCAAGCTCAATGAGAAAGTCTCATAAGAGCAATGAGCTAAGGACCAAATGGAACCAAATCAGGTTAAGCCAATCCAATCACAACCTCCTTTACCTCATAGATCAGAAACAGTTTTCCATCCCCCTGAGAGGTACTTAGGTACTATTTTAGAGGAAGTAGAAAAAATGTTCCTCATAGGTAATGGGGTTCATGGTGATGATCCCAAAATCTATAACGAGAATATATTGAATATGGATTTCGAGAAATGGTTAGAGGCAATGAAGTCAGAAATTGACTCGATGCACTCAAACCAAGTCTGGACCTTGGTAGATCCACCAGAAAGTATAGTACCTATTAGGTGTAAATGGATCTATAAAAAAAAAATTGGTGCAGATGGAAATGTGGAGATATTCAAAGCTAGATTAGTGGCAAAATGTTATAGTCAATGTGAAGGCATTGACTATCAGGATACCTTTTCGCCAGTAGCTATGCTAAAATCCATTCGTACATTGCTTGCTGTTGCAGCCTATTTCGATTATGAAATATGGCAAATGGATGTGAAAATGGCATTCTTAAATGGATATCTTGAGGAAGATATCTATATGGAACAGCCGCTAGGTTTCACATCCAGTGATGATGATCACAAGGTATGCAAGCTGCAAAGGTCCATATATGGACTTAAGCAAGCATCTTGGAGTTAGAATACTCATTTTAATGATGTAATCAAATTATTTGATTTCATCAAGAATGAGGAGGAGCCATGTATCTTTAAAAAGGTTAGTGGGAGCGTAGTTATCTTCCTTATGTTGTACGTAGATGATATCCTCCTTATTGGGAATGATATTTTCATGTTGACCATAGTTAAAATGTGGTTATCCAAAGAATTCTTCATGAAAGACCTAGGAGAAGCATCCTTTATTCTGAAAATTAAGGTCTATAGAGATAGACCGAATAGGATGCTAGGACTTTCACAAAAGATGTACATAGAGGAAGTGCTAAAAAGGTTTAGCATGAAAAACTCTAAGAGGGATTTGGCACCCTTCAGACATGGCATTCATCTTTCTAAGAAGATGTGCCTGAGAACACCTGAGGAAATAGAACGTATGAGCAAGATCTCTTATGCTTCAGCAATAGGGAGCCTAATGTATGCAATGTTATGTACATGACCTGATATAGCCCATGTTGTGAGTGTCACGAGCAGATATCAATTGAATCCAAATGAAGAACACTGGACTTCTGTGAAATGTATCCTTAAGTACTTGAGAAGAACTAAGGATATATTGTTGGTTTTTGGTAATGGAGAACTCCAAGTCCAGGAGTTTACAGACTCGAATTTTATGTCCGATGTAGATGATTGAAAGTCGACATCTGGGAGTCAGTTTGTATGCAAAGGTGGAGCTGTCAATTGGAAGTATTTCAAGCAGATAGTGATAGCAGATTCCACCATAGAAGCAAAATATATTGCTGCGTCAGAAGCTGCCAAGGAGGTATTCTCATATAAGAAGTTTACCGTAGAGATTGAAGTGATGCCATCAGATGCCATTCCTCTGTATTGCGACAATAATGGCACCATAGCCCTTGCTAAGGAGTCGAGGTCTCACCAAAAATTCAAGCACATCGAGTGGCGATACCACCTCATCCACGATTACCTCGAGAAAGGTTACGTTAAGGTCAACATAATCGACTCCGTAGACAATGCGGTGGACCCACTTACAAAGCCATTGGGTCAACAAAAGATCGAAGCCCATCATGAGAAGATGGGACTTAGATTTGGAGCCAATTGGCTTTAGGTCAAGTAGAAGTTTCTTAAATATGTGTGCCCTAGAAGCCAGAATTGGCTGACACTTGTAATATACTTCTAGGGGCAAAATTATAATTTTGACTATAAATAATAAAATGAATTATTTTCTATCACAAATGTGTATTTAGTGTCCGTAATACATCCTTTGAGTTAATGATAATGATAATTCTTATTTTCAAGAGTTGAAAATTTGAGACAAGAATTTTCATTATTAACTCATAAAATGCTCTTGACCATTGGATCATCATGAGGATGGTGATTAATCCAGAAGGTTCATGTACAATCGCTTCTTCATAGTAGATAAGTCTTGAGTCTATGATGTAGAGATACCAAAGCGAGAGTATAGGTACTCGTTAGAGAATGAGGGCACTAAGCATGACCATCTCGAGCAGTCATAAGGAAGTCTACCTTCTTGTCGATGACTGACTCGAAGCTGCAGTGGTGTGTCTGATTCTTTGACCTGAGATGCATCGGCAATTCACCTTAAGGGTGTTATAGTTTGACTACACCATGACTAGATCTCCTAGCCATTCAGAATCCTAAGGTGTATGTTGGCTATAGCATGTTCATTGTAGGAATTGGATTGCACCAAGAGAGAATCTATCTACCTCGATGGATGAGAAGCAGCCCTATGATGATCATGAGAATTAAGTCCATAAGCCCATGACCATGGTAGAGTAAAATAATAGAAAGAGTTTCTATTAAGGATTTTACATCAAACTTGAATTGAATGATTAAATCATATGATAAAAATTAGGGTTTGACGAGTTCACCTTAACCCTAATCTGATCGAGGCTCAAGTTAGAAGAACTTAATCACACAAGTAGCTACACCAAGAGGTTCATTTTTAGTTTTGATGGGTTGCCATCATATACTGCTAGGTGTCACTAATGGATTTTGGGAGCAATTAGAATGATTTAGATGATCGATCATTCTAGTTGTCTGAATCAGAAGAGTTCTAATCCATCGAAAGGAGTTTCGATGATGTCGATGATAAAGATCGTGACATATCCCATTACCATACAGAACTAAACCTAATCGGATCATACAAATAAGAGTTTGGATCTGAATATCATCAATTGGACTAATCAAGTTTAATTGATTTGAATTAGATTCAATTAGGTTCAAGGAAATCATACTAGCACACGATTGAGCCTAACGTTCTTCTTCTACTATCATTAAAAGTTGACTTGACTGAGCCAAATGTGTTTGTACTTGCTCAGGTATTTTTACTTGGTCTGACTAAAGCTTGTCCAGGTCAGAAAAGGATTGTCTTAATTTATAAGATAAATTTGAGCCAACACCTACCATTTTCCATCACCTGCTAATTCTTGTCTTTGACTTTGGTCAAACGTTGACTTTTGACACAGACATCTGTCCATGTGTCATTCACCTATTGGAGAATAGATGGGGCTTGTATTCTTGCTAGAAATTGAAAAGGAGGGGGCACATGCCTAGGGAGGCGTGCGCCCATGGATAGGGATGCCTGGAGTCCCATACGGATGGGACTCCAGGTTGCTTCTTGGTTTCTACTTATGTGGCCTATAACTATAAACTTTGACCAATCTTAGGTGCCATCTAAGAATAAATTAGTGGGGCTCTTATCTGATTGGATCAGGTGATGTCATCCCACCAATTAGATTTAGATCTGATTGCATGAAGCAACGTGATTGGCCGGGATGATGCGGCACTGCATGGTGCAGCAGGGTCTATATAAACTCTATCTACGCCCAACTTTTAAAAAGAGTTCTCTCTTAGCCATGCCCTAAGGCTGCCCCTCTTCCTCCTCCATGCCATCCTCTAATCCTCTCTCTCCTCTCCACACCCAAGGGAAGTTGGGCTTCAGTTTGGTGCGATCCAGGCAAGAAAAAGCTGACAAGAAAGGAAGAAGGCAGCACTGCTGCAGAGACGACTGTAGATCTTCTAAAGAAGTTTTGAAGATTTTCCAAATCAGATCCAAATCTAATTTTTGGAGAGGTGATAAAGAAGAAGAAGATCTTCAGATCTAGCCTGAGTGGATATGGGTAGAGGCCAGGTGCTTGCATGGCTAGATCCAGAACCTCAGGCAATCAGCAGGATCATCAAAGGATAATCTGATTACCTAGCATCAAGGTATAAATTAAATCATATTTAATTTATCTTTATTTTTATTTATTAGATCTATAAAATTAGATCTGAAATATCTCATATCTGATCTAGATACATGAGAGAAATTTTTGAAATATCTCTCTTGATTTGATCAAATCTGAACGAACTTGATCCAAAAAATCATGATTCCTTCAAGCGGGTCAACTGCATTGTCTGCAGTGTTGACTCTCTTGACCTCGACGTATCCCTTCTTGAGGTAATCATGGATGAGGTGGTATCACTACTCGTGTGCTTAAATTTTTAATGAGACCTTGGCTCCTTAGCTAGGGCTATGGTGCCATTGTTGTCGCAATACAAAGGGACAGCTTCTGATGGCATCACTCCAAGCTTTGCGGTGAACTTCTTATACTAGAATGCCTCCTTTGCAGCCTTCGACGTAGCGATATATTCTGCTTCCTTGGTGGAGCCTGCTATCACCGTCTGCTTGAAACTTTTCCAACTAATAGCTCCACCATTACAAATAAATAGACTTTTAGATGTTGACTTTCAATCATATATGTCGGACATAAAATTCGAATATGTATATCCTTGAACCTGAAGTTCTCCATTACCAAATACTAGAAACATATCCTTAGTCCTTCTCAAGAACTTAAGAATATATTTCGTAGAAGTCCAGTGCTCTTCATTTGAATTTGACTGATACCTACTAGTGACCCTCGCAGCATAGGCAATATCAGGTCGTGTACATAGCATGGCATACATGAGGCTGCCTATTATTGAAGCATAAGAGATCTTGCTCATGCATTCAATCTCCTCAGATGTGCTAGGGTACATCTTCTTAGAGAGATGAATGTCATATCTGAAGAGTACTAAACCCCTCTTGGAGTTTTCCATGCTAAACCTCTTCAGCACCTCCTTAATGTATATTTTCTATGAGAGACCTAGCATCATATTCGGTCTATCCCTATAGACCTTAATTCCTAGAATAAAAGATGCCTCTCCAAGATCTTTCATAGAGAACTTCTTAGACAACCACATTTTGACTGTAGTCAACATAAGAATATCATTCCCAATTAGGAGGATGTCATCCACGCACAGTACGAGGAAGACAACAGCGCTCCCACTAATCTTTTTGAACACACACGATTCCTCCTCGTTCTTGATGAATCCAAATGATTTGATCACATCATTAAAATCAGCATTCCAGCTTCGAGATGCTTGCTTAAGTCCATATATGGACCTTTGCAGCTTGCATACTTTGTGATCATTATTATTGAATGTGAATCCTAGCGGCTATTCCATATAGATATCTTTCTCAAGATATCTATTTAAGAATGTCATTTTTACGTCCATCTGCCATATTTCATAATCAAAATAGACTGCAACAGTAAGCAATATGCGGATGGATTTGAGCATGGCTATTGGTGAAAAAGTATCCTGATAGTCAATGCCCTCATGCTGACTATACCCTTTTGCTACGAACCTTGCTTTGAATGTCTCTACATTCTCATCGGCATCTATCTTTCTCTTGAAGATCTATTTACATCCAATAGGTACTATACCTTTAGGTAGATCTACCAAGGTCCAGACTTGGTTCAAACACATTGAGTCAATCTCTGACCTCATTGCCTCTAACCATTTTTCAGAGTCAATATTTGATATCGCCTTGTCATAAGTTTTAGAATCATCACCATGAACCTCATTTCCTATAAGGAATATTTTCTCTACGTCTTCTGATATAGTACCTAAGTATCTTTTAGGAGGACGAAAAATTCTACTTGATCTATGAGGTGGAGGAGGTAGCATCTAGGTTGGCTCAATCTGATTGGGTTCCATAGGTTCCTTAGCTCATTTCTCATCAGAGACTTTCTCCTCGAGTCAAATCTGTCTTTCGATGCCACCATCTTGAATAAACTATTTTCAAGAAAGATGGCATGTCGACTCACAATCACATTGTGATCTTCTGGGAGATAGAAATAATATCATAATGACTATTTAGAATAAACTGAGATCTAAAGGATCTAGACTCTAATTTATCCATCTATTGTCTCTTGACATGGGCTGGACAACCCCAAATTCTGAGATGACTTAGACTTGGTTTCTTACCATGCCATATCTCATACGATGTGGTAGGAATGATCTTAGGAGGAACTCTATTCAATAAATATATAGCGGTCATCAGACTATGTCCCCAAAGAAACTTAAGGAGGTCCATAAAACTCATCATGGATTGAACTATATCTAATAGGATTCAATTTCTCCATTCTAAAATCTCATTAAGTTGAGGCATTTCAGGTGGAGTCCATTGAGAGACTATGCTGTTGTCCTTAAGTTAGTTCAAAAATTTTCGACTAAGATATTCACCTCCTCGATCTGATCGAAGAACCTTAATGGATTTTTTCGTTTGCTTTTCTACTTCGAGTCTAAATTTTTTGAACTTTTCAAAACCTTCAGACTTATGTCGCATCAAATACACATACCCATACCGAGATAAATCATCGATAAAGATGATGAAGTAGACATAATTATCCTTAGTCGGCACATCAAATGGGCCGCATACATCAGTATGTACTAGGGCAAGTAGGTCTGTGGCCCTTTTCCCATGTCCTACAAAAGGGAGCTTGGTTGTTTTGTCATGAAGGCATGATTCATAAATCAGATATGACTCAAAAGTCAACGAACTCAATAGCCCGAATTTCTCCAATTTGTTAACCCTATCTTTGACTATATGACCTAGCCTAAGATGCCAAAAATACCTATCATTTAGACTATCCTTAGGTCGCTTTGATCCTATGGCATTCACATTTTACTCGATATTGAAAATAGAAACATCAATATGTAACTAATAGAGACAATTTATAAGAAAACTACTTACAATTTTATTTTTTTAATAAAAAATATTATAATGGTCCTTAAGAAAACTAATTACATAGCCTTTCTATGCTAAACATGAAATAAAAATTAAATTTCTAGTTGCTACAGGCACATAAAAATAGTTCCTAAGTACTAAGTCTAATTCTGATGGTAATCACAGAAGGTAAGTTCCTATGACCACAGTAGCAACTCTTGCACCATTTTCGATACATAGAATATCTCACCATCCCTCAACCTCCTGCTATCCTCAAGATCTTGCATAGAAGTGCACAAGTGAGCATAAGAATCAGAGTCAAGCATCCAACTAGATGTAGAAGAAATCATAAGATTAGATTCTATAATGAGCATACCTCCAGAAGGACCTGCCATCTTCTTGTTCTTCAGGCTGGCTAGGTAAAGAGGGTAGTTTCACTTTCAATGGCCATCAGTATTGCAATGAAAATATTTTTCTTTATTAGCAGCCTTCTTCTTTGGCTCTGCCTTCTTCTTTCCACCATCCACCTTCTGCTTCTTCACGGACTTCTTCTTCTTTTTAAAAAATTTTTTCTTTAAAGAAGTATGCTCCACAGCAAGTACTGAGCCTTTAGGACCTTTCATAAAAAGCTCAGTAGTAATTAGCATGTTCATGAGCTCAGCCAAGGTATTCTGAAGTTTATGCATATGGTAGTTCATGATGAACTATCCATACACATCAGTCAAAGACTATAGAATTATATCAATCTACAGATCCTAATTTAACTTCACATTGAGCTTCTCAAGCTCTTCTAAGTCCTTGATTATCATCAGACAATGATCTTAGACTGACTGGCCATCATGCATTTGAGCCTTAAAAAGTCTTCTAGTGACTTGATATTTGGCTACATGATTTTGTTCACCAAACAACTCTTGCAGGTGAGCCAACATTTGATGGCTAGTTTTAATATGTTCATATTGGTGCTGGAGCTCATCAGACATTGATCCCAACATGTAATACCTGACTTTGTTATCTTCATCTATCCACTTCTCTAGAAATGCTCTCTGATCAGCAAATGGACAGACTGGTAAGATGGGAGGATCATGTTCCAACACATGAGTCAACTTCTCAAAACCCAAAATAATTTTGAAGTTTCGAAGCCAATCCTTATAATTGGATTCAATCAGTCTATGGGTGTCCAGGATGTGGGCTAGTGGGTTGGACGCAGACATCTTCCTATAGAGAGTCAAAGTTTCTAATTAGATTTTATAATTAGACTTAACCAATTTATTTAGAAGTTTCATTTTTAAATAAATTAGGCTCCCACTATTTACTCGGATCCCTACACTTTCTTAGTAGAGATGCAAAAATCTTCATGATTATTGATTTCTAGTGGATGGTGCGATCCCACCGACTGGCTCATCACCTCACCTAATAGTTATTGATGATGGATCAACCGATGAGTGAACAACTCTTGTCTAACAATTTTTTAATCATGGTGCACCTAAATCTGATTTTTAATTCATAAATCTCACCGTGTCTAGAATATTGATCCATTTCTTAGTTAAGACAGACCCACCATTTGCATAAATTGAATTTCTAATTGAGTCCCTCATCGTATCTGAAATATTGAGTCCAATCCATCCTCCAACCCGTAGCATCCAATGCCTAATAGACATGATTGCATCTTTTCAGTGCAATTGAACCACTATATCCAACCGAGAATAATCAACTCTGAGAAGGGCCCACACATCTACAATAGTGGAAGATCTTAAACTTAATATTTTCTTTGAAAGATTTAATTTAGGTCTCTTTAAACTTGACTTGACTTAGTCATAATAATTATGACTAACCTAGTGGCATGGGTTGGCTCGAATTGTTAGCCACCTTGAATCAGAACTGGATCGACACAAATGACCAAGGAACTGAGATCGGTGGAAGGGATATGCTATTAACTCAACAAGAATGCATTTAGATCGAGTAGCTCCTAATTAAAAATTACTCAGTCGTATCTGCTAGACTTACTTTAGATACCAAATTATCGAATTAAAACTAATTGGGTTAGCCTACAATTTAGGCTCGAACTGCGGAGCCAAATTAGGTCTTGACTTGATCAAGTTACATCTCAATGTGATTTGATCTTGATCCAGACTTAATCCTATTAGACTGATCAAATCTAAGCTTTTTTTGATCCCACCTAACCAACTCTTGATTCAGTTTGATCAACCGATAGACCTAATTGAGCTACGTAAGTTCGAACCCAATTTTATGAATATATCTTAGATCTAAAAATTCATAATTTTTAAATCTAATTAATTTTATAATCTTAATTCTTAATTAAGTTTTAGGTTTATGAATAAAATATGTAAAAAAATTCTAGGGTTTTAGGATCTAAGATTTTGCAGAAAAATAAATTTTGATTTTTGATTAAGAACGAACGCGCAGCACCCCTACACATCATAAGAACATCCCATCGAATGGAAGGAGAGAGCCTTTAAACCCTACTTTATTTTTATGATCGAATGACCAAAAAAAATATCTTAATCAAAAATATAATTTCTACTACAAAACTAGTCAGATCTAAATCATATATCGCATATACAATTAATGATCTAACTTATACATATTTTGCATACATCTCATGTATCATGACTAAATTAAACATGCCTGCTTTCAGATCTAATATATCATATATAATATCTAAAAAATAAAATTTAAATTTGATCATATTTTATAGAACTATTCTAGATATTTTATAGAATTATTCTATAACTAGTCTAAGCATGCATCTTTCATATCTCATATGAATAAATCAAAAATTAAAAAAATTATTTTTTATTTTTAGATCTGATTACAATAATTATAATATTAAAGAATAGAAATTAAATAGATCTAAAATTATATTTAATCAAATTAAATACATGACCATACTAGACTACACATAATACTATTCTATACCTAGTCTAGTCATGCATCTCATACATATTAGATCTAAATGATTTAGTTTTTAATTTTTTTATTTCAGATCTAATCATATCTAATGGGATATCTAAATTTTTTTAATATCAGATTATAAATAAAAATAAAACTAGATCTAAGATAGATTTGAAGAATTGCCAACCTAGCTGTGATACTAGTTGAAGAAAAAAATCCTATTTTTCTTGCACAGGATCGTTCAGATCTAATTAGATCTGAAAGAATATTTTAAAATTTTTTCTTCTAATTTTATAATCAGATCTAAGACATCTCAAATCTGATCCTTTAAGATCTGATATTAAGATTAAAAGAAAAATAAAATTTAATTTAATTTTATATCTTTATTTTGGATAATCAGATTATCCTGCGATGATCTTGATCTATCTTGAGGTTCTAGAAAGAGCCACGCACGTGCCTGACCTCTACCGGTGTCTATTTGAATAGGATCTAGATGTTTTCTCCTCATGAATATTTTCTCCAAAGATCAGGTCTGGATCTAATCTAAAAAACCTTCAAGACAACTTGAGAAGGTTGTTTGTCCGTCTCATGAACACCATCACGTAGATGCTGAACTGTTCACACTTCTAATTGGATCTTCTTCTCAGGTTTATTTCCAACCTTTGGCACTTAAAAGAAGAGGAGAGAGAGGATCAGAGAGGGCATGAAAGATGGAAGGGGTGGCAGCCTTTTTGGTGAAAAATAAAACTTGCATTGAAGTGCCTTGGCGTGAGAAGCATTTATATCAAATACTAATGCCAAAAGGAGTCCCATTTGACCAAAATATGTAGGAACCAGATCTAGGATTTTAGGATTAGATCTTAAATTTTTTTCAAAATCAGATAGTAAAAGATTAAAATCAATCAAAATTAATCTAAAATACCCTAGATCTAAGATCTTATTATATGATTATTGCATGGTATTTAAATCAAAAATTAAAAATTAAATAAGAAAGAAAAGGTTGATCATATCAACCTAGATCTATACTACATCTAATGCAATTATAAAATAATAGATCGGATCTATTACTTGAGCAAGTTAGACATTCTGACTTACTGATCCAGGCTTGAGGATGAAATCATGAGCCGCACACGCATCCAACCTCTAGGAGTCATCCACACGAGCCCACGAACATGATCAGAGATCCTGATGCAGGAAATCAGCACAGTATGCTAGCACTATATTGATCTCTCTTCGACGATCGATCCGATGCTTCCTTCTTCGAAACATGGATACTCCAAAACACCAAAAGAAAAAGAAAAAGATTTATGATGCTGAGACACCTCTCAAAAGCTTACAAAAAGGGGGGAAGAGATCTGGAACAAAAATCCTAGAAGAAGACCCTCTTCTTCTTCTTTTTTCTTTTTTTAAACACCTTGATTTGTATTTTTAATATCTCCATGACCTAGATAAATTTTTCTCTAACCTTTTTACACCAAAGAGACCTCTCAAATATCTACAATCCATAAAAATTTTCATAATTTTTTTTTAAATAAAGAGACAAGCAGAGTCCAAGTTAGGTCAAAAACCTAGACTAGGAAGGACCAAATAAGGAAAGTTGTTGGGGCGCCCAAGGGCGCCCCACCCTTTTTCTCTTGGGTGCCCCACCATTTTTTTCTACCATGGACCAGCAAGGGAGGACACAAATAAACCCAAAAAAATATGAGAGAGAGAGAGAAAGAGAGAAATAAGGGAGGTGGCGGCATGAAGGGAAGGAGGACTTTTAGTTGACTAGGAATTCTATCTCATAGAATCCTAAGTGAAATCAACTTCCTCTTTTGACTTGGTCATGCAACAAACTTCCATATCAGAAATAGAAGAGAGAAAGGGGGGCATGAGAAGCCTTTGGGCATGGAGAATTTCAAGTAAAAACATAAAGAGAAAGGGGTGGGGCGTGAAGATTAGGTGGCGTAAGGAATAGGGAGTCCTAGTCACACTAGGACTCCTATTTTAACCTAGTCAAACAAGATTTTTTAACCAAATAAAAACAAGAGTAATCCAATCCAATTAAATAAGGCCCTAACCTATTTAAGAACTTATTTAAATCATATTAAATTAGATTTAATTTTAATTTATTTTCTAATCAAATTAGAAAATTGGGTTGACCCAAGTCCTAGTTAGACTAGGACTAGTTCTTCCTTGTACTTGACTTATCCAATAAACCAATTGAATTTGATCCAATCAAGCCCAAATCAAATTTAATTAAATTATATTTAATTAAACTTAATCTCAGCCTACTAACTTAATCAAATTAATCTAATTAGCAATCAAATTCCTAATCGATCCTCCTGCAATACTTGCACTAGGTCAAACATCAACCGTATTGATCATTTAATCCTAAAACGATTCTAAATCGCTGATCAACCATCCGATCGGAATGTAAACTCTAATGTGTATGACCTCATAGGTCTGAACCTAAGCTAGTAACATAAAAATAAATTTTTGTATCAATCAAAGTGACCATCTAGCAATGATATCCGACGGTCGGATAGGTCGAAGGTGTAGAATACCATCCTTAGAACCCATGCGGATATAGTTTTCATATAATTCATCCTCTTGACCATAATGCTCGTAGGACATCTCACAGTTCAATTATCAATTCTGATTAGGTTATCCACATTGTATTTCAAAATATCAAATCTATCTGATGGATTTCCCTGGTCAAGGTTTTGCTATATTGAAATACAGTGATACATTCTTCTCCAACTCTTATAGTGGTCAATTCCATCTTGATCACACTCCAACTTTGCAAGTACTTGACTGTACCTAGAAGTCTTCCATTGCTAAATTAAAAATTTAGTTAGTCCGGTATCAAAGCACAGTGAGTTGCTTGCAAGTCACTGAGGTGATCTCAGGTCTAAGGGATACTATACCTATATCCCATCAGAGACATTCTCGACTGTAGAATGCTCTGGACTTGGTCACGTTCAATGATGATGTACCCATACATCTCACCTATATGCCATACTAGTGTCTCTATACTTTTTGGTTAAGAGGACAACCAACCTATATGGCATATAGCGACCTATACTCAATAAATGATATCATCCTAATTAACAGCCTATCATTGGGTCGTAAACAAATTTAAGGACTAATCAATAAATCTTCTCTTTATCAAAACTAAATAGTCCTAAGGGCTTTATCACAACAATGGAGTTCATTAGAAGATGTAAACTTATGATGAAAAAGATGCCAAAAAAAATTTATTAATTAATAAATTAATTATAATATCTCAACCATCAATAAGCTGACGATTGGCTTTAGAACAATTCTCAACAACTCCCACTTGTTTTAAAGCTACTTAACATAGTATCTAATACCCATCTTCGACTTATGATTGCCGAACTCCTTGATTGCCAGGGCTTTAGTGAAGGGGTCAGTTAGGTTCTTCTTTTCATCGATCTTCTAAAGATCGACGTCACTATGATCCACGATCTTACGAACCAAATGAAAGTGGCACAGAATGTGCTTTGTCCGTTGGTGTACCTTCAGTTCCTTTGCTTGAGCTATGGTGCCAGTACTGTCGCAGTAGAGCAGGACTGGACCATCAATGAAGGATGCTACTCCAAGCTCGATAATGAACTTTCTAAGCCACAGCTTTCTTTGCTACATCTGATAATGCCATATATTCTGCTTCATAAATAGAGTCAGCCACTATATGCTGCTTGAAACTTTTCTAGTAGATGACTCCACCATTTAGAGTAAAGATATATCCCGACACACTTTTACTGACATCATGGTTAGATTGAAAGCTGGAGTCTGTAAATACCATAAGTTTCAGATCTGACTCACCATAAACCAACCATTAGTCCTTAGTATTTCTTAAATACTTAAGGATGATTTTAACCACCTTCCAGTGATTTTCTCCAGGGTCAGACTGGTATCTACTTACTACTTCTAGTGAGTATGCCACGTCTGATCTCGTACATGTTGTTGCATACATAATAGACCCCACTATTGAAGCATATGAGATTCTACTCATATGCTCTCTCTCTTCAGAAGTTGTCGGACAATCCTTCTTAGAGAAAGAAATTTCTTGGTCTATCAGAAGATAGCCCTTTTTGAAATTCTTCATGCTAAAACTTTTCAGCATAGTTTCTATGTACGTGGACTAGGATATACCAAGCATCCTTTTAAATCTATCCCTATAAATCTTCATCTCTAGGATGTAGGATGCTTCACCTAAGTTCTTTATGGAGAACTATGATGACAACTAGACTTTTATTTCTTATAGTATGGGGATGTCATCCCCGATTAAGAGAATTTCATCCACGTACAAAACAAAGAATACTACTGCTGGACCATTTGCCCATTTGTAAATGCAGAATTCTTCTCCATTCTTAATGAAGCCATATGTTTTGATCACTTTTATCAAAATGCATGTTCCAACTTTAAGATGCTTGCTTTAATCCATAAATAGATCTCTGAAGCCTGCACATCTTGGACTCATTTATGGATGTGAACCCCTAAGATTGTATCATATACACCTCTTCGATTAGCTCTTCATTTAGAAAAGTTGTCTTCACATCCATAAGCCAGATCTCATAGTCTAGGTGGGCAGCTATTGCAAATATTATCCAAATGGATTTGAGCATTGCCACTGGGGAGAATATCTCGTCATAGTCAATACCATAACGTTGACGATACCTCTTGATAACTAAATGGGCTTTAAATATCTCCATCTTTCCGTTTGTGCCTCTTTTCTTTTTGAATACCCATTTATACCCAATGGGTTTAACCCCTTCAAGTGGGTCAACTAATGTCCATACATCATTGACCTTCATGGAATCCATTTCGGATCTCATGGCTTCTAGCCATTTCTTAGAGTCGGATCTCTGCATCACATCCATATAAGTGATCGGGTCCTCATCATTCTCATCGAGTTCAATGGGATCACCATCCTGGATCAAGAATCCATAATATCTATCTAGATGGCGTGGTACTCTATCGGATCGCCTTAATGGTGCGGGTTCACTAGGCTTCGGATCTGATCTGATCAAATCTGACTTAGGTTCAACATTCTATCCTAGACTTTCTACTTGTTGAACTTCATCAAGTTCAACCTTAGAGGAAATAGTTCCTTCACTAAGGAACTCTTTTACTAAAAAGGTTGCCCTAAGGTTGACGAACACCTTTTATTCATCAGCATGGTAGAAATAGTATCCTTTGGTCTCTTTTAGGTATGCTATAAATGTATACTTGTCAGACCTAGATCCAAGTTTATCTATAATTATCCATTTGACATAAGCTAAGCACCCCTAGATCCTGAGGTGTGAAAGTGCTGGTTTATGTCCTATCCATATCTCATATGGAGTTTTAACCATAGATTTACTTGGAACTCTATTTAAAAGATAGCAAGCCGATTCGAGTGCATATCCCCAGAGGGATATCGGCAAGCTGACAAAACCCATCATGGATCGAACCATATCTAACAGAGTTCGATTCCTCCTTTCAGATACACCATTATGCTATGGTGTTCTTGGAGGAGTCCATTGGGAGAGAATTTCATTCTCTTCTACATATGTGAGAAACTCATTAGAAAGGTATTCCCCTCCTCGGTCAGACTGAAGAGTTTTAACACTCTTTCCAGTTTATTTTTCTACTTCACTTTGGAATCGTTTGAACATTTCAAACGAATCCGACTTATGTTTCATCAGATAAATATATCCAAATCTAGATAGATCATCTATGAAAGTGATGAAGTAGACATATCCACCTTTGGCACTAGTACTCATTGGTCTACATACATCAGTATATACTAGTCCTAATAGTTCAGTGGCTCTCTCACCTTTTTTAGTAAAAGGTGACTTAGTCATTTTACCAAGAAGATAGGATTCATAGGTTGGAAGCAATTCACAATCATTAAGTTCGAGGATATCCTCTTGAGCCAACCTTCTTATCCTGTTCTTGTTTATATGACCCAGCCTATAGTGTCATAAATAGATATCTTTCATATTATCTAATCTAGGATGTTTGCTAGTTGAATAGACTACATTAATAGATTGTGATAACATATATATACTATTATTCAATTATCTATAGAAAGTAGTAACACCATTCATAATGATATTACAAACTCATTTCTTTATTGAAATTTCATAATTGTTCATGGCCAAAAGGCCTACAGAAATGATATTTAAAAATAAACAAAGATAGAAATGACAATCACTAAGAACAATGGTATGAGATTCAAATACTAGTTTCAAAATTTCTAAAGCTAGAACTGAAATTGGTCTTCCATCTCCAACGTTCAGGAATCTCTCATCTTACTCAAATCTTCTACTGACCTGCAACCCCTACAACGAATTGCAAATATGATAAGAGCTTCTGGTATCCAATACCCAATCAGTAATATCATACATAAAGAAATTACAAGGAGTTATTATATAAATACCTTGCCCAGCAATAGCTTGCTTCTTCCTCTACTTGTTCGAGTTCAAGGAGGCAATGTATTGAGGATAGTTTTTCTTCTAGTGCCTCCACTTCTTACAGAAGAAGCATTTGGCTTGACTCTTATCGAGCTTGGTTTTTTGGGTCTGAGCCTTCACGGATGTCCTAGCCTGAACATGCACCTTCTTGGCTTTCTTCTTCTTGTTCTTCTTTTCTTTTCCAAAGAGTCGAGAATAAGAATTCGAACCTCCCACTAACTTCACTGACTCTTTGTGGAGCTAGTGATCCTTCTCAATATTCTGAAGTAACCCTAGTAATCCGTGGTAGTCAACTTCAAGCTTTGACATTCTATAATATGTAAGGAATGGGAGATAAGACTTGGACAGCAAGTTTAGTATTGCATCTTTCCCAAATTATTTGTGCAAGAAAAAGCCGAGCTTGTTCAAGCGCTCTATTAGCTCAATCATGTACAATACATGATCAATGAGAGAGGCTCCATCCTACATTCTAACATTGAAGATGGCACAACTAGTCTTGTGCCTCTCAATGTCATCAGAAGTGCCAAAAGAATCCTCCAACACTTGGAGCATTTTATTTGGCTGAGCTATCTCAAACCTACGACTGAACTCATCACTCATCACAGCCAGCATAATATAATGCACCATGGTTCGGTTACTGAGCCACTTCTGATAAGTTTCTCTGATTATTCCTCGTGCATTGACAGCTGGCTCCTCAGGTGCTGGATCCGTCAGCACATATAAGATCCATTCATGCTCCAGGATAATCTTCAACTTTCAGTACCGACTACCAAAGTTAAGTCCCACCAACTTATCATTGTCCAACAATGATCAGAGTGATTAAAAAGTGGCCATATCTGCACAAAAAAAAATATAACCTAATTAGTAATTGATTTATTAAACCTAGAGATTTAGACTTTAATCAAAAGAGTCTACCACTATTTTATTCGAATTGGTAGCCTCTACCTCTAATTCGAGAAATTACCCTAATTTCTTAGTGGGTACTAGAATCCACATAGACTGTACACAAGCCCAACTTTGGTTGGCCCATCCATGTATATCTAAGGATAGGTTCATAATCAATTATTTCTCTAAATAATTTTTAGTAATTAAATTTTACCCCAGGTTTGATCAGTTGGCTTTGGCCTTCTTAGAAAAGGATCTAGTTAGGTCCAACCATTAACATGATCATACTTGGTCCATCCAACCAATGAATGATCAGGCCCAAGGTTGGCCCACCGGACCATCATTTAGAAAGATGTATCCAAGAGATCATATAATGAATGATAATTTCATCAACCGATGAGCACCAGGCCTTTAGGCCTCCAATGATTATCCAAATGATGGCTCCATTATCATCCACTTTAATGGGAGCGAGGCTATGATCCAATTATCATATAACTATTTTATTTTAAGGACCTAATAATTTTAGATGATTTATTTATAGAAGTGAGTAGGTCAGATTAACCAGCTTGTCATGATCCTCTCATTGGCTTCACCAAGTCAGCTTAAGGAAGATCACTAACAGGCTGATCTAGGAGCACCTAAATGAGTCACACTAATTTACCTAGCTGACATGGGTCAACTCAAATTGTCAAATGATCTGATCAAAATTCAATCTCACCAAGAAGGCCAGGTAAGTGAGATCGGTGGAAGGGTCTGCCAAAGCTTGCCTTAGACACCATTGAAAATGGTCAGGTAAGTGGGCTACTAATTAAGAACCATCGATCGTATGTGCCAAACTTACCTTAGACATCAATTGGTTTAATTAGTCTTAATTAGATCAACCTAATAGTTCGAGCTAGACCTCTTAGCCAAGAATCATGTCCATTTGGTTCTTATTAAAGATATGAACTTGACCAACTACAACTACCATAATTGATCTAGAGAATCCTTGACCTAATCTAAGACAATAATTAATTAGATTTAGTCAATTCTCTAATTAAGTCCATTCTTTAATCTAATCTTAGGTCTAATCCAATTAATGAACCTAATCTCTACTAACCCATTAATCCAATGTGTTATGATTCATGTCATAGGATCTTCAATTTACAATCCTGGAACCTAATCAAACAACTTCTTAATTCTTAATTAAGTTTTGGATTGAGGGTTGGGGTTTGGCTTTTTGAAAATAATTTTTATGTCTATAAAATATTTTTATAATATGGTTCTATCAATCAAGTTGCATGTTTGATTCATAATCAATATGCAAGTAAAACAAACATAAAACTACTTTAGATCTAATCTAAATAGGTTCATATAATTGAAATAGTTTCAATAATAATCAATCATAAATCTTTCTAGATCAAATTTAACATATTTATGATGATTAAAATTAGATTAAAATATTTTTAATCAGATCATAAAATTTCTTAAATCTAATCTAAAATTTTATGATCAATATTTTAGATCAGCACGTACTAGGACAACCTATCCACTGTAAGGGGTAAACATTACAACAAGACAACCTTATGGTAGTTCGTGCAATCTAAAATATTTTATTTTTAGATCTAAAACTATTTTAAATCTATTAAATTATAAATAAAATTAGATTAAATCTAATAAATTTATGATTAGAATCAGATTATCATGAACTAGGATAACCTTTTCACTATAAGGGGTAAACCTTTCAGTAGGACAACCTTATAGCAGTTCGTGAGAACTAAATTTTTTAATTTTAGATTTTAATAATTAGATTATAAATTATATTTAATCTAAAAAATAATCTAAACATACATAAAAATTATATAATAAGAATCTAGGATCTGATACCAATTATAAGAACTAGATCTAGGGTTTTAGGATTAGATCTTGAAACTTTTTTAAGATCAAGCAGCAAAAGATTAAAATTAATCTAAAATACTCTAGATCTAAGATCTTGCTATATAGTTATTGCATAGTATTTAAATCAAAAATTAAAAATTAAATAAGAAAGAAAAGGTTGACCATATCAACCTACATCTATACTACATCTAATGCAGCTATAAAATAATAGATCGAATCTATTATCTGAGCAAGTTAGATGTTCTAACTTGCTGATCCAAGCTTGAGGATGAAGTCATGAGTCGTACATGCATCCAGCCTCTAGGAGTCATCCACACGAGCCCACGAACACAATCAGAGATCCTGATGCAGGAAATCAGCACAATATACTAGCACTGTGTTGATCTCTCTTCGACGGTTGATGCATGCTAATCTATAGCTATGGCAAGTGCACCAGTCAATCAAGTAATAAAGTGAATGAGTAGAGTATCGTCCCTAGAGGATTGGAAAATAAGTACTGAAAAGCTCTTTCCTATGCTTTATTTAGAAGACCGATTTATGGGAATAAGAAATTAAAGAACAAAATAAAGAAATAACTAAAAATTTTTAAGGAAATAGAGAGAGTGTAATTATTAGGATTTTAAACTTGAGAGCAATGTATTACTAAGGCAATCGGTTCACCAACTCAGTCAATACAATATTCAAATTATTAGATTAATTTTATTTCATGTGATGGTGGAGTCTCCTAATTTATTCACTATCCTTTGGTCCAGGCATAGCAAAACTATCAATATTTATTAATTATCCTTTGGTTCAGATGTAATTTAAATAAATATTAATACATTAAGTTTTGTAAAACCCTCTAATTAAAATACACTGCATCCAAAGTGCACTAAAATTTTCGCATGCATATGAATTCTAATTTAATTCATAATACAAGGTATATAATCAAGAAGCAATAACATAGATGTACTTGGTCCGTAATATCTATGTTCATCATAACAATTAGAAGATGGCCAGTAATCTAAAAGCATTAAGATCAAATTTATATACTCCTCATGAATAAAATTTAAATTTAAAAATAAATCATACTGAATATTGCATCAAAAGAGTGGCTACACCTTAGCCTTAGTAAAAGAAAATTTAGTTCATGATAATAAGTTCAAAAACAGCAAATAAAATAAAAAGCATAAAAAAATTAGATTGTTTGATTGCTGAAATTGATTATCAGTTGCTCTTGGTGTGGAGAACTTGGTGAAGAAGAAGAAGCTCCTTGATCACTATTCTGATTGTCGGAAGAAAAAAATTAAAATTCTTTTTCTTTCTCTGAAAAATCTCTCTTCTCTTTCTACCTCTCTCCTCTCTCTCTCTTCTTTTTTTTATTTCTCTCTCTTTTTTTTCTCACTCTCTTCTTTTTTTTATTTCTCTCACTCTCCCTTTTTTCTTCTTCGGCAACAATAGATTTTGTAGGCTCAGAGATCGATTTTTTCCCAAAATCTTTTAAAAATTAGGTTTAAAACTCTCAAAACAACTCAAATTAGGATCTTGGATGATTCTAACCGTTGGATGTTGATCAAACAGTCCAAAAATTATTTAAAAATCCTTTAAAATATTCCAGATCAAGTTGAAATTCATACCAGCCATCGGATCAATCGTTAGATTGAATCTGGACCATCAGATTGCGCATAAAGAAGGCTTTTGATCTTTAGTTTAACGTCGGGATGAATCTCAGCCATTGGATCTCGATCGGGAGCTGCGGATGCCGTTCGTCAGTGCATGTATTTCGACCGTTCGATCAAATCCTAGTGAAAGGTGCCCATCGAATCAAACAAAATTTTCAAATTATCCTTTATAGATCATGTGCGAGCTCGATGTTGCGTGGACCGCCGCATTCTTTAGCCAATCGGAGCATGGTTCTTCATGTGAAATTTTTGAAATGCCCTTAAGTCGGTCCACCATGCACCATAAAAAATGTTGACATCAGCCTGCCGTTAGTACTGCATCAGCAGGTCGATCTGCTGGTGTGATCGAACCGAGCGGTCTGTTGAGTCGATTTTTCTGAACCGGTTTGAATCGGACTGCCTCTATTTTTTTTTTGAAATTCGATTTCGAGCTTGTTTGAAGTCCATTTTGTCTGAAATTTATTTCATCTGAATCAAAAAAATAAAATCTTCATATTGGTGGTCTTCTTTCCAACATAAAATTAATAAAAGTATTAATTTCTAAAGAAATAGATTAATTTATTTTATAATTTAATACTTTTATTAGTATATTTTTACCACTTATCAACGGTCGATCCGATGCTTTTTTTTTTCAAAACATGGGTACTCTAAAATATCAGAAGAAAAGAAAAAGATTTGTAATATCGAGACACCTCTTAAAATCTCACAAAAAGAGAGAAAGAGATCTAAAATAAAAACCCTAGAAGAAGACCCTCTTCTTCTTCTTCTTTTCTTTTTCTAGATACCCTAATTTGTGCTTTTAATATCTTCATGACCTAGATGAATTTTTCTTTGATTTCTCTACACTAAAGAGACCTCTCAAATATCTACAATCCATGAAAATTTTAGTAAAAAATTCCCTTTAAATAAAGAGATATGCAGAGTCCAAGTAAGATCAAAAACCTAGATAAGGAAGGACCAAATAAGGGAAGTTGTTGGAGCACCCAACTCTTAGGTGCCCTACCCTTCTTTTCTACCATGGACCAGAAAGGGAGGACACATATATACCCAAAAAAAATATGAGAGAGAGAGAGAGAGAGAGAAATAAGAGAGGTGGCGGCATGAAGGGAAGGAGGACTTTTAGTTGACTAGGAATTCTATCTCATAGAATCCTAAGCGAAATCAACTTCCCCTTTTGACTTGATCATGCAACAAACATCCATATGAGAAATAGAAGAGAGAAAGGAGGGTGTGAGAAGCCTTTGGGCATGGAGAATTTCATGTAAAAATATAAAGAGAAAGGGGTGGGGCATGAAGATTATGTGGCGCAAGGAATAGGGAGTCCTAGTCACACTAGGACTCCTATTTTGACCTGGTCAAACAAGATCTTTTAACCAAATAAAAATAAGAGTAATCCAACCCAATTAAATAAGATCTTAAACTATTTAAAAACTTATTTAAATCAAATTAAATTTAATTTAATTTTAATTTATTTTTTAATTAAATTAGAAAATTGGGTTGACCCAAGTCCTAGTTAGACTAGGACTAGTTCTTCCTTGCACTTGACTTATCCAATAAACCAATTGGATTTGATCCAATCAAGCCCAAACCAAATCTAATTAAATTATATTTAACTAAACTTAATCTCAACCTACTGGCTTAATCAAATTAAACTAATTAGTAATCAAATTGCTAATCGATCCTCCTATAATACTTGCACTAGGTCAAACATCAACCGTATTGATCGTTTAATCCTAAAACGATTCTAAATCGCTGATCAACCATCCGATTGAAATATGAACTCTAATGTGTGTGATCTCATAGATCTGAATCTAAGTCAATAGCATAAAAATAAATTTTTATATCAATCAAAGTAACCATCTAGCAATGATATCCAACGGTCGGATAGGTCAAAGGTATAGAACATCATCCTTAGAATCTATGTGGATATAGTTTTCATATAATTCATCCCCTTGACCATAATGCTCGTAGGATACCTCAGAGTTCAACTATCAATTCTGATCAGGTTGTCCACATTGTATTTTAAAATATCAAATTCATTTGATGGATTATCCTGGCCAAGGTTTTGCTATATTAAAATACGGTGACACATTCTTCTCCAACTCTTGGAGTAGTCAATTCCATCTTGATCATCCTCCAACTTCATAAGTACTTGACTATGCCCAGAAGCCTTCCATTGCTAAATTAAAAATTCAGTTAGTCTGATACCAAAGCATAGTGAGTTGCTTGCAAGTCACATAGGTGATCTCAGGTCTAAGGAATACTTTTACCTATATACCATCAGAGACATTTTCGATAGCAGAATGCTTTGGAGTTGGTCACATTCAATGACGATGTACCTATACATCTCACCTATATACCATACCAATATCTCCATACTCCTTGGTTAAGAGGACAACCAACCTATATGGCATATAGCGATCTATGCTTGATAAACGCTATCGTCCTAATTAACAGCCTATCATTTGGTCGTGAATAAATTTAAGAACTAATTAATAAATCTTCTCTTTATCGAAACTAAATAGTCCTAAGAACTTTACCACAATAATCAAGTTCATTAGAAGATGTAAACTTGTGATGAAAAAAATGCCAAAAAAATTTTTATTAATTAATAAATCAATTACAATATCTCAACCATCAACAGACTGATGATTGACTTTGAAACATAATTTCTAATAAAATAACTATTTTATTTTTATTATTGGGATTTTAGGTCATATTACCCATGTAGAGTACCAAATTTTATCTAGTTTTCATGCCAAAAAGACTTCAGAAAGATGTCGGCATGAGTAGATAAGGAAGAGTCCACTGCGCCTATGACTCTTTCCTCAAGAGTTTGATCCAAAATAAAACCTATCATAACTTAATCTAGGCACCTCCAAAAATTACAAAATTTGTACACCCAATACATGACTCATGCCCTATCACATATCCAAAAATCATATTAAAATAAATTTTATAGAATTTTCTAAAAGTATCTGATCAGGTGATCTTCAATTCTCTCAAATAGATCAACTTTTGACCTTAGTCCATTTACACTATGAATTGATTTAATTTCTATAATTAATCTAACCTGGATAGGTTCCAGTCAGATGAAAATAAACTCATTCAAGATACAATAATGAGTTAAATCAAATTTGACTCAATTGCAATGAATCAGAAAGATTACGTAAGGAGAAAGTCAGGCTCAATCGTGTACTAGCACAATCACCTTGAACCTGATTGGATCTAATCCAAATCAAACAAATTGAATTAGCTCAATTGATGACATCCAAACCCAAACCCTTATTTGTATGATCTAGTTAGATTTAGTTCCGTACGGTAATGAGATATGTCATGATCTCTATCATCAACATCATCAAAACATCTTTCGATGGACCAGAACTTTTTTGATTCATACAATTAGAATGATTGATCATCAAAATCATTCTAATTGCTCTCAAAATCTACCAGTGACACCTAACAGTATATGGTGGTAACCCATCAGGACTGAAACTGTACCTCTCAATATAGTTATCTATGTGATTGGGTTCTTTTATCTTGAACCCTGACTGGATTAGGGTTAAGGTGAACTCGTCAAACCCAATATCTGTCATATGAATTAATCATTCGATTCGAGTCCAATGTGAAACTCTAATAGAAATTCTTTCTATCGTCTTCATTCTGCCATAGCCATGGGCTTAAGAACTCAATCTCATGATTATCATAGGGCTACTCCTCATCCACCGAGGTAGATAGATTCTCTATTGGTATAATCCAATTCCTACAATGAACGTGTTATAGCCAACATACACCTCAAGATTTCGAATGATTAGGAGATCGAGTTATGGTGTAGTCAAACTATAACATCTTCAAGATGAACTATCGATGCACCTCAAATCAAAGAACCAGACACACCATTACAGCATTGAGTCAGTCATCGATGAGAAGATAGACTTTCTTATGACTGCTCGAGGTGATCACGCTCAGTGCCCTCATTCTCTAATGAGTACCTATACTCTTGCTCTGATGTCTCTACACCGTAGACTCAAGACACATCTATCCTAAGAAAGCGATCGTACACCAACCTTCTGGATCGATCATCATTCTCATGATGATCCTACGATCGAGAGTTGTTTATGAGTTAATTATGAAAATTCATATCTCAAATTTTTAACTCTTGAAAATATGAATTATCATTACTATTAACTCAAAGAATGTATCACAGACACTTTAATTACACACTATGATAGAAAATAATTTTTTTATTAATTTTTAATCAAAATTATAAAATTATCCTTAGAAGTGTATTATAAATATTTAGTCAATCAGGCTTCTAGAGCACACATCTAACATTATCATGTCCGTTAACTCAATGGATCTATCATAGATACTTTAATATATAATGTGATAGAATAATTAACCCATTTATTAATTTTAAGTCAAAATTATGAAAATGCTCCTAGAAAGTGTTTTATAAGTGCCAGTCAATCTAGCTTCTAGAGCACACATCTAATAGGAAGGAATGTTCCAGTCCTAGCATTAGAAACTATTGAGCTTATTTTCAAAATAAGTAATATCATTTTAACTGACTGTTACTATTATCTATCTTTTATCATGAACATAATATCTGTAGGACTTTTGATCCAAGATGATTATTATTTATTAATAAAAAAAGTTATTATAATATCATTTTGAATAATGTTACAATAATACAATGATAATTAAAAAATAATATTTATTTTTTTTCATAATCTATTTGTACAATGTACATATCAAATAAATGTCCAAAACTAGAGAATGTCACCGACGTCTATCTTTGGCACTATCGGCTTGGTCATATAAATAAGAATAGGATCAATATGTTAGTCAATGTGCATATCCTTGACATCAATGATTATGAATCATTGAAAATCTATGAGTCCTATCTTCTTGGTAAGATGACTAAGTCATCTTTTATTAGAAAGGGTGAACGAGCCAGTGATGTTCTGGGCCTAGGACATAGTGATGTATGTGGACCTATGGACACATATGCTAGAGGTAGGTATTACTACTTCATTACATTTATTAACAACCAATCTTGGTATGGGTATGTCTACCTTATGTATAGTAAATCTGATTTATTTGAAATGTTCAAACAATATCGTAATGAGGTAAAAAAATAACTTGAAAAGAATATTAAAACTTTTTATCAAACCAAGGAGGTGAATATCTTTTCAATAAATTTTTGACATATCTAGGAGAGAATGAAATTCTCTCATAATGAATCCCTCCTAAATTACCACAACATAATAGTGTGTTAGAAAGGAAGAATTGAATCCGATTAGACATAGTTCAGTCCATGATGGAATTTACGAGTCTGCCAATTTCTTTTTGGGATTATGCACTTAAGATCGCTTGTTATGTTCTGAATAATGTTCCGAGCAAGTCTATTATGAAGACTCCATATGAGATATGGATTGGACGTAGGCTGACACTCTCTTACCTTAGAGTTTGGGGTTATCCAGCTTATATCAAATATTTGTAGACAAAAAAACTTGAACCTAAATCTGACAAATGCTTGTTCATAGGGTACCCCAAGGAAACTAGAGGATATTACTTCTATCTTGCTGAACACCAAAAGGTATTCGTTAGCAATAGAGCAGTTTTTTTTAAAAAAAAAGTTTTTTGAAGAAGAAACTACTGCCTCTAAAGTTGAACTCGGTGAAGTTCGACAGATAGAAGAACCAACACATTCTAGTGAAACTACAGAACTAAAATTGATAAGATCAAATCCAAAGCCTGTTATAGAGGCATCCTTGAGGAAATCCAATAGAATACTGCATCAGCTTGACAGATACTATAGTTTCTTGATCCAGAATGGTGATCCTATTGAACTCGATGAGAATGACAAGGATCCAATCACTTACATGGATGCGATGCAAAGATCTGACTCTAATAAATGTTTGAAAGTCATGAAGTCCAAAATGGAGTCTATGAAGGTCAATAGTGTATGGACACTGGTTGATAAACCTGAAAGGGTAAAATTCATTTAGTGTAAATAGATTTTCTAAAGAAAAAGAAGTGTAGATGGAAAGATGGAGATCTATAAAATCCATCTGGTTACCAAGAAATATCGTCAGCATTATGGTATTGACTATGATGAGATATTTTCTTTGGTAGCAATGCTCAATCCATTCAGATTATGCTTGTGATAGTAGTGCATCTAGACTATGAGATATAGTAAATGGATGTGAAGATAGCTTTTCTAAATGGAGAGCTGGATGAAAAGGTGTATATGATACAGTTTGAAGGATTCACATCCACAAATGAGTCCAAGGTGTACAACCTTTAGAGATCCATTTATGGATTGAAGTAGGCATCTCGAAATTAGAACATGCATTTTGATAAAATATTCAGAACATATGGCTTCATTAAGAATGGAGATGAATTCTGCGTATATAAATTGGCTAATGGTTCTGTAGTAGTATTTCTTGTATTATTTGTAGATGATATTCTCTTAATGAAGAATGACATTCCTACATTATAGAAAATAAAGGTTTAGTTGTCATCTTAATTCTCCATAAAGGACTTGGGAGAAGCTTTCTACATCCTAAGAATGAAGATCTATAAAGATAGATCTAAAAGATTGCTTGGATTATCATGTTCACGTACATCGATATCATGCTAAAGCAGTTCAGCATGGTAAATTCTAAGAAAGGCTATCTTTCGATAAGCCATGAAATTTCTCTCTTGAAGAGGGATTGTCCATTAACACTTCAAGAGAGAGAGTGTATGAATAGAATACTATATGCTTCGATAGTAGATTCTATTATGTATGTCATGACATGTACGAGATTAGATGTGGCATACTCACTAGGGATAGTAAGTAGATACCAGTCTGACCCAGGTGAGAATCACTAAAAGGTTGTAAAGATAATCCTTAAGTATTTAAGAAATACTAAGGACCAATGGCTCATTTATGGAGATACTAACTTGAAACTTATGGGATATACTAATTTTAGTTTTCAATCAAATCATGATGATGGTAAGAGTATGTCAAGATATGTATTTACCTTGAACAGTGGAGCGGTCTGCTGAAAGATTTTCAAGTAGCACTCCATGGTCGATTCTATATGCGAGATGGAGTATGTCGTAGCATCCGATGCAGTAAAGGAAGCTATATAGCTATAGAAGTTCATCGGTAAGCTGGGAGTGGCACCCTTCTTAGATGGTCCAGTTTTGCTTTACTATGCAGCATTAGAGCCATAGCTCAAGCAAAGGAGCCAAAGGCACATCAGTGCACCAAGCATATTCTACATCACTACCATCTTATATGAGAGATTGTGGTGCGAGGTGACATCAAGCTTCAGAGGATCAACGGAAAGAAGAACATGGCCGACCCATTTACTAAAGCCCTCGGAATCAAAAAGTTTAACAATCACAAATGAAAGATGGGTATTTGATACTATTCTGAATGGCTTTAGTCTAAGTGAGAGTTATTGAGAAATGTATCATAAAGCCAATCATCTAAGTTATAAATGATTCAGCTTATTATAATTTATACTTAAATTATTAATGAATAAAATTATTTTTTAGCTTTTCATCACTTTTATGCATCTTTCTTTTATGAATTCTTTAGTGATGAAGTTCTTAAGACTATTTAAAATCAATAAAGAAGGATTTATCATTTAGTCCTTAAATTTGCTCGTGACCAAATGATGTCATGTTACCTAGGATGATAATATCACCATTACAAAAAAGGACTACGATAATACTTACTATTGCAACGGTTTCAAAAATTGCTATCATAGACTCTACGACAGTAGTTTACAATAACTGTTGCCATAGATCGGACCTATGATAGTGGTTATTATAAACCACCACCATACATCGATCTATAGTAGCGGTTATATAAAAACGCTGCAATAGGTCAATCTATAATAGTGGTTTATAATAACCGCTATCATAATTCAGTCCTATGACAGTAGTTAATCAACCACTGCCATAGATCGAACCTATGATGGCGGTTAGGTATAACGCTGCAATAAACTAGACCTATGGCAGTGATCAATCAAAACCATTATCATAGATCCAACCTATGATAGTGGTTATAACTAACCACTACTATAGATTTGACCTATGGCAGTGGTTTTATGTAACCGCTACCACAGGTCCAGTCTATTGCAGTAATTCTTTAAAACCGCTATTACATCTTTGTTCTATATTTTTTCTCTAAATATTGTATAATTCTAAAATTTAATGTTCATCTTCATCATTCATTATCTTAATAATTATCATTCGAGTGTTGTCATAAAAGATTGCCTCGATCCAATAGCCCGAGCTTCATCAATCAATAAAATTTGATTTCGATGACCATGAACGATAATACAATGATCTGGTAGATGGAGACTACCTATAGGGTCCAAAAATATACAACAATGATCTTAGTGATGCTTGTAGCATACTATCATAGTTTTACTTTAATCAAATATCGTTATCTTGGTCAATTTAGTATATGATGATTTTAGTCGTTAAATAAAAAATAACTGATCGAAAGGCCGAACAGCATCCGATTATGAGATAATTTTTTAGTTAAATGATCTTTGCAATAATTTTAATTATTTTATATGGTGATGATCATAAAATTCAAATCATTTCAACATAAATTGTTCATGTTAAACAAATCTTGCAAAAGCACCAGCATAATTATCAATAGAGTTTAAGAATGGATATCGAGCAACATATAGTTTTGGATCGTTTTTAGATTCATGATTTAAATTTTATGATCATGAACATAAAAATAATTAAAGTAGTAGCCAAGATCATTTATCTAAAAAGTTATCTCATAATCGGATGCCATCTAATCCTTTGATCACTCGTTTATCATTTAATGGATGAAATTATTCTATACTAAATTGACCATGATAACGATATCTAATTGAAATGAAACTTTGATAGTATGCTACAAACATTACTGAGATCATCATTGCAGGTTTTTAAATCCATCGAAGGTCTTCATCAATCAGATCATCGCGTCATCATTTATGATCATCGAAATCAAATTTTACTGATCGATGAAGCTAGGGTTATTGGATCGAGGCGATCTTTTATGATGATACTCTAATGATAATTATTTAGATAATGAATGATAAAAATAAATATTAAATTTTAAAATTATATAATATTTAGAGTAAAAATATAAAAAATTAATTTTCAATCTATGGCAGTAGTTCAAAAGTCACTGCCATAGGTTAGGTTATTTTTGCCAAGCTCGCCCCCAAATTAGTTTCTCCTCTCTCGAGCGCTATCTCTCTCTCTCTCTCCTCTCCACCACTGGTGAGGCTCCACCCCTCCATTTTCTTTTTCAATCGGTGCTACCTCCTCCCCACCTCTTATGGCTCCACGGTCGGTGCCGCCTTCACCCTCGCCTCCTCCTTCTTCCCTGGCCTCGAGGAACCCATGCAGCCTAGGCCCATGGCTCCACCATTGGGCCGCCACCCGCCCCCTCCTCCTGTGACTTCTTCCCCTCCTCCCTTGACTTCTTCCCGCCAACCCCCGCCCCCTATCCACTGAGAGGAATATGCCCTCAAGCCAATTTATTTTTGGAATATTCTTTGTCTTCCAGACTCATGTAATGATATTTTTTAATAAATAAAGATATTTTTATTTCATCAATATGCCAGTGTCTATTATTTTAAGATTATGATAACTCTATAAATTAGGGCTATGGTTTTAGGATTAATGATGAGATCATACTAGTGAGACCTAAAATCTTAAAACCCTAATTTAAATATTCCTAGTCGATGGGACATTGAGTTAGGGATTAATATTTTTCGATAAGACTTAGCACATTCTCTGTATGCTCGATTAAGAGGGTGATTGATCTCACAATAACTTGTGTATGACACTAATACAAGAATGCGGTGCTCATTAGAGAATGAGTTCACTGAATTAATCCAAATTGAGAATATCTAATGGAGTCTTATCCACATGTCAATAGATGATTCTCATAGTGGAATTTATGCATGTAATCCTTTAACTTGAAACTACCATAGAATCTTATATATATAAATCCATATTTTGGTTCATACTCATTCATGACTTAGTTATGTACGGGATGATCTGGATATGGTAGATTATATATATGAAGATTGTGAGTAGGTTAACAAGGAATCAATCTCTCCTGATAAGAGGAAACAGCATCCTACCTGCTTCAAACAAATAATGATTCAGGAAGACTTTGATCAAAGCATGATGAAAATTAGAAATGGTTTCTAATGTTTCATTAAATGAATCATTATCATAAGATTGAAAGAGAAATGAATATGATATTGGGGTTGACATATTTTCATATCCAGAGTCATATTCAGGATGCAGGAAGATCAAAGAATCTAGTTGCATGATAATTTTTCACTGAAGGGTATTTTTGGTATTTCTATCAAAATTTTACCTCTTCTGGGTAGTCATGATATGTTGCTAAACGTCAATTATGTCTTGTGGGTTTGATCAAATTAAAATTTTAATTTGATCATTAAATTAGAAAGTGTTCTAAATTAAGTCAAACTAGATTGACTAGTTTTGACCTAAATGGGTTTGGTTAAGTTCTAACCAGATTAGGTCAAATCACACCCTGACTCACTGCTGGTTAGATGTGAAACCCAATGGGTCACACGCAAAAAGAATTTATTAAGGATCTAATTAGATTAGACCATATTTGCAAGATGAATACGCTAGCACATATAGCAAACCCTAGCATCTGGATTCAAATTGGATTCAAATTGGCTTCCGATTTGGGCTAATTAAGATTCGATTTGAGCCAAATAAGATTTGGTCTTGAGTTGGATTAATCTAGATTGATTGGGCTTCAGATTGGATGCCACATACCTACATCCCATGCATCAGAGAGTCTCTCTCTTGCGCGTGGGAAGTCTTTCATGCGCAAAGGACTCTTTGGCGCATGGAATAAGATGGCGCCTACCTTCTTTGACTTTTTTCATATGTTATGTCACATAAATATTTTTAATTGGTGTGGACATCTGATATGGGATGTAGAAGAGTCCTTCTGCAGATGAAATACTTCTTTTTTTCTTCTAAAATTTTTTCCCAAGATGTTTTGTCGCCCAAGCCCCCTTGCCGCCCAAGACTCCATGCCGCCTACTCCTCCTTGACGTCTCTTGGACTAAGTCAAAGTCTCTTGGGACTTTGACTATTCAAAGTTTATCTCCATACCTTCTTGCTGAATGGGCATCCCTTTTTAGAGCCATTGGATGGTTTTGTTTCATGATCTAATGGATAAAAAGGGTGGCGCCAAAGATGAAGCATTGCGACTCTTCGTAAAAACTTACGTAGAATTAATGCAAGAGTCCTTCTGCTTTAAGGCACCTCTTGGACTAAGTCTATATCTTATTTTTACTGATGAGGCATGAGATTGGCTAATGGGGCATGAGAATTTGATGAGGAAAGGGCGTGAGTTTTTAGATGGCACCCTTACATACATTATAAATAGCGGTGCACACCAAGAGTCCGGAGTGTGTGAACATTATCTTTTCTTTCTTACAAGAGTTTCTTTTTGTCCAATTTTCTATCTTCCTTTCTCTTATCTAGACCTTGTCATTATAAGGACAAGAAGTCATCTTAAGACTAAGAGATTAGGAAGGAAAATTAAGAAGACAAAAGAAAAAGAAAGATAGATAAGGAGAGGCAAGGAAGGTGACATAAAGGCTAAAGAAGGTCTAGTCCTTTTAATTAAAGTTCTTATTATTAGAACTTTAATAAATCAAAGGTGCCGGTATCTTGATCAAGTCTTTGTATGGATCAACATTGGAGGATGAACACGTGAGCACCTGGTGGAAACCCTGACAGACTGCTACCGACGATCAAGGTCAATTTAGGGTTTAATGATAAGAGGTATGTTCTAATACTTTTTTTTATATTACAAATACATGTTGTATGATTTAATTGCTAATAAGATGGTCCTTGGGTTTGGGTTTGATTTATTTGATTTCATGTTTTTGCTTTGAAATCCATGCTTCCGCTCTGTACACCAAATCCAACAGTCCACCAGCGCCACCATCCTCCCCTCCCATCCCTCCCCAACCTTAATGAACCCATGTGGCCTAGGCCCATGGATCCTCTATCAGGCCGCCGCCCATCCCCTCCTCCCATGACTTCTTCCTCCTCTTGTGGACTTCTTCACGCCCACCCCCAGCCCCGCCCATGTGGTGCCACCATCCTCCCTCCGCATCCCTCCCAACCTCGGACCGTGTGACCTAGGCCCGCAACTCCTCTGCCGGGCTATCGTCCACACCCCACCCCCTTCTCCCCCGACTCCATGTGACCACCACCAAGCCACCTCTCCCTCCCTCTGGCCCCGACAAATCTGGGAAGAGAAAATCTTGTTTCCTAGATCAGGTTCGTTCAGATCTAATTTGATCAAGAAGAATATTTCAAAATTTTTTCTTTTAGATCCAAATCAGATCTGAGACTTTTCAGATCTAATTTTATTAATTTGATAAAATAAAATAAATTAATTAAATTTAATTTAATTTAATTATACTTTTATATTGGGTGATCCTATTATCCTGTAATGATCCTACTGTTTGCCTGAGGTTCTGGATGTAACCATGCAATCACCTAGCCTCTACCGGTATCCACTCAGGTAGGATCTAGAAATCTCCTTCTTCTCAATCTATTCTCCAAAGATCAGATCTAGATCTAATCTTGAAGATTTTTAAAATAGCTTTTGAAGATCGGGTGTCGTCTCTTGCAGTAGTGCTGCCTTCTTACTTTCTTATCGCCTTTCTCTTGCTTGGATTGCACCAAACTGAAGCCCAAAACCTTTTGGGCATGGAGAGGAGAGAGAGAATCAAAGGGTGGCATGGAGAAGGAGGGAGAGGGGCTATGTGGCATGGGCAAAGGGCAAAAGCTCTAAGTCCTAGGCGCATACATGATTTATATAGACCCTGCTGCACCATGTAGTGCCACATCATCTCGGCCAATCATGGCTCTCTATACAATCAGATCTAAATCTGATTGATAGGATGATATCATCTGATCCAATTAGATTAGAGTCCCTCACAAACCTCCTTAGGTGGCGCCAAGATTGGTCAATGATGAGTCTTTGGCACCACCTAAGTTGACTGCATCAAGTAACTGGAGTCCCATCCGTATGGGACTCCAAACCCTATCCTCTTTGGGCGCATGCCTCCCTAGGCGTGCTCCCCCTCTCTTTCCTCCTTTTAGTAGGGGGAAGAAGATCAAAACTCTCTCCTATGGGTGTATGACATATGGGCAGATGTCTAAGTGTCAAAAGTCAATGTTTGACCAAAGTCAAAGAACAAGATTTAGCAGGTGATGAAAAATAGCAGGTATTGTCTAAAATTTATCTCATAAATTAAGACAACCCTTTTTCTGACCTGGGCAAGCTCCAGTCAGACTAAATAAAGATTTTTGAATAAGTCCAAACACATTTGGCTCAATCGAGATAACTTTTAATGATTGTTAAAGGAGAATATTAGGCTCAATCATGTGCTAGCACGATTTTCTTGAACCTATTTGAATCTTATTCAAATCAAGTGAACTAGATTAGTCCAATTGATGATATCTAGATCCAAATCCTTATTTGTATGATCCAGTTAGGTTCAATTCTGTATGATAATGGGATATGTTATGATCTCTATCATCGACATCATTGAAACATCTTCCGATGGATCAGAACTTTTCTGATTTAGATAATTAGTATGATCGATCATTCAAATCGTTCTAATTGCTCCCAAAATCCACCAGTGACACCTAGTAGTATATGGTGGCAATCCATTAGAACTGAGAATGAATTTTTTGATGCACTTATCTATGTGATTAAGTTCCTCTATCTTGAGCCTCCGATCGGATTAGGGTTAAGGTGAATCTCGTCAAACCCTAATTTCTATCATATGAATGTAATCATTTGATTCAAGTCCGATGTGAAAACCTAAATAGAAACTCTTTCTATTATTTCACTCTGCCATGGCCATGGGCTTCTGGACTTGATTCTCATGATCATCATAGGGCTGCTCCTCTACCTACCGAGGTAGATAGATCTCCATCTTGATGCAATCCAGTTCCTACAATGAACATGCTATAGCCAACATACACCTCAGGATTCTGATATGGCTAGGAGACCGAGTTATGGTGTAGTCAAACTATAACACCCTCAAGGTGAACTGCCGATGCACCTCAGGTCAAAGAACCAGACACACTACTGCAGCATCGAGTCAGTCATTCGACGAGAAGGTAGACTTCCTAATGACTACTCGAGGTGGTCACGCTCAGTGCCTCTCGTTCTCTAACGAGTACCTATACTCTCGCTCTGGTGTCTCCACATCATAGACTCAAGACTCATCTATCCTAAAGAGAAGCGATTCGTACACCAACCTTCCGGATCAATCACCATCCTCGTGATGATCCTATGGTCGGGAAGCATTTTATGAGTTAATAATGATTATTCATGTCTTAAATTTTCAACTCTTGAAAATATGAATTATCATTACCATTAACTCAAAGGGATGTATCACAGACACTTTTAAATACACACTGTGATAGAAAATAACCCATTTTATTATTTATTATCAAAATTATAATTTTGCCCCTAGATGTGTATTACAAGTGTCAGCCAATTCTGGCTTCTAGGGCATATATATCTAACAATCTCCCACTTATCCTAAAGCCAATTGGCTACAAGTCTAAGTCCCATCTTCTCAAGGTGGGCTTCAATCTTCTACTGGCCCAATGGCTTTGTAAGTGGGTCTGTTGCCACATTATTTGCATAATCGACTCTCTTGACCTCGATGTAATCTTTTTTGAGATAATCGCGGATGAGATGGTATCGCCACTCGATGTGCTTGGATTTTTGGTGAGACCTCAGCTCCTTAACAAAGGCTATAGAGCCATTATTATCGCAGTATAGAGGAATGGCATCCAATGGCATCACTTCGATCTTTGCAACAAATTTCTTATACCAGAATGCCTCCTTCGTAGCTTCTAACGTAACAATGTACTCAACTTCCATGATGGAAATCTGCTATCACTGTTTGTTTGGAACTCTTCCAACTGACAGCACCACCATTACACATAAATAGACTCCAGATGTCGACTTTCGATCATCTATATCGGAACATAAAATCCGAGTCTGTAAATCCCTAGACTTGGAGTTCTCCATTACCAAAGACCAACATCATATCCTTAGTTCTTCTCAAGTACTTAAGGATACATTTCACAGAAGTCCAGTGTTCTTCACCTGGATTTGACTGATATCTGCTTGTGACACTCACAGCATGGGCTATATCAGGTCTGTGTACATAAGCATGGCATACATGAGGCTCCCTATTGCAGAAGCATAAGGGATCTTGCTCATGCATTCTATTTCCTCAGGTGTGCTAGGGCACATCTTCTTGGAAGAGATGAATACCATGTCTGAAGGGTACCATTAATCCCCTCTTAGAGTTTTTCATACTAAACCTCTTTAGTACTTTCTCTATGTACATCTTCTGTGAAAGTCCTAGCATCCTATTCGGTCTATCCCTATAGACCTTAATTCCTAGAATAAAGGATGCTTCACCTAGGTCTTTCATGGAGAATTCCTTGGACAACCATATTTTGACTATGGTCAACATGGGAATATCATTCCCAATAAGGAGGATGTCATCCACGTACAATACGAGGAAGACAACAGCGCTCCCACTGACCTTTTTGAAAGACACATGGTTCCTCTTCATTTTTGATGAAACCAAAATAATTTGATCACATCATTGAAATGAGTGTTCCAGCTCCGAGATGCTTGCTTAAGTCCATATATGGACCTTTGCAGCTTGCAAACCTTGTGATCAGTATCACTGGATGTGAAACCTAGCGGCTGTTCCATATAGATATCTTCCTCAAGATATCCATTTAAGAATGCCATTTTCACGTCCATTTGCCATATTTCATAATCGAAATAGGCTGCAATAGCAAGCAATGTGCGGATGGATTTTAGCATAGCTACTGGACAAAAAGGTATCCTGATAGTCAATGCCTTCGCACGTTGACTATAACCTTTTGCCACTAGTCTAGCCTTGAATGTCTCCACATTCCCATCTGCACCAATCTTTCTCTTGAAGATCCATTTACACCCAATAGGTACTATACCTTCTGGTGGATCTACCAAGGTCCAGACTTGGTTTGAGTGCATCGAGTCAATTTCTGACTTCATTGCCTCTAAGCCATTTCTTGGAGTCGATATCTGATATCGCCTCGTTGTAGGATTTTGGGATCATCACCATGAGCACCATTACCTATGAGGAACATTTTCTCTACTTCCTCTGAAATAATACCTAAGTATCTTCTCAGGGGGATGGGAAACTCTTTCCGATCTACGAGGTGGAGGAGGTAGTGTTCTTATTGGCTCAACCTGATTTGGTTCCATTGGGGTCCTTAGCTCGTTGCTACTTATGAGACTTTCTCATCAAGCTTGATCTGCTTTTCAATGCCGCTATCTTGAATAAACTATTTTTCAAGAAAGATGGCATGTCGACTCACAATCACATTGTGGCTTCTGGAATGTAGAAATAGTATCCTAATGACTCTTTAGGATATCCTATGAATCGAGCTCTAAAGGACCTAAACTCTAACTTGTCCGCTTGTTGTCTTTTGACATGAGTCGGACAACCCAAATTCTGAGATGACTCAGACTTGGTTTCTTACCGTGCCATATCTCATACGGTGTGGTAGGAATGGTTTTAGAGAAAACCCTATTCAGTAGATATATTGAAGTTAACAGACTGAATGTCCCCAAAAAAAATTAGGGAAGGTCTGTGAAGCTCATCATGGATCGAGACCATATCCTAATAAGGTCCGATTTCCTCCGTTCTAAAATCTTATTGAGTTGAGGTGTTCCTAGGTGGAGTCCATTGAGAGACTATGCCATTTTGCTTGAGATAGTCTAGGAATTTTTCGGACTAAGGTATTCACCTCCTCGATCTGATCGAAGAATCTTAATGGATTTTTTAGTTTGCTTTTCTACTTCATGTCTGAATTCTTTGAACTTTTCAAAAGCTTCAGACTTATGTCTCATAAGATACACATACCCATACCTAGATAAATCATCGATAAAGGATTATGAAGTAGACACAAAGTTGCCTCTAGCCGGCACATCAAATGGGCCGCACACATCAAGTATGTACTAGGCAAGGTAGATCCATGGCCCTTTCCCCATGTTCTACAAAAGGGAAGTTTAGTCATTTTGCCATGAAGACAAGATTCATAAATTGGATATGACTCGAAAGTCAATGGACTCAATAGCCCAGTTTTCTCCAATTTGTTGATCCTATCTTCTACTATATGACCTAGTCTTAGGTGCCAAGATACCTATCATTTGGACTATTCCTGGGTCGTTTTGATCTTATGGCATTCATATTTTGCTCGATATTAAAAACAGATACATCAATATGTAACTGATAAAGACCGTTAATGAGGAAACCATTTGTAATTTTATTTCTTTCAAGAAGAATATTACAATGATCCTTAAGAAAACTAATTACATAGCCTTCTTGTGCTAAACATGAAATAAAAATCAAATTTCTGCTTGCAGTAGGCGTATAGTAACAATCCTTAAGTACTAAATCTAAGCCAGACGGTAGTTGAAGAGGGTAGGTTTCCACGATCACAGCAGCAACTCTTGCTCCATTTTCGACGCATAGGATCATCTTACTATCCCTCACCATTTTCGATGCGTAGGATCATCTCACCATCCCTCAGCCTTTGCTATCCTCAAGATCCTGCATGGAAGTGCATAAATGAGCACTAGAACCAGAGTCAAGCACCTAACTAGATGCAGAAGAAACCATAAGATTAGATTCAATAACGAGCATACCTCTAGAAGGACCTGTCTCCTTCTTATTCTTCAGGGTGGCCAGGTATATAAGGCAGTTTCACTTTCAGAGGCCGTCTGTGTTACAATGAAAATACTTTTCTTTGTCAGCGGCTTTCTTCTTCAGCTTTACCTTCTTTTTCTTTCCATCTTCCACCTTCTATCTTTTCACAAACTTCTTCTTCTTTCCAAAAGTCTTTCTCTTGGAAGAAGTCCATTCCATAGCAAGCACTGAGCCTTTAGAATCTTTCATAAAAAGCTCAACAGTAACCAACATATTTATAAGTTCGGCCAGAGTACTCTGAAGTTTATGCATATGGTAGTTCAGGATAAACTACCCATACGCATCAGTCAAGGATTGCAAAATTATGTTATTCTGCAGATCTTGGTCTAACTTCACTCTGAGCTTCTCAAGCTTTTTCAAGTCCTTGATCATCATCAAATAATGATCTTGGACTGACTGTCCATTATGTATTTTAGCCTTAAAAAGTCATTTAGTGATCTAATATTTGGCTGCGCGACTCTGTTCACTAAATAACTCTTGTAGATGAGCCAATATTTAGCGAGCAGTCTTGATATCTTCATGTTGGTGCTGAAGCTCATCAGACATCAAGCCCAACATGTAGTATCTGATCTTGTTATCTTCATCCATCCATTTATCAAGAGATGCTCTCTATTCAGCAGACGAATGGGCTGGTAAGATGGAGGAATCCTGATCCAATACATGAGTTAACTTCTCAAAATCCAAAATAATTTTATAGTTCCAAAGTCAATTCTTGTAATTGGATCTGGCCAGTCTATGGGTGTCCAGGATACGTGCTGTGGATTGGATGCAGATATTTTTCTATAGAGAGTCAAAGTTTCTAGTTAGATTTTGTAATTAAGTCTTGACCAATTTGTTTAGAGGTTTAATTTTTAAAATAAATTAGCTCCCACTACTTTCTTGGATCTCTACACTTCCTCTGTGGAGATGCAAAAATCTTTATGATTAATGATTTCTAGTAGATGGTTCGATCCCACCAACTGACTCGTCACCTCACCTAATAGTTACTAATGATGGATTAGCCAATGAGTGAACAACTCTTATCCAATGATTCTTTAATCATGGTGCACCCATGCTTGATCTCTAATTCATGAATCTCATCGTATCTAGAATATTGATCCACTTCTTAGTTAAGTTAGACCTACCATTTGCATAGATTGGATTCCTAATTGGGTCTCTCATCATATCTAGAATATTGAGCTCAATCCATCCTCCAGCCCGTAGCATCCAATGCCTAATAGACATGGTTACATCTTTTTGATGCAACTGAATCACTGTGACCAGCCGAGAATAATCAACCCCAGGAAGGATCTGCACATCTACAATGGTGAAAGATCTTAGACTTAATCTTTTCTTAGGAAGATTTGATTTAGGTCTCTTTAAACTTGACTTGACATAGTCATAACCATTATGACTAACTTAGTGACATGGGTTAGCTCAGATTATTAGCCACCTCAGATCAGGACTAAGCCAATAAATATGGCCAGGTAAGTGAGGCCAGTGGAAGGGATATGCCATTAAGTCGATAAGAATGCATTCGAGTCGAGTAGCTCCTAATTAAAAATCAGTCGGTCGTATCTGCCAAACTTATCTTAGACATCAAATTATTGAGCCAGAACCAATCAAATTAGCCTACAATCCAGATTCTAACCACTGAGCCTAATTAGGTCTTAACTTGATTGATCACTCATATAACTCGACCTTGATCCAGACTTAATCCTATTAGGCTGGTCAATTTAAGCACTCTTGATTCCATCTAACCAACTCTTGATTCGATTTGATCAACTATGAGACCTAATTGAGCTACCCAAGCCCAAACTCAATTTTATGAATATGTCTTAGATCTAAAAATTCTCAATTTCAGATCTAATATATTTTATAATCTTAATTTTTAATTAAGTTTGGGGCTCACAAACAAAATATGTAAATAAAATTCTAGGATTTCAGGATCTAGGGTTTTGCAAAAAATAAGTTTTTTGATTTTTGATTAAGGATGAACGTACAGCACCCCTATACATCATAAGAACACTCCATCGAATGGAAGAAAAGGGCCTTTAAATTCTTTTTTGTTCTTATGACCAGATGGCCAAGGAAAACACCTTAATAAAAAATATGATGAATCTGCAAAACTAGTTAGATCTACATATATGTCACATATATAAAATTGATCTAACTTAAAAACATATTTTGCATACATCTCATGTATTATATCATGCATATTTTCATATCTAAATTATCTTATAAATATCTAAAAAATATATTTTAAATTTGATCATATCAAATTAAATTTATTCAACACAACTTTGTAGAACTATTCTACAATTAGTCTAAACATGCATCTATCATATCTCATATGAATAAAATTAAATAAATTTATTTTTTATTTTTTAAATCTAATTATAATATTTATAATATTAAAAAATAGTAAATAAATAGATATAAAATCATAGTTAATCAAATTAAAATTATGATCATCCTAGACTACTCATAGAATAATTCTATTTCTAGTCTAGTCATGCATCTCATACATCTTAGATCTAGATTATTTAATTTTTTTAATTTTTAATTTTAAATATAATCATATCTAATGTGATATCTAAAATTATCTAATTATTAGATTAAAATTATATTAAAATTAGATCTAAATAATTCTGGAACCTAGCTCTGATACCTATTAAAGGAAAAATCTTATTTTCTAGGTCAGGTTCGTTTAGATCTAATTTGATCAAGAAAAATATTTCAAAATTTTTTCTTTTAGATCTAAATTAGATCTACGACTTTTTAGATCTAATTTTATTAATCTAATAAAATAAAATAAATTTAATTTACTTTAATTATACCTTTATATTGGGTAATCCTATTACCCTATGATGATCCTACTGTTTGCCTAAGGTTCTAGATGTAGCCATGCAATTGTCTGATCTCTACCAGTATCCACTTGGGCAGGATCTGGAGATCTTCTCCTTCTCAATCTATTCTCCAAAAATTAGATCTAGATCTAATCTTGAAGGTCTTCAAAGCAGCTTTTGAAGATCAGGTGTCGTCTCTTGCAGCAATGCTGCCTTCTTCCTTTCTTATCGCCTTTCTCTTGCTTAGATCGCACCAAACTGAAGCCCAAAACCTTTTAGGCATGGAGAGGAGAGAGAGAATCAGAGGGTGGCATGAAGAAGGAGAGAGAGGGGCTATGTGATATGGGCAAAGTGCAAAAGCTCTAAATCCTAGGCACAGACAGGATTTATATAGACCCTGCTGCGCCATGCAGTGCCACATCATCCCAGCCAATCACGACTCTCTGTGTAATCAGATCTAAATTGATTGGTGAGATGATATCATCTGATTAAATTAGATTAGAGTCCCTCATAAACCTCCTTAGGTGGCAACAAGATTGGTCAAAGATGAGTCTTTGGCGCCACCTAAGTTTAATGCATCAAGTAACTGGAGTCCCATTCGTATGGGACTCCAAACTCTATCCTCTTTGGGCACACGCCTCCCTAAGTGTGCACCCCCTCCCTTTCCTTCTTTTAGTAGGAGGACAATGATCAAAACTCTCTCCTATGGATGCATGACATATGGGCAGATGTCTAAGTGTCAAAGGTCAATGTTTAACCAAAGTCAAAAAACAAGATTTAGCAGGTGACGGAAGATGGCAGGTGTTATCTCAAATTTATCTCATAAATTAAGATAACCCTTTTCTAACCTGGACAAGCTCTAGCCAGATCAAGTAAATATTTTTGAGTGAGCCCAAATACATTTAGCTCAATCGAGATAACTTTTAATGATTGTTAAAGGAGAATATTAGGCTCAATCGTGTGCTAGCACGATTTTCTTGAACCTAATTGAATCTTATTCAAATTAATTGAACTGAGTTAGTCCAATTGATGATATCTAGATCCAAATCCTAATTTGTATAATCCAGTTAGTTCAGTTCTATATGGTAATGGGATATGTCATGATCTCTATCATCGACATCATCAAAACACATCCGATTGATCAGAACTTTTTTGATTTAGATAACTAGTATGATCGACCATCCAAATCATTCTAATTGCTCCCAAAATCTACTAGTGACACCTAGCAGTATATGGTGACCATCCATCAGAACTGAGAATGAACCTCTCGATGTAGTTACCTATGTGATTAAGTTCCTCTATCATGAGCTCCGATCGGATTAGGGTTAAGGTGATCTCGTCAAATCCTAATTTTCATCATATGAATTAATCATTCGATTCAAGTCCGATGTGAAAATCCTAATAGAAACTCTTTCTATCATTTCACTCTATCATGGCCATGGGCTTATAGACTTGATTCTCATGATCATCATAGGGCTGCTTCTCATTTACCGAGGTAGATAGATTTTCTATTGGTGCTATCTAATTTCTACAATGAACATGCTATAGCCAACATACACCTCAGAATTATGAATGGCTAAGAGATCGAGTTATGGTGTAGTCAAACTATAACATCCTCAAGATGAACTATCGATACACCTCAGGTCAAAGAACCAAACACACCACTGCAGCTTCGAGTCAATCATCGACGAGAAGGTAGACTTTCTCATGACTGCTCTAAGTGGTCACGCTCAGCACCCTCGTTCTCGAACGAGTATCTGTACTCTCGCTCTAGTATCTCTACACCGTAGACTCAAGACTCATCTATCCTAGAGAAGTGATCATACACCAATTTTTTGGATCAATCACCATCCTCATGATGATCCTACAGTCGGAAGCATTTTATGAGTTAATAATAAAAATTAATATCTTAAATTTTGAACTCTTGAAAATATGAACTATCATTACCATTAACTCAAGAGATGTATCATAGATACTTTTAAATACACACTATGATAGAAAATAATTTATTTTATTATTTATAGTCAAAATTATAATTTTACCCTTAGATGTGTATTACAAGTGTCAGCCAATTTTGACTTCTAGGGCACACATATCTAACAACCTACAACCATGATCCCCCTTTCTCTCTCCCCCCTCTTTTTCTCTTTCCTCTTTGTCCTTCTTTCTATTCTCTCTTTCTATCTCACTACCTTATGTCACTCTCGTTTCACAGATTATCTCTAATGCTATCGTCTTCTTCTAGCACCATCGTCGGTGATCCTCGGAGCTCTCTATGTGACCTCCTTTCCATAGCCATAGATATAATTTTTTTTAAATTTTATAGTATTATTTATTAATTATTTATAATATTTATAATAATTTTTATAAATTTTATAATAAATATTATAAATATATATAATAAATATTATAATTATCTTCCAGCCATGGGTCATGCCTAGGGGTGCAATCGAGCTGAGTTGAGTCAAATAACTGGAAGCTCGAGCTCGACTCAACTCAAAATACTCAAGCTCAAAATTTGGCTCGAGCTCGGTCGAGCCTTAACATCCCAAGCTCGAATTCAGCTCGATGAAAAATAAGCAGAACTCAAGATTGACTCGACTCGACATGAATATGAACCAAACTATAGTCAAGCTTGAGTTCAAGTCGAGCTCGAAATCAAACTTTATCTTATTAATAATATATATTATAAATAAAATTATAATAATATATATAATTAAATAAGCTAGGGTTATTATGCCAGCAATCTTGGACCATGTCGTATCGGTGGCTGTAGACAGCCCTTAGGCCATGCCGGTCGATAGGAAAACCTCCACCAATGGATTCTGAGTCATGCTAGTAGCCTTGGATCATGCAATGTTGGCGATCATGGATGGCCCTGAGCCATGCTGACAGTTTTGGATCATGCCGTGTCGACAGCTGTGGATAGTCCTTGAGCCATGCCGACCAATAAGAAAACCCCTATCAGTGGGTTCTGGGCCATGTTAGCGGCCGTGCGCTGTGATGGCCACTAAGAAAACCCTCACCCTCACTAGTAGGTTTCGAGCCATGCCCACGATCATGGGCCGTGCCGATCACTAAAAGAACCCCTAGCCATTAATAGAAAGTAAAATTATTTATTACTCCTCCTTAATTATTTATGGATGTAATTCATGTTGTAGAATTTATTGCATAACATATTTTGGGTGTTTATATCTTATTTCTTTTGTTTATTGTATAGCATAACGATAGACCTGCCAATTGATTAGTGTACATAATTTTCAACATCCGTACATTTATAAGTTTTTGTATGGATGAAAGAATTATGTACAATGATCAATTGATTATCCAATTTAGATAGTTTAAAAATTATAAATAATTATATAGATAATTGCAGTAATTAAATGGTAATGGTAAGGATTTTGAATGAAATTTTGGACAGTATTTCTCTTTTGTTCTCCCTATATGAGAGAATTAAAGAAAAATACTATGAAAATTTTATTTGATCCCTGTTGCATATCGTTTGATTACGGTAATAAGTCTATAGAATTAATAAAATTTCTAAATAAAAAAGGACCTATCTTTATCTATTAGTTGGTGATAGCTTGCATTTATTGCATATCTAAAAATGATATTTAATATGAGTTCCACACATGATATTTATTTCAATCCCTATTTATGATGTATTTTTTATTTATAATTCATATTTGTTTATAATGCATTACTATAAACAGGCAGCTTGAGGCACAGGCAGCTCAAGCGAGGGCACAGGTAGATCAGGCTATGGAGTGAGCTGCTCAGGCTGAGGAGTGCACATCTCAGCTACAGGATGTCCTGAGTGAAATAATGACAAGGCTTAGTATGTGTTTTGGAGCTGACTTCATGGGCCTTTAGGACATGTTGGCTAGCATTTCAGCTCCAGCTCCAGCTTCAGTTCCAATCCCTCCAGCTTCAGTTCCAATCCCTCCAGCTCCAGCTCCTTCAACTCGTGCTCCATCTTTCGATGATGATGATGATGTAGATTTATGAGACTTTTGATATATTTTTATTTTAAAAAATATTATAATAAATTTTATTCAATAATAAAATTTAAGTATTTTAGAAATATTCTTATATTTATAATTTTTCTTATGTTATATATTATACTGCATTTATCAGATAAAAAATAAAAATTAAAAATTTATATTTTTTTATTATTCAAAAGCTATGGTAGTGGTTGTAAAATTACTGTCGTAAGCATGCCATGCGCTATCATAGGTTACGTACCAACCGCTGCATTAACCTATGACAGTGGTTATAAAATTGCTACATTCAATCGATTATAGCGGTTCTGTAATCACTGCCATAGATTGATTTATGACAGTGGTTACACAATTACTATTATAGATTGATCTATGATAGCAGTTTTCTAACTGCTGTCATAGGTTGATCTATGGCAGTGGTTATGAAACCACTATCATAAGCCTTCTATGGTAGCGGTTTGCATAACTGTTGTAATAATCGCTGTCATAGAGCTATGATGACAGCACTAATGGCAGCGGTTAATTAACCGCTGCCATACCCTATGGTAGTGACTTTTTGGACTATGACAATGGTTGGTAACCGTTGTCATAGCTCTTTTTTGTAGTAGTATGTATATCGAGTGTAGATCGTTATGTGTCATATGGATTAGTTATCCCCTTAATCAAGGAGTATGGAGGTACTGGTATGACATGCAGATAAAATATAGGGGTATATTTCATTGAACGTGACATAATTATGGAGCTCTCTGCTATCAAGAGTTGCTTATGGTGGATATAGATATAAGTATCCCTTAGATCCGAGATCACCATAATGACTTACAAGCAACTCATTATACTTTGATGCCGGACTATCTAAATTTTTAATTTAGTGATGGAAGATTTTTGGATACAGTTAAGTACTTATTTAGTCAGTGCATGAATCAAAATGGGATTGACCCCTCCAAGTGTTGGAGAAAATAAATCGCTGTATTTCAATTTAGGAAAATCTCGGTTGGGATAATCCATACGATGGATATTAAAATTTAATAGATAATGTAGATTACTTTTTCAGGGTTGATAGTTAAACCCTAAGTCATCTTTTGAGCATTAAGATTAAGGGGATGAATTATACGATTGCCATATACCATAGGTTCATAAATGTTGCATTATGACTATTTGATCTATCTAGATATTGAATACCATTGCTAGATAGTCATATCAATTGGTATAGAAAATTAATTTCTATGCTACCAGTGTAGTCTTCGAATCTATAGGATCACACACAATAGAAGTTTTTGCCTGATCTGATGGCTAATCAAGAATTCCAATGGTCTAAAACTCTATGATCAAGAGTTCCACTAGATTGGAACTCTACGATTAGAAGTCCTACTAGACTGAAACTCTGCCTTCTCGAGTTCCACTAAATTGAAACTCTATCATTATTGAAGGATTAATTAGTAATTAGATTGCTAATTAGATTAATTTGATTAAGCAATGAGGTTTGGATCAAATTTGATTGAATTGCATTTGATTGGGTTTGACTCGATAAAGTTATGAGATGACCTAATTGCTAAGGAAGATTGATCCCTAATTTGATCAGAATTTAATTAATTTTTGATTTGATTAGAATTTAATTGAGATAGATTAAGCCTAATTTGATTAAATTTATTCTAGTCTAATTGGGTTTGGCCAAATAGATTTGGATGAAATCTAATTGGATAAGTCATTGAGTTCAAATAATTTTGAATGAGTCTTCCTTGCGCCTTAACCTTTGACCATGCCCTCTTCCATGCCATTTCTAAAGTGTGCATGAGTTTTTCCCACGTAGAAATGAGAGTTTGCACCTCTTAATCTCTTCCTTTGATCTGGTCCAAGAGTTGGATCAGTTTTAAATTTATCTTGAATTTTGAATTCAAGATAAGTGGTTGGAGGTTGGAACAAACCCAACCTCTCAACCTTATCTCTTTCCCATGCCCCTTCTAAGTTTTGTCACCTAATTTTTTATGTGATTAGAGTGTGGGCGCACCGAAGAGTCCTTCTGTTTGTAATTCACTTGGTGTAGGCATTGGATAAGGATAGAAAGTCTACTTGAATTTTGAATTCAAGTGGGAGGTTGAAACAACTTCAACCTCCCATCCTTATCCTATCCTCACACATTTTTTCCACTTCTAGTCACCCATTTAAAATTTGATTTTTGGAGTGGGCGTGTGTGAATAAGGAGTCTTTCTAAAAAAAATTACTGAGAGGGGGCACTGGTTTTTGGGCATGAGAAAAGTCAAAGAGAGAGTATCCCTGTGCCACATCCTATTCTTTTCTTATCTCACACTATTTTAAAATTATTTTAAAAAATGTGCATGTGTACAACCCGAGAAAGTGCTCTCAGTGAAGCAAAGAGGGTGCAAGGATCTTCTGAGTGCATGATCTAAGAGTTAGAAAAATTCAGAGAGTAGGGACTCTAGGATTTCAGGGTGTAGGCTGCCCTAGGATTTTGACGTAGAATTCGAGAAGTGAGATCAAGTGCTATGAGCATCAGATCTCCACAAAAAATTTCACACCATCTTATTATCCTTTATTGTCCTTCTTGTAGCCTCCTAGAATGTTTAGATGATTGGGAGAAGGAGATCGATCAAGATTGGCCATTGAAAGTTCCAGCGAGGAGCTAGCACTCCAGTGGAGTTGATCTAGACTAGGAGTTTTATATGGACCATCCATAGAGGTTGGACAATCCATGCGGCTACATCATAACGTAAGGATCCTCTACCCATAATTTTTAGATTGGGGAGATTGTCTATCCGCACTTAGATATCATGTTTTGAACACAAGTAGTAAATATGATTTATTATTCCTTGCATTCATTTTTCTTATATATATTATATAACATGTCTCGATCCTAGTGTAGGATTTTTTATAATTAGATTATAGCATGCATAAATTAATTAGATTAATTTATTATCTTTTGCTGTATTTTATTTGAAAATATTTCAAAATTCATGCTTAAAATCCTGCATGTTTTCCTTCAAGTTTGATAGGGGAGATATATTGGTTTGTATGGTTAGAGACTATGGAAGCAACAAATGGGAGCTCAAGCACCACATAGAAGAGCAAGGGATTAAGTACTACTCGAAGAATGCACTAATCTTCTATGACAATGAGAAATGTGTTCTCCTAACATATGGAAGGAGCAAAGAGGAGTGTGGGCTCGTTGTCTACATGATACACAACAAGCAATGGGTTGAGACAAGAAGATTGAGAGAGTGGAGGGATAGCCACCTCCACTTATTCCATACATCAGCCACATGTTGGGGTATTCCATGAAACTCCTATGCAAAGAACTTAGTATATAGGTCACAATCTTTTTATTTAATTAAAATAAGATCAATTATCTTTTTTTTTTCCATTGGGATTTGTAACATTGGCTTTGAAACTTTTGAGACATCATCCTTTTGCTTGTTTCGTCATTGAATTTTGATGTGGATTTTTCTAACATACTTAATAGGAAAATTTCTTTAGTGTCATGTATTTGTTTTTAGCCTCTCTAGCTACAAGGAAATAAAACTTTTCTTAAGAGCCAGAGGAAAGGTTCTCTGATGGTAATTAGCTTAAACAAGTTAACATTTGACATTGTTCCTCTAGTCTAGTGGTGCACTCTTTAAGTTAAGTATGATAGTTTTCTAGTTAGATAAAAAATTTATTAGATATTGCATCAAGATTCTTGTAATTCATATATTTTTGAAAAATATTTCAAATAAACCATAAACAAGGAGCATATTTGAACTAGTTTCAAATGATAGACATCATTTTTGAGAAAAGAATACAATCAAAAATTCTAATGATCAAGATTATAATTCTTTGTGAAGACTAGATTGCATACTGTATATTTAGACTTCTTTCATATACAGAATTCAAGTAAAGAACAAACCTTTCAAGCTAGAGCTAAAGAGTTTGGACTACTTCTGTTATTAAGGCTTGAGTATTCTGACCTCACTATCTCCTAAATTAATTTTCAGTGAAACTATATTTATCGCTAGCATAAGAAGTCAACCCATGCAAAAATAGTAGAGGACAATTTTTTCCCCTCCATTATGATCTTTAATAGTTGATGGGACCATAGGTCTAATTTCTTGCTCCTTGATTTGATCATTGGATTGAAGTCTCCATCTGAAAATGAAACCCTAATCTAGTTGATCAAATATCCATGGTTGAATTTGGTTCACTAGTATGAATTAATGCTGGGATGGAATGAGGAATTCTAGCTTTGGGCCCATTCCACTATTTGGTATAGCAATAAATTAAGGAATCATATTTCCTTTGATTAAGGAAATAGCAATTCCACTCTTACACATGAATGAGTGCTTAATTAGCAATTTTGATATAAATTGAATAATAATTAATATAATAAATATTTAATTAAAAATTATTATAATAAAATATATAATATCAAATAACATATTGATCTCGTTCGGTACTATTGTATGCAGTAGAACTTTTGCCTATAGAGCTTCAAATAATGGAGTTTTCACCGCTAGAGCTTTTAATTAAAAGTCATTTATTATTTGATGTTTATACCTTATTTTTGCTTATTCAATAATTTTTAGAAAATCAACTAAAACAATATATAATTTTTTAAAATAAAAATAAATATAGAAAAGAAAATAAAGAGTATAACATATATCATTGAGAAATATAAAATAGTAAAAAATATGAATTAAAATAGGATAAAGAATATAGCAAAAATCTAGAACTAAATAAAACTAAAAGATAAAATCTCAAATGCAAAGAAAAACAAGAAAATAATTAATAAAAATATAAAACTATAAATAAATAGTGTAAGAGAATTATAAATCATAATAATCAAAGAAAATACTAAAAATAGAGGAAAAAATCAAAAAATCTAAAAAAAAAATATCATATAAAATAAATATAAAAGTATTAAAATGTATAACTAGCTAAATTGAACATAGTATTGAATTGATATTATCATTTCATTCTTTCCTTCCATTTGTGCCCAAATAATGAGATAGAAATGGTGATTCACTTTCCTGCCTTCCATTCCTATTCAATATCCGATTCCTTTTTGGAATCTTTTCCATTCCTAGAAACCAAACATGGCTGTTGCATTTATGATTTGTAGTTAATTTATTATTTCATGGAAAGAGTTGGATGAAAATATAGGGCAAATGTTCTTTGCAAAATCCTACACTTACCCAAATAGGAAGGATTGATCACAATTGCTTTTAGTATTAGTTCTTCGATTGGGCCTTTAATTGGTGATCCAGTGTATAGACAATACACTGATATTATGCAAGGTCAAGGTCAATTTGATCAAAACATCAAAGATAATCCTATTTGGGATTTGAGCTTATGTCAAGTTTAAAGTGATCTTAGGGACAATTACCTTGCTGTATTTGGGACATGTCGAGGGATCCATGGTTTGCCGTATTATTGACATGCAAAGATGATTACTTTCCCTTCATATATTTAGGTAAGCCTTTGCATCATTCAAAGCTCGAAAAGGATAATTGACTTCTTAGGATTGAGAAAGTTGAAACGAAGCTTGCATGGTGGGATGTTAAATTTCTTTCTATGAAAATTAGCTGCAGTGAACACAGTGCTATCATCTTCGTCATTTTATTCCGTGAATGCTTTCACAATACCTAATTTGGAGAAGAAGAAAATTGACACGTGTTTAAGCTAGCATTTAGATGTCCATGATCGTCAATGGTCCGTATGCAAGATAATCCAGTGGTGGCTATCATCCTCAAGTCAGCCATTATCCTTTTCAAAAAAAAATTTGTAAGATAGAATATGTTTGATCCTTGGTGAATTTCGGCATTTGTGGTTCCTTTTGTCAGTATGAAAGCCAAAAAGTTTGAAATTTGGTGAAAGTTGTATAATTAATTGCACCGAAGAGAAGGAGTATAAAATGGCATGCTGAAAGTATATATTTAATGTTACGAGATAATTTAAAATTGGTGTCTAAAATAAAGTAATCTAGTATTAGTATACCGCTTACATATCACCATGACTTAGTTTATGCCGAGAAAATTAAGATTTGGTTCTCGAATTGGTGTTCATTTATATATACCTTGCCGGGCAAGATGAATCAAACCAAATACCCTACTACTCGTAGTACTTCATGTTCCATAGAGCACAATAAACTGCCACCACCCTTGCTTGGTCGTGGGCAACTAAAATAAAATATTGATCTGATAGTTATCAGTCCGAGGACTTCCATCAAAACTCAAAATGTGGCCTGCCAAGACATATAAAAGCAAACAAAGAGTTCAATGCATGCGTACATCTAGCTGCCAAAAACTAGTTGAACGAGCAAAATTATCACCACAGAGAAGTGAAGCTAGAAGTCAAGGTAAATTGCCATATGGCCATGGAAAAAGAAAATTATTTAATGTCCAGATGATGCCAAGGGATAATTTCTTCTGAAGCAGGTGGTGCTTGACATGGCGCCTTATGATTAATGGCCAACCCTCTGAATCATGCATCCTCCTTTCAACCAGACCAATCCTCTTGTGCCACATCAGAACGTGAACCAGTTCAGCGTTGCATCGAGCTACGTGAGTACTCTTTCTTTTATTAATCTCCAATGGGAAAGATCCTCATCTTTTACTTTCTAAAGTACAATGGAACCATGAAGTCAGCTTGCTCTATCTATTATTTTAAATCCCTGCAGGTCAACCTTTTCTTGCGTTATAATATCAAGTGATGTCGCCGTCCTCATCTTATAATTTCTCTCTCTCCTTTTCTTGCGTTATATAATATCAAGTGACGTCACCGTTCTCATCTTACAATCTCTCTCTCTCCGGTAAACATTACAATTACAATCTCGCTCTGTTCTGTTCAAATAAGACAAGCTCGTTTTGTTTGACCCTGCTAAGATCAAAATTGTGGATCTCAGATGATCCACGCCTATAATAAAATTTATGAGTCCCATTTGTATTAATAAAATCATATCGGCCATCAAATTAACCTTAAATTTTGCTTCCTTTGAGCAACCATCTGTTGAACTGGGTTTTTATTATTATTATTTCTAAACCTATCGGCAAACTTTAACTTCTCCAACACCCCAACCTTCATCAACCTCTTATCTTTCCTTTTTTTAACACCTGCAACAAGCTTACAAAACTGAATATGGTAGTGATGCTAAGGGACGTCCATTTATGCACGTGGACGGTTACTTCTACCAGCAAGTAAGGGTTGGATATAACTCACGAGAATTAGTGAAATACACAAAAGATGGTTAATGTAAAATTGCTAAAAAAGATTTATTGTGACATATATGAAGCCAGCCGATTGAAATTAATTTTGAAATTGGTATGATGAATTTAAGAAAGGGGTGGATGTTTACTGAGTCATAAGTTGATACATCAGCAAAAACTAAATTTTTTGTATGACTGAGTACCGCACCAGAGCTTTTTTCTTCAATTTATTATATCCCGTAACCTGCTCACAACCTAGTAAATTGTGGTCAGCACCCAGTTTTGTGAATAGATTATTCTAAGTGTTAGTCTTCAAGGGAGTGACATCAATGTGGCTCAAGCATGGTTTAATATGATTCAAGAGTAAAATAATATGTGAATGAACTAGAAAAACTAATCAGCTAGCTTGGTCTCCAAACTTTTGCCCATCAAATTAATCAGCACGCAAATTTAGTTTGAAAATTATTTGAAATTGCATTTTGGCTCACGAGACTCTCTTAGATTGTCAACCGTGTGTGTGCACGCGTGCATGCGTGTAATTAGGTATTGCAATTTCTACTAGTCCAATTACTCCAACTTTGGAAGAAACATTAAATGATAGGTACTTGAGTATCATCGGCAATGTTTTCATTTTAGATAAATTATTGATTGTTATTAATCTTAGATATCTTTTGATTTAATATATTCTAAAATTATCTATAGGATGGCAATTTTAACTAATCCACCATGTTTTTGACTTAAATAGAACTAGTTTTACCCAACCAATTAAAATTTAGGATGAGTACGAATTTTAGAAAAAATATCTAAAAAAAGTTCAGATTAATTATAGATAATGATATACTCTACCCAAACCTGACTCAGTATAATTTTAATTTGAATCTCCTATCAAAATTATAATTATTTTATAATATTTTTATGATTAGTTTCATATCCGATCTGATCAAACACCTTTTATCTACTCAATCCAATCCAATTCGTACTTCTACTTGGCCTAACCCGATTTAACTAAAGATAAATATAGAGAATATATGGATATAAAATTTTTAATTATCGAATGGATATAGATATTCACCATTTCGATATGTTACAATCCCTATTTGTCTCTTATTTTCTCAGCCAACATAAACCAATATATTTAAATATATTGGTCAATACCAAAACTTGACAAATTTTTATTTTCTTGGTTATCTATCTCGATTTATTTTCATAAAAATATATCTTAAATATATTGAGTGTAAATACATCCAGCAAAGTTAGAAATAACCAGCATCAAATAGGGTCTTGGGCTATGCCTGCAATTATTTGCATTAAGTTTGGTTTAAAAAATAGAGCCTGAATAAATTTTGGACTAAGATTTAATTGATGCTCGGCTCAATCTGGACCTAGCCTGAAACCCAAGTCTTACGATGGATCTAGTTTAAACCTGAAAATAGGCCTATCTTACCCCACCTGTTCTCCTATCTGGCTACCACTCTTTCTCTCTCTTTTCCTTTTCATCTATCCTCTCTTTTCTCCTCCCAATATCTCTCTCTCTCTCCCTCCCCTCTCTCGACTCTCTCCTATCTAATCTCTCTTCTTCTATCTTTCTGTTCTCCCTCGTATAATCTGTTTCAAAAAATGTACCCTAGTCCTTTTCGGAAGGGATGCTTCCTAGTTAGGATAAAATTGGTTGGCAAGATGTTATATGATAAAAACAAATCTATAAATACAAGCTATCCATCTTTGAAATCGGTCAAATTCTTTATCTAGACTTGATTGAAATATCTTCAGTTTTTATTTTTTAGGCCATATAAATCTAGCATAAAAATTTTAATTTACATGTATTTGAGCAAATTCATGCTAGGATTTAGATACCTATCATTGTAGATGGTCCATAGACAAGATAATGTTAAGGTTCTTATCATCTTCAAGTCATCAATTATTCTTTCAAAAAATAAAAAACTTCAGAAGATAGAATATGTTATCAGGTGATGCCTAGGAAAAAGGTGCAGACGGAATATATTATCATGACTAGGTGATCCTTAACAAATACCAACATATGTATTTTCTTTTATATAAATTATGAAAGTAAGAAAAGTTTAAAACTTGGTTAAAGTTGTATACTTAATCGTACCAAAGTGGGGAAGAGAAAAGTTGTATGCTGAAAGGATTGGTGCATGTAACGTTATAAGAAATTTTAGAATTGGTGCTCTAAAAAAAAAAGGAAATCTAGTAACATACCGGCTAATCTTTATTTAATGTTACGTATCAACATGGCTTAGTTTATATCAAGAAAATTAATATCCGATCCTTGGATTAATCTTTAATGACCATTTAGGGTCTCATAAACTTAAAAAGGCTACGATGCACTGGAGATTGGCGACACGGACCAAATCAAGTAACTTAATCAATCTTCAACATGCTAACACACGAACATACCTATTTCTCCTTGGGTCTTTAAAAATTACTCCAACTCGGAGTACTTCATGTACCATAAGGCACTCTAAACTGCCACCTCCTTGCTTGGATTTAGGCGGCTAAAATAAAATATTGATCTGATGGTTATCAGTCCAAGGACTCCTATCAAAAAAATCAAAATGTGGCCTACTAAAGCAGATAAAAGCCAACAAAGAACTCCATGCATGTGTACATCTTGCAATCAAAAATTAGTTAAATAATCATAAACATGGAGCAAAATTATCACAATAGAGAAATGAAGCTAGAAGTCATGATAATTACCATGTGATTGTTAAGAAAAATTCTACTCTTTCTTTTGTTAATCTCCAATGGGAAAGATCCTTATCGTTTAGTTTCTAAAGTACAATGAACTATGAAGTCAGCTTGCTCTATCTATTATTTTAAATACGTGCAGGTCAACCTTAATTTTCTTGTGTTATAATATCAAGTGATGTCCTAGTTATCATCCTACAATTTCTCTCTTCGTTCAAATAAGACAAGCTCGTTTAGTTTGACCCAGCCCAGATCGAAGTTGTGGATCTCAAATGATCCACATCTATAATAAAGTTTGTAAGTCCCATTAATTTGTATCAAGCAAATCATATCGGTTTGAGCAACAATCTATTAAGCTGGACCTTTTTTTTTTTTTCATTATTATTATTTTTTCTAAACCTACCGACGAACTCTAACTTCTCCAACACTCCAACCTTCATCAACCTCTTATCTTTCCTTATTTTACACCTGCAAAAAACTTCATGCTGATTATCATGGTGATGCTAAGGGATGTCCAGTTATGCACATGGAAAGTTTCTTCTACCAGCAAGATAGGGGTGGATTTACAAGAGATGGTTTGATGTAAAATTGCTACGAAAAGATTTATTGGGCCATACGCAGCCACATCATTGGCATTACCTTGAAATTGGCATGATGAATGCAAGAGAGGTGGGGATGTTTGTGGAGTGATAAGTAGACAAGTCAACGAAAACTAAGTTCTTTGTATAACTGTGCACTACAGCTTTTTACTTCAATTTATTATATCTCATAGCTTGCTGACAACCAATAAACTGGCGGTTAGCACCCAATTTTGAAAAGAGATTATTCTAGGTGTAAGTCTTCAAGGGAGCGACATCAATGCGGCTCAAGCATGGTTTAATATGATTTGAAGAGTAAAATAATTAGGAATAAATTAGAAAAACTAGTTAGCCAGCTTGGTCTTCCATGCTCTTTCTAGACATCCCCATCTAAACCTAACCGCAGTGAACCCCAGCAAACCAAATTAATTAGTATATCAACTGTTGGTGCAGAAAATGGTGTTGATGCTGGAGTCGCTGGAGTGGATGGAAATGAAGCCGCTGACGGGATCTGCAAGAAGAAGTTCAAAATCAGAAGTGGATGGCTCTGGCAGGATCCTCCGACGTTCAAGTGAATTCTCTAGCCAATAAGAATGGAATGCTCAGGAGAATTAAGATGAAGATGAGAGCTTAGAGAGAAAACATATCTGAAGGGTCTCTTATATAGATGGAGCGTATAGTAAACTAATGGTGATAGCCGTAATCATCCGGTAGTGGGCCATTCTAGCCACATGAAGTTTGTTACGAAAAGTGGGCTAGAATTTATTATGATTTGTAGGCAGTTGAGATCCATTTGATGAAGTTCAGGCTTTGATAAGCTTGTTGAGAATTCGTAGATGCCTCCTGAATATGACCTAGAACTCCCTAAGTTCTTTGGTTCATTGTACTTTTCCATTTGAACTTTTCCAAATCCGAAGAACTATCTTTGGTTCGAATTCAATATGGGATGCCTCCCGAATATGACCTAGAACTCCCTAAGTTGAGTGGCCAAGCCTGTACCCCTCCCCCAAGCTGCTTCTGTTTGTACTTGGAAGCCTTTCGTGCCGAACTGCGGCTTCCACCTCCTTCCTTTGTAATTGCTCTCTTTCGTTTTCTAAATATTTCTTTAACCTCCATGGTCCCGAACTCCTTTAGAATCATCACAGGATTCCTTTCTCTTTGTATTACTACCGGAGTTCATCCTACCATCTCTCTCTTTCGAATTTACTGCACTTTCAAGTGCCATTCCACGGCTAAGGATTGGTGGTACCTTTCTCTTCAATTCAGCAAGAAGAGACTATTGAAAGGTGTTCCCTCCTTCATTCACAATTGGAAGAAGAAATTCTTCTATATTTTCTATTCGACTCTAGGGTTAGGACTTCCACTTTGAGGACATCTAAGAGACTCAGTCCGTCGAGCTCTAGGATTAGAAAGAGAGGATCTGGACTTGGCTGTCTGACTTAGAAATTACCGAGCTCCTCTTATACTTGAGTTAATAAAGAATCATACCTTATTCAACCTTGGCATAAGTCTCTTTAATCCAGTAGGTATACCTCCAAGCTTCATTAATTGCTTTCCTATCTTTTTCTAACTGTAAATTTTTTGTTACTGCAGAGATGGATTTGGACAAGGTTCAACGACTCTCCAAGGGGCTTCAAGCCAATAAGAGGAAGGATGTTACAACTAGTGAGCCTTCCAAAAGGATGAAGGTCGACGCCCCAAGCTCCATCGTACCCATTAATGCTATCGCTGACGCCCCTGCTACCACCACTACCACCGAGGTTGCGATAGCCATCAAGGTTGCAGCTCCTCTGACTTCCACAGATTCCCCGACTGAAGTCCAAACTTTTGAGCCCCCCATAGAGAGGGAGGAGGAGGTAGGAAAGAAGAAGAGGAAGAAGGAGAAGTCAGCCATTGCAAAGGTCCGATGCAAGACCAGCTCGAAGGGTCCAATGGTTCTGACAAAGTTCTAGAGGAAAACCCCTTCAACAATCGAGGAATTATCAAGAAGCTAATCGATGGGTGCACCCTACCTGAGGTCGTGGACAAAATTATTGATGCCAACTTTGAGCAGCACATTTGGAATTCTCTTGGGTCCTTCCTCGAGATGAGTCAATTCGTCTTTCTTTTTTTTTCGTTCTTTTGTTGGTTTGTCCATGTGTTTTCTCATTAGTATAATTTACTTGATCATTTTTGCAAATGGGACACCAACTGATCACCAACATCAAGGCAATGAATCTCTTGAGGTCAGAAGTGGTAAAGGTTCAGGAAGATCATTGGGCCGAAGTCAGTCGTCTTCTTGAGGAGAAAATCGAGGTCGAGCATCTCCTTGAAAAGACAATAGCCAAGGTCAAGGGTCTTCAAGATATAGTCCAAGCTACTGAATAGACTTCGGCAAAAATAAAGATGGAGTTAGCTTCGGAGATCAAAAGGAGGAGGAAGATCGAGGTCGAGATGGTGGAGAAGGAATAACGGACCTTGGAGCAAATTTTGGAGGCCAAGATCCAAGCAGTAGAGGAGTTCAAAGCCTCCTCAGATATGAAGATCATAAAGATGGAGTTCGCCTAGTTATCTTTTATCAAGGGATTCAAGCTCTACTAGAAAAACATGGTTAACAAATTTCCCAGGCTTGAGCTCAGCTTCCTGAATGAGGAAGCTTCTGATGAGGAAATGGGACTATCTTCCCCAGCTGTCGAGCTTCCACCAGTTGATCCTTCTTCCACTGCTCCTCCTATCATATCTGCTCTCTCTGCTGTCGAAGAACCTACACCAATCAAAGCCATGCCGAACTCTTCTGTTGATCTTCTAGAGGTCTGAGATCTCTTATTATTGTATTTTTTTTATTTTTCCTTCTTTTCTGTACCTAAAAAATATTTTGGTTAATGAAAACAAGCATTTTTCATTGCAATGCCTCTGTGTTATAATGTTTCTGTGCATTAGAATGCAGTCTCCCATTGAAGCTGATCCCTTGTCTCAAGGTGTTCTCTTGAGAGCTTATATAAGAAATCTTAAGAAAGAAGTTCGTCTGCTTAAGAAAAAGTTGGAGAAGACAGAAGACAAACTTAAGAAATTAAAAAAGAATTACGCTAATGCAGCTATTGAAATCAATCATCTGCACCAATCATCTAGACAACTCTTCAAAGAGTATAATACTAAGAAGTACCATCTGAATGAAGAGCTCGAGGAAGTCAAAAAGCGTGCAAGTGAGAAATCTTAGACTTTGACAACCAAGGCCTACTCCCTCAAGGTTGAACTAAAGGCAGCAAAGGAAAAAATCCAACCACTTGAAGGAAATTCGACGTGGTCTAACAATCGAGAAGAATATGGTTGGAATTGGTCCAAGAGATTTTCAGAGCTTCAAGATTAGCTATGCAGGGCTGAAGATTCTTACAAAAGTTACGAACTGGGTTGGAGTGATCAAATTACTGAACTCCAACGGGCAGTCTGAAGGGTCGATGAGGAGAATGCTTGACTTTAGAAGCGGTTGGCAAAAAGGGCCCAAGCAAGTTCAAGCAGATAATCAGACGAGCTTCTTTCCCTGAGAGATTCTTTAGAGAGCTTGTCTATCTTATACAGAAATAGCTAAACAAAGTTGCGAGAGTTAAAGATGCAAATGATCTACCAACAAGATGCCATGAAAGATGCGGAGGTCGAGTCGGTCGTTCTAAGGAAGAGATTGAGAGAGATGGAAGAAGACTTCCATCGGTTCAAAAAGTTGTTAAGGAAGAGTTTGGAAGCGAGGCGAGAGCTCAAGGAGAAGATGAACGACTTAAAGCTCTCTCTCGTATTGGCTGGAGCTGGCAGTCTGAAGTCAAACTCTGAATAGGACTTTGTCCCCTTTTTTTTTGTAACTGATCTTGGGGACCTTTGTATTGAACTTTGACTTTAATGAAATATCTCTTTTACTTGTCCTTCTGTGTTCTATCTTAGTTTAGAGTTTATTGGCTCCTTTGTTTTTTCCTCACGCCTGATATCAACATTATCTTGAAACAATAATCTCCATCCCATGTCTCACGTATCTATCCCCCTTGTTCATGAACAAGGATCATTAGATTAGGATTGTCGAGGTACCAAAGAGCCATTGAAAAGGCCTCTCCTCTTTTTCTTCTATTTTGAAAATCGAAGGTCTTTCTCTTTACTGTGATAGGGCTAACCTCCTGTCTTGAGTAACCGAAGGTCTTTACTTCATCCTCATTTGGACGAGATTAACCTTTGGAGGCCTTCACCTTTGTTTGGATGAGGTTAACCTCCTGTCTTAAATAACCTAAGGCCATCACCCTTGCTACGATGAGGTTAACCTCCTATCTTAAATAATCGGAGGCCTTCATCCTCATTTAGATGAGGTTAACCTTCTGTCTTAAATAACTAGAGGTCTTTACCCTTACGAGAATGGGGTTAACCTTCTTTCTTAAATAATTGAGGCCTTCATCCTCACTAGGATGAGGTTAACCTCCTGTCTTAACCTCCTATTTTAAATAACTGGAGGCCTTCAATTTCATTTGAAAGCGAAGTTTAGTTGGATAATTTTCTGTCATTACATAGTTTCGCACCAAAAATAAGAATGTTAAAGCAAGAAAATTTTATTAAAATGAGATCATTAATAGTACATTCGTAAATTTTTTGAATTTCATGACCATAGCAGTACAGCTCCTTCAAGCTCCTGTAGATAATAAAACCTAGGTCATGCAATTTTCACAACTTCATCTGGACCTTCCTAGTTAGGGGTGAGTTTTTTTTGATTTTACAGCTGTGAGATGTCTGCTCACCGAAGTACTAGATCTCCCATTCTAAAAATTTTGTGTCTGACTATGGCATTATAGTAGCAGGCCACTTTTTGCCTATATACTACCATTTGAATTTGGGCCTTCTCTCACTTTTCCTCCACCAAGTCGAGGTTTGCTCGGAGGTCTTGGGAGTTATTTTGCTTATTGAAACCTTCAACTTGAGCAGAAGAAAGTTTGAGCTCGATGGGTGTTGCTCTAAGAATTGATTTTGATGATTACAAAGCATTTGAGAAAATTACTAATGAATTTGACTTAAAAAAAGACTTTTTATATTTCAGGAGCAAAATCATAATTTTATCAAGTTTTGATCTGAGAGCCTCAAGAGCAAGTATATAGAAGATTTCTAATCTTTTGGAGGTAGTTCCATGATTTTTGGATGCTTATTTTAGAAGAAAATCAAGTTTGAAATGAAGGATCGACTCCTAAGTCATCCCCTACTAAAAAGGACTGTTTGGCACACTGTCTCTGTGCCAAGGGTCGACCCTAGGGTCAACCTCTACTGTTTCGAAGGCTAAAAATATAGAACGATTATTTTTCTGATTTTTATCTCAGAGGTCGACCTCGAGGTCGATCCCTATTCTATGAGTCGACCCATGAGTCGACCCCTGTGCCATGAATCAACCCATGAGTTAACCCCTGCAATAAAAATTTTCTGCAATGGCTATTTTTTTTTTATTTTAATAGGTTTTAATGGTTTCTTTAATATCTCCAACGGCTACAAATCTTGCCCAGAATTCTCTCCTCTACCTATTAAAAATTTAAAAGGCTTTAAATAGAAAAAAAACATGAGAGATTGGTGTGATTCAATTATCAGCCTTAAGCAAAAAGTATTCATCAAGAAAAAAAGCTTTCATCTTCAAGTTCACCAACCTCTCAAGAGCTCATTCAAGTCTCCAACAATCTTGAAAAAAATCAGAGAAGCTTCCTCCACTATTGTGAAAAGCATTCTTAAGGTTTTATTTGCTCACAAAGAAAGGTAAACTTGTATTTGATTGTCATTAAATTTTTTTCTCTACTTTATTATTTTGATTCAAGTTTTGGGAGATTCCAAAACTTAGAAAGGTTGATCCTAACCTTGAATAGAATTGTATTAAGTTGGCTTGTACCCAAGAAATAAGTGTTCTAGTTTGGGATAGCTAGGGTTGGAGGTTTCCAATAGTATAATCAGTTTGAATATGGTTAGTGGATTTTAATTCTCAAGTAGAAGCTTGGAGAGTAGATGTACGTACAAGAAAAGCATCGAACCATTATAAATCTTGCTTGTTTATGATGTGCTTGCTATCTTTCTTTCCTTAGTTTGTTAAATTTTTTCTCTCTAATCTTTTATATTTTTTCTAACCTAAATCGCTTCACGCACATATCTTGCATATCATCATTCAATCTTGATATCTTTAAATTAGCTTTAAAATTTTAAAAACCTAATTCACCCCTCCTCTTGGATTGCATAACTGGGCAATAAGTGGTATCAGAGCCCGATGCTCTAGCCCTACTTTGATTTATCCATCAAAGAGCCAAAGATCTATGATAACATAAATTAGTATTTCTCTAGCCGAGGGGCAGTCCATAAATCAATCTTTACTTTTCAATGGGACAAACTATACCTATTGGAAAGCTCGAATGAGAATTTTTATACAAGCATTTGACTATGATATGTGGAGTATCATAGTTAATAGACCACACACACCCACTAAGATAATTGATGGTAAAGAATCAATCAAACCCAAAAAGGAATGGATGAGATTAATAAAAAAATAGCTCAACTTAATGCAGAAGCCATGAATATTTTATATTATGCTCTAGATGCTAATGAATTTAATCATATTTTAACATGCATGTCGGCTAAGAAAATATGGAATAGATTAGAAGTAACTCATGAAGGCACTAATCAAGTTAAGGAGTCAAAAATTAACATGCTTGTACACAAATATGAACTTTTCAAAATGAAGCATGATGAGTCAATAACTGTAATGTTTACTAGATTTATAGATATTATAAGTGATCTTAAAAGTCTTTGCAAGTCTTATTCTAACAGTAACCTTGTGAGAAAGATTTTTAGATCTTTGCTAAGGATATGGAAAGCCAAAGTGACTGTAATCCAAGAAGCCAAAGATCTAAATATTTTACCCTTGGAGGAGCTTCTAGAATCACTAATGATGCACGAGCTAAGTATGAAACAACATCAAAAAGAAGATGTCAAGAAAAAAAAGACAATAGCCCTTAAATCCACCATTCAACAAGATGAGAAATTCGATGAAATGAAAGATAAAGAATAAGATGAAGAAATAGCCCTTATCATAAGAAAGTTTAAGATATTTTTGAAGAGAAAATGAGGAAGAGGCTACCTACCAAAGGGGAGTATAGCAAGAAAAAGGATAAGGAGCAGTCCGTTATTTGCTATGAATATAAGAAGTTGAGGCACTTTAGGTCTAAATATCCTTAACTTAAAAAGGTTCCCAAGAAATATAAAAAAAAGACTATGGTGGCAACATGGAGTGATAGTGACGACTCAAGCTTCGAAGAGGAAGATGCTTCTGAATAAGCCAATCTGTGCCTTATGGCACATGAGCATAAGGTAAATGCTGAAATCTCAAATGAATTTACATTCGAAGAACTTCAAAAAGCCTTCTATGATTTAGTAGATGATTTAAAAAAGTTAGAAACTAAAAATAAAGAACTAAAATTAAAAAATCAAATCTTGCTAAAAGAAAATGAAACTATCCTAAGTGAAAAACTAGTCTTAACTCAAGAGAATCTAAATTTAAAAAATAAATCCAGCAATTTAAAATCGATAGTTGAAAAATTTATCTTGAGTTCAAATAAACTTCATATGATTCTTAAAAATCAAAAGATCGTTTATGATAAGGCTGGTCTAGGCTATAACCCCCTAAGAAAATAAAAATTTCTAAAAAATATTTTTAAAAATTCATAAAGTAATAAATTTTTAAATGTTACTTGCTTTAAATATGGTAAACTATGACATAAATCTTATACATACTTCTCTAACAATTCAAATGTAAAGAAAATATGGGTTCCAAAAAGAACCATTATGACTAACCTTAAAGGATTCAAAAAAATTTGGGTACCTAGAGTAAGGACTTAATTTTGCATGTAGGTGTGTCTTGCATCCAAAAAAAAAAATCAAAGATGGTATCTTGACAATGGATGCTTAAGACACATGATCGATGATAAGTCTCAGTTTATCATGCTTGATGCTAAAAATGGAGGGATGGTCACATCACATTTAGAGACAATGGCAAAGAAAAGATTATTAATATAGGTAATATTGGCATCACTCCCTCCAAGTATATTAAAAATATTTTATTAGTAGATGGTTTAAAACATAATCTCTTAAGTATTAGTCAACTTTGTGACAAGGGTTACAAAGTTATTTTTGAATCTTCATTGTGCATTGTAACTAGTTTCAATGATGATGACATTAAGTTTGTTGGTCATAGGCATGGTAATGTTTATATGATAGATTTGAATAATCTTTCTATGATAAACATACAATGTTTAGTAGCTATGAATTCTAAAATTAATGAGACTAATTAGCTTTGGCATCATAGGCTTGCACACATTAGCATACATTCACTTTCAAAGCTTATTAAAAAGGAATTAGTTATTGGTTTACCAAAATTAAACTTTGAAAAAGATAAAATTTGTGATGCATGCCAACTAGATAAACAAACAAGAGTTTCATTTAAATCTAAGAACATTGTTTCAACTTCTAGGCCCTTGAAACTTTTGTACATGGATTTGTTTGGTCCTACAAGAACAGCAAGCTTAGGTGGAAAATGTTATGATTTTATAATTATCAATGACTACTCACGTTTTACATGGATTTTCTTTTTAACATACAAAAATAAAATTTTTCATATTTTCATAAAGTTTTACCAAAAAATTATAAATAAAAAAGGATTTTCAATTCAAAGCATTCGAAGTGATCATGAAATCAAATTTGAAAATCAAGACTTTGAAAAATTTTGTGATGAAAAAGAAATTAGCCATAATTTTTCAGCACCTAGGACATCCCAACAAAATGGAGTAGTAAAAAGAAAAAATAGAACTCTAGAAGAAATAGCCCATACTATGCTATGTGAAAGCAACCTTCCAAGATACTTTTGGGCGAAAGTAATTAACACGGTATATTACATCTTAAATCATGCCCTAATCAGACCAATTTTAAAGAAAACATCTTATGAGCTTTAGAAAGGAAGAAAATCTAAGATTGCATATTTTCATATTTTTGGTTGTCGATGTTTTGTTTTGAACAATGGTAAAGAAAAACTAGGTAAATTTGATGCAAAATTCAATGAAGCTATTTTTCTTGGTTGCTCCTCTTCTAGTAAAGCTTTTAAAATTTTTAACAAAAGAACCTTAGTAGTAGAGGAGTCAATACATGTTGTTTTTGATGAGACTAATGATCTTCCATCAAGAAAGAGTGAGGGTAGTGATGATGTAGATCCTCTTATAGAAGAATTAAAGTAGATCATCCTAAAGGATTCAACAATTCAAAATGAAGAGAATCATGAAGATAAGTAAGAAATTGAGGATGAAGGACAACAAGAATAACCTCAAGGTACAAATGATCTTCCAAAAGAATGGAGGTATGTTCACAATCATCCTAAAGAACTAATTATTGATGATCCTACATATGGGATAAGAACTCACTCTTCACTTAGAGATGCATACAATCATTTTGCATTTCTTTCTCATTTTGAACCCAAAACCATTGATGAAGCCGAAAAAGATTATAATTGGATAAATGCAATGCAAGAGGAACTTAATCAATTCGAAAAAAATAATGTATGGACCTTAGTATCAAGACCTAAAAATTATCCAATAATTGATACAAAATGCATATATAAAAATAAATTGGATGAAAATGGAAATGTAATTATGAATAAAGTAAGATTAGTTGTAAAGAGTTATAATCAAGAAGAGAGAATTGATTTTGATGAAACATTTGCACCTGTTGCTAGACTAGAAGCAATTAGACTTTTACTCGCTTATGCATGCTTTATGAATTTCAAACTATTTCAAATAGATGTTAAAAGTATTTTCTAAATGGATATATTGTCGAAGAAGTTTATGTAGAACAACCTCTCGATTTTGAAAATCATGCTTTTCTAAATTATATTTTTAGATTAAATAAAGCATTATATGGTTTAAAACAAGCACCTAGGGCTTGGTATGAAAGACTAAGTAAATTCTTGCTTAATAATGGATTTTTAAGAGGAAATGTAGATAAAACCCTTTTCATTAAAAGAGATCATGATGACATCGTAGACATACAAATATATATTGATGATATTATATTTGGATCTACTAATGAAACTTTATGTCAAAATTTTGCTAAGCTCATGCAAGAAAAGTTCGAGATGAGCATGATGGGTGAACTAATATTCTTTCTCGAACTTCAAATCAAACAAATAAAAAAAGAAATCTCCATCACTCAAAGCAAGTACACAAGAGAACTACTCAAGAGATTTAGGATGAAGAGCTCCAAAGCAATTGGTACCCCCATGAGTCCATCATGTAAGCATGACAAGAATGAAGGAGGTAAAAGTGTTGATCAAAAATTTTATTGAGGCATGATTGGTTCTTTATTATATTTAACTGCTAATAGACTAGATATCATATTTAGTATTTATTTATGTGCACGATTTTAATCTAATCCAAAGAATCATATTTAAATGCTGTAAAAAGAATACTTAAATACCTAAAAGAAACTCAATCTATAGGTTTATGGTACTCTAAGAATTCATCAATTAATTTAATTAGATATTTAGATGCAGACTTTGTTGGATGTAAATTAGATAGAAAAAGCACTAGTAGAACTTGCCAATTTCTAGGAGTTAACTTAATCTCATAGTTTAGCAAGAAGCAAAATTCGGTAGCATTGTCTACGGTCGAGGCTAAATACATTGCAGTCGAAAGTTGCTATACACAAATCTTATGGATTAAGCAATAACTTGAGGACTTTGGCATTAAACTAAATAAAACTCCCATAAGATGTGATAATACTAGTGCCATAAATCTAACTAAGAATCCAATCCAATACTCTAAATCAAAATACATTGAAATAAGATATCATTTCATAAGAGAGTATGTTCAAAATAATAACATAATCCTTGATTATATTTATACTAAAAATTAATTGGCCGATATTTTTACTAAGGCCTTGAGTGAAGATAAATTTTATGAAATTAGAAAAAAATTAGAAATTCTAGATTCTTTTGCTTAAATATCCTTCTTTTGATCCAAACTTATCCTCTACTAATATTTTTGGATCAATTCTTGAGACTTAATTTCATTGATTTAAGTTAAAAATTATCCATCCTTCTTATTTTTTTCTTGACTATAAGAAGAAAAATTATTTTTGAACTTATTAAGAAAATTTATGGATAAACAATTATACTTTATTTGTCTCATGAATTTATTTAAGCATTCTAATAATTTTGATCAATTGATTCATTTTAAGCAACTATTTATATTTTACATATTTTGATCATATTATTATTTTTTAAAAAAAATTAATTAGTATCAAGAAATTATTTTTGATCTTAAAAGAGGATTATTAATGAATATTCATGCCTTGTTCAGATTGATTAATTTTAAAAAATAAATTTAAAAAAATACTCTTTTTAAGCCTTTTGATATTAATGCCAAGCAAAATATTTCAAAGAAGCTATTAAAATAAAATATTCAAAGAAAACTTTAGTTTTTAATCAATTGATATTAGATAGCTTGACATTTGTCTTAATTTTATTGATCTTAAAATATATATATAATAAAAAAGAAAAGATGATCCCTAAAAAATTGAATATATCTTATAATTTGCTTTGAATGATCTATTTAAAATCTTTAATCTTTGAAATATTTCACCTCTCTTGAATCTTTGAAGTTCAAAATAATTTTATTTAATATATTTATATTATTCAAAAAGGAGGAGATGTGTTTTTAATTCATGTTGTTCATAAATAAAATTTAAAAAAAAAAGATATTCATTCTAAATTTATTGTATTCTTTCAAAATAGAAAAGAAAAGTTAAAAGATAAATTTATCCAATAATAATTATGGAAAAGAGGAAAAGAAAATATTATGTGATGAATTTTTTAGTATTTACTCTTAAAAAGTAAAGAAAATGATATTTATTTGTTAAATATTATCTAGTTAGCCTTGACTGAATATTCTAATTAATTTAAATTAAGGATAATGAACTTTGATTATTTTATGATCCTTTTAACTTAAGCCTTCATGTGATTATTCAGTTTAAATTCATTTGATTTGATTGTCAAATTATTTTTGATAACTAATTAGAGTTAAAACTAATTTAAAATATATTCTCACTCTAAAAAAATTAATTTTGATACATACTTCTAATTTTGAAACTTATTTAAAAATATGAATATAATACAAAATTTTTAATGTGCCTTTAGAAATCTTTGTAAAATCATTTTTGCTCTGATACTATCTTTGTTTTGCTTGATACATTTCTGATATATATCTTTTTTAAGCTTAATTGACTGAAATTTATTTTAAAAAAAATGAATAATAAATTAAATGTTGTGCTTGATTCTACTATTCAAATTTTTAAAAAGCTCTAATCCTCTTAAAGCTTAAAAGTACATACTTGAAAATCTATTCAAAGAATCATATTCATTCAAAAAGGGGGAGAGCCTTTGATATTTGAGTTTAAGCTAATTTTAAATGATAAACTTTTAAAGAGGAGCTAATTCATTTGATTTAATTTAATTTTTTAAATTTTTTATTTAATTTTTTGAATTTGATACATCTATCATTTGATACATCCCATCACATCTCTAATTCCTCATCTGATTCAGATGCTTCCAGCCATGATCTCTACTAGATTTAGTTTAGTCATCTTTGTATTAGGTTATGATCTAGTATCTCTTAGTTATTTTTATGACATGTTGATCAAGTCATAGTTGGTTATATTTTTTTTTTTTGAATCAAACTTATGGCATTGGTACTATTGGCTATTTGGATCATGGATAGTTATATCCATGAATTTTGTATATTTTGATGGCCTAATTCTTATGAATACTTTTGATACCTTAATATTTTGTATGTTTAGCACTTATATATTTTGATGACTTGATGTTTTGATAATCATTTAGATGTAAATATATGATGATGTCATTTGAATGATGTGAAATGAAACCTTTGTGAATTGGCTAAATTTTATTATTATCATTATGTTGTAAATTGAAAGTTTTGTTATAAACTCTTATTCTAATAAGAAAACATATGGAATAACTTAAGAGAGAGGCTTTTTTTTATTTTTAAATTTTAAAATCCTTTAAGATCTTACTTGATGATGTCAAAAAGGGGGAGTAGAGTAAATAAAATTAGGCTATAAGCAAAATTGAAGTAAAATTGATATAAAAAAAAATAGAAGTAAACTTGATAAAAGAAATAAGTAAGTCAAATACTTTTGTAAATCATTTAAATGTCTGACTATAAGTAATCATCAAACTACTCTTGATGCCATATTGGTCAAATAATTAAATATAATATCCTAGTATGTGATGTAGCATGTTCCTTCAAAATTTTTGAAATCCTCAATCAATGCTTCTACATGCTTTATTTTTACTTATGCTCAAATATTTTATCATCATCAAAAAAGAGGAGATTGTTGCTCCAAGAATTAATTTTGATGATTATAAAGCATTTGAGAAGATTACTAATGAATTTGACTTGAAAAAAGATTTTTTATATTTCAGGGGCAAAATCATAATTTTATTGAGTTTTAATCTGAGAGCCTCAAGAGCAAGTATAGAAGATTTCTAATCCTTTGGAGGTAGTCTCATGATTTTTGGATGCTTATTTTGGAAGAAAATCAAGTTTGAAGTGAAAGGATCGACCCCTAGGTCGTCCCCTACTGAAAAGGGCTGTTTGGTATGCTGTCTCTATGCCAAGGATCGATCCTAAGGTCGACCTTTGCTGTTCCAAAGACTAAAAATATAGAATGACTATTTTTCTAAATTTTATCTCAAAGATCGACCTCGAGGTCAATCCTTGTTCTATGAGTCGACCCCTGCAATGGAAATTTTTCTATAACTACTATTTTTTTCTTATTTTAGTAGGTTTTAATGATTTTTTTTAATATCTCCAATGGCTACAAATCTTGTTCAGGATTCTCTCCTTCACGCATTGAAGATTTAAAAGACTTTAAATAGAAAAAATATAAGAGATTGGTGTGATTCAATTATCAACCCTAAGCAAAAAATATTTATCAAGAAAAGAAGCTTTCATCTTCAAGTTCACCAACCTTTCAAGAGCTCATTCAAGTCTCCAACAACTTTGAGAAAAATTAGAGAAGCTTCCTCCACTATTGTGAAAAGCATTTTTAAGATTTTATTTGCTCATAAAGGGAGCTAAACTTATATTTGATTATCATTAAATCTTTTTTTCTGCTTTACTATTTTGATTCAAGTTTTGAGGGGGTTCCAAAACTTGAGAAGGTTGATCCTAACCTTGATAGAATTATATTTGATTGGCTTGTACCTGAGAAACAAGCATTCTAGCTTGGGATAGCTTGGGTTGGAGGTTTTTAATGGTGTATTCAGTTTGAATATAGTTAGTGGATTTTAATTTTCAAGTAGGAGCTTGCGAAGTGGTTGTAGGTGCAAGAAAAGTACCGAACCACTATAAATCTTACTTGTTTATGGTGTACTTGCATCTTTCTTTTTTTAGTTTGTTAAATTCTTGCTCTCTAATCTTTTATATTTTTTTCTAACCTAAATCACTTCACACACATTTCTTGAATATCATCATTCAATTTTGATATCTTTAAATTAGCTTTAAAATTTTAAAAATCTAATTCATTCCTCCTCTTGGATTGCATAGTTGGGCAACAATGGGTATTACTACCTTTATTCCAAAAGCCAAGATGAAAGGAGTTTCCTCGGTTGGCAATCTTTGGGTGGTCCTATATGCCTAGAGAACATGATAGAGTTCATCCATCCATATTTCTTTCGCTCTTTCAAACCATATTTTGATTCCTTGCAGTAGAGTCCTATTTGTTTCCTCAGTTTTACCATTTGCTTATGGATGAGCTACCAACGTAAAATGATGGGAGATATTCAGATCTTCACAAAACTCAGCAAATTTTACTCCCACGAACTTGCATCCGTTATCTGTGATGAGAGTTCTGTAGGATTTGGTGTGATGCGCCCAAGCCTTGGGAGGCCATAGGAGGAGCCATGGTGTTGGCTCTGGGAGACTAGGATGGGTGTGAGTCCTAGGGCTAGGATAGGAGTTATCCTAGGTAAAGGCGACATGTAGCCCTACATGAACTCGAAGTTCATGTGTGAGGACCTTGAGGAGCTTGGTAGGTGCTCCAGAGATCTGGAACACAAGATGGAGCAAGGGACCAAAGTTAGGAGAAGAATCAGTCAAGACAAGAGATTGACATACAGGCGAGCTGGCTCGGATATGCAGTTGAGCCGATTCAGGCAAAGATCGAGTCAGCTCGAGGTGCAGTCGAGCCGACTTAGGCTAAGATCAAATTGACTCAGGATGCAGTCAAGTTGTCTATCTCAGATAGACAAGATAAGATTCAGACGAGATGCAACCAAGCCAGCTCAGCTCCTAACAGAGCCAGCTCGATGGTGGCAAATAGAACTGGATGGAATTTTCTATTTGGATCTAGGATAAGATTTTATCCTGAGGTCTTAAGGCCTGGACCAATAAGATCTTAAGGGGATAAACAAAAGTATGAGTTGGGTTCAGATCCAGAGGATGAGAGCATGTGAGAAATATGTACATGGGCTTGATGAGTGCTTCATGTATCGAGTTAGCCTAAGAAAATTTTTTAGCTGGGGTTTGAATTTATCAGGGTTCATGTGGTATAGCAGAAATCCTAGGATATATAAATTTAGGTATTGTATCTTTATAATAGAGTGGATTATAATTGAGCTTTTCTTCCTAAAACTCTCTACTCTTCTCTCTCTTGTTCTAACTTTAAGCCCTAGGTGCCGGCCATCTACTTTGTTCTTCTTCTCTCCAATAATTGGTATCAGAGAGGTACTAGGATCCAATAAGTGGTATTAGAGTCTGGTTGAATATGAAGGAAGAAGAAGATCAGATTTCAGTAGAGACCAGCAGCGAGGTTCAGATCTAAAGATTTTCTCCAGGCTTCATGAGGGAGAAAGAGATCATAGGACTGCTATCCATCGTTCTTAGTCAAGGCATTTTTTCAGATCCACCCATTTGCTTTTTTTGATTCATGCAATTATGGAGAATAGCAGGTTGAAGGTAGGATTTGAGAAGTTTGATGGAAAGAAAAGTTTTACGATGTGGAAGATTAGGATGGAGGATCTGCTGGCTCAGATGAGACTAAATTCGGCCTTGAAAGATAGGTCGGAGAAGATGACAAACAAGAAGTGGATATTCTTGGAGAAAAGGGCATATGCCACGATTAGGGCTTGTCTGGCAGATGAGGTGTTGTATGGCATATTGGAGGAGAGAACATCCAAAGGTTTATGATCAAGGTTACATCAGTTGTACATGAGGAAGAATATATGCAATAAGTTGGTGCTGAAAAAATAACTGTCCAGCCTTCGGATGCAAGAGGACGAGGATGTTGCGGGGCATATTCAGCGATTCGACCAGATGAACATGAATTTGCTCAACATTGGGGTGGATCTCTTAGAGGAGGATAAAAGTTTATTGCTGCTATGTTCGCTATCCGAGAGCTTCGATCCGTTGGTGATGATGTTGCCGTATGGTAAAAAGATATTGGTGTACGAGGAGATCGTATTAGTGCTAAGGTCCAATGAGTAGCGGAAATAAATGATAAAGAGGAAGGTCTTCCAAGAGGATCTCATGATTTTAGAGAGGCCTAAGCAAGAAAAGAAGAAGGGTCGATGAAGGGATAGCAAGGGGTCTAAGAGATGCTTCAAGTATGATGAAGTAGGGCACTTTAAATGAGAATGTCTGCTTTGAAAAAAGTGTAAAGAAGAAGAAAACTTGGATTCCATCGATTCAGTCACTATAAGTGAAGAATTGGATGAGCTCTTGGTGGTCTCGGAGGAGCCCATGGGGTGCGGTGTATCTGAGATGGTTTCGGATAGATCTGCAGAGTGTGGAGGATTTGAAGGGACAGTGATGGTATTTGAGGCACAACGGTAGGCTCAGTAGTGCAGCATTGAGTGATTGTCATAGGGGGACTCGATTATAGAGTCAGCTTTTGTAGCATCAAGAAGACTTTGGTTTCAGATGGAGCACCGGACAGAGGTGACTTCACATATGGAAAGAGTTGTGGTACGAGTTTAAAGCGGAGAAGTGTAGGAGGACCAATATCCTAGAACTAATGTTGGAGATGCATTGTTCCAGATGGAGCAACACATCTAGGAGGAAAGGCAAAGTTTTGAGGAGACCGTGTCAGGATATGTAGAAAGCACCAGCATAAGATTATTACAATTTTTTTAGAAGAGTCCAGGATAGTTGATGCGGCTGCCAAGCAGAAGGATGCTTACAACTTCAAGGATGGTGCATAGAAGCAAGCCAAGATCTTCAGTGGTAGAGGCGATCATCCTAAAGACCTCAAAGGGAGCTCAGCAATTGAAGAAGAATGGTAGTGGCAAGGTGTAAACAAATAGTTGTCAGGACGTGCATCGACAGCGAGTTCGTGGAGGAGAATATTGCCAGGTGTGCCAAGGCTTGGGCATACCAAAATGGAGATTATAGGATTTGGTGTAGTGCTCCCAAACCTTGGGAGCCCGCAGGAGGAGCCAGGGTGTTGGCTTTGGAAGACTAGGATGGGTGTGAGTCTTAGGGCTAGCATAGAAGTTGTCCTAGGTGAAGATGGCGTGTAGCCCTGCACGGACTCAAGGTTCAAGTGTGAGAATCTTGAGGAACTTGGTAGGTGCTCTAGAGACCTGGGACACAAGATGGAGCAAGGGACCAAAGCCAGGAGAAGAATCAGCCAAGATAAGGGGCTAACACACAGGCGGGCTAGTTTGAATACGCAGTCGAGCCGACTCGGGATGCAGTCGAGTCGGCTATCTCAGGCATACAGAAGATAAGATTTAGATGAGATGCAACTGAGCCAGCTCGACTACTGATAGAGCTGGCTCGACGGTGGCAAACAAAATTGGATGGGGTTTTCTGTTTGGGTCTAAGATAGGCTTTTATCCTAGGGTCTTAAGGCCTAGACTAATAAGATCTTAAGGGGGCTAACTCAAGTATGAGTTGGATTCAAATTCAAAGGATGAGAACATGTGAGACATATGTACATGGGCTCGGTGAGTGCTTTCATGTATTGGATTAGCCTAGAAGAGTTTTTAGCTGGAGTTTGGATTTATTAGGATTCATGTGGTATAGCAGAAATTCTAGGGTATATAAATCTAGGTATTATATCTTTACAATAGAGTAGAATATAATGGAGCTTTTCTTCCTAAAACTCTCTACTTTTCTCTCTCTAGTTTCAACTTTAAGCCCTAGATGCCGGCCATCTATTTTATTCTTTTTCTCTCCAATAATTGGTATTAGAGAGGTACCAGGATCCAATATGTTCGAGGTAGGCCAAACTTGCAAACTATAAACTTGCAGACGAAGTCCTACACTTTAGCTTCAGTGGTCTTTGCCAGGGATTCAACTTCGACCTATTTGGTAAAATAATCCATAGCTTTCAAAAAAAAATTTTGCTGTCCGGAGACCATGGAAAAGGGCCCAAGTATGTCTATTCTCCATGGTGCAAATGGCCAAGGAGCACTCAAGGGTGCGAGTTATGAAGTCGGCTATTTCTGAATGTTGGCATTTCTTTGACATCGATCACACTTTTTCATATAGTCAATTGCATCCTGCTGCATAGTCAGCCCGTAGTATCCTTGGCAAAGCAATTTGTAAGACAATGATCTAGCCCCAAGGTGACTTCCACATATACCTTCATGAACTTCTTTCAAGGCATATTCGGCTTCTGAAGGTTGGAGGCATTGAAGGAGCGGTAGAGAATACGACCTTTTTGTATAGCTTGTTTTCATATAAAACATAATGGAAGGCCTGGTTTTTCAATTTTCGAGTTTCTTTGGGATCTCTAGGAAGAATTCCATCTTTGAAATATAATATTAGAGGGTCAGTCTAGTTGGACTCATGGTTGACCTGCAATATTGCTGAGGATTTCTCCAAACTTGAATGTTGCAGAACTTCAAAGAATATCTTTTTGGGTAGCTCATCGGGAGCCAAAGTGGCCAACTTAGAAAGGAGGTCAGCTCAAGTATTTTTGCCCTGGGGATCTACTGGATGTCGAAACCACTAAAAGCTGAGATCAAGTTTTTCACCATTTCCAAGTACTTTACCATGCTTTCCTCCCGGCGTTCATAGGTGCCAATGACCTGCCCCACTACTAGTTGGGAATCACTACAAACTTTCACATGATCTACCCCCAATTCTTTAGTTATTCTTAGCCCAACGATCAAAGCTTCATACTATGCTCCATTGTTTGTTGCTAAAAACTCAAAACATAATACATACTCAGCAATAATTCCCCCTAGACTGATCAGAATCAAGCCCGCATTGCCTCAGAGGCATTAGATGAACCATCAACATACAAAACCCAAGAGTTTTTAGGGAGGTCGACATTTTCTTTAGTGAGGTTAGGTGGCAAACTAAAGGTATTACATGCTTGTTGCTCTAGCTCAGTTGGGTCCAGAATTGTACATTCCATAATGAAGTCCGCCAATATCTAAGCTTTAATAGAGGGCTGAGGTTAAAAATTAATGTCGAACTCCATCAGCTCAATAGCCCATTTTGCTATTCTTCCAGAGATATCAAGTTGATGAATGACTACTTTAATAGGCTGATCAGTTAGAAGCATGACTGTATGCCCTTAAAAATAAGGTTGGAGCTTCTTGACTGCAATCAACAGGATATAAGTTAGTTTTTCTAATTTCATATACCTTATTGCTGCATTCCTTAGAATCCGGCTTATATAGTAGATCGACTTCTGAATCTTAGCATCTTCTTTGATCAGGACTGCTCCAATAGCTACAGGTGACACCGCCAAATATAGAAACAATTCTTTCCTGGGTTCAAATTTGCCAAGAAGAGGAGGTGAGCCAAGGTAGTTCTTCAATTCTTCAAAAGCTTGCTGACACTCAAGAGTCTAATAAAAGTTCTTAGGCTTCTTGAGTACTTGAAAAAAGGGCATGCAGCACTCCATCGACCTCGAAATAAAATGATTCAGAGTTGCTACTTTGCTTGTCAGGCATTGGACTTTCTTTATTGATTGTAGGGCAGTCATCACTTGAATGACTCTGATCTTCTCTGAATTCACCTCGATGCCACGTCTTGACATCATAAATTTTAGGAACTTTTCTAAAGTTACTCTAAAAGCACATTTGATTGGATTCAGCTTCATCTTATACCTTCGAAGGATGCTAAAGATTTCTTCAAGATCCATAATATGACTTGATGAAGATCAGCTTTTAACAAGCATGTCATCTACTTAGACCTTCATATTATAGCCGATCAGCTTCTTGATGATTTTATTTACTAGACGTTGATAAGTGGCACTTGTATTCTTTAACCCGAATGGCATGATCCTATAATGATAAAGATCATGATTGGTAATAAAAGTAGTTTTCTTCTCATCCTCTGATGCCATTCGGATTTGATTATAATTGGAGAAGGCATCCATAAAAGTAAAGAGCTCATGGCCCGAGGTTGCATCCACCAGTTGATCAATTTTTGATAAGGGATAGCTATCCTTTGAGTAGGCTTTGGTCAGGTCCATGAAGTCTATGCACAACCTCTACTTGCCATTTGCTTTTTTGGCAAAGATGATATTGGCAATCCAGTCTAGGTAGGATACTTTCTTGATAAATTTGGTTTTGAAGAGTTTATCAACTTTGTCCATATTGACTTTTTGTTGCTCTGGTACAAAGCTGTGCTTCTTTTATTTTATTGACCATCATTTAGGATCTACATCCAAACGATGTTCCATCACCTTTGCATCAATCCCAGGCATATCCGCGGGCATCCAAGTGAAGACGTCAGCATTTCTTCGCAAAAATGTAACAAGCTGCCTCCTGACCTCTCCCCCTAAGTTCGAGCCAATTTGTACAGTGTGGTCTTCATGTCCATCGTTTAATGGAGCCTCAACTAGGTCCTCAATTGGTTCTCCTCGTTCTTCCCTCAAATTATCACGGGCATCAAGCCCATCTACCGGATAAGACTCCACTTATCTTCCACCTTGTAAAGCAATAGTGTAGCAGTGCTATGCGAGAGTCTGATCTTCTCTGACCTCTCCAATCCCATAATTTATTGAAAACTTCATCTTTAAGTAATAGGTTGAAACTACTGCCTAAGGTGCATTCAAGCCAAGTCGGCCAAAAATTGCATTGTTAAGCTGAAGGAGCCTTCACTACCAAAAAATCTACTTGGGCCTTTGATTATCTTGGGTATCGACCTGCCACCACAGATAGTGTTATTATTCCTTCGATCGGTACTGTATCATCGATGAATTCCACTAATGGGGAGCTTATTGGACCCATTCTATTATCAGATTTAGCCATTTTAGAGAATGCATCGTAAAATAAAACATCTATAGAGTTTCTATTACCAATCAAAATGTGGCATACATCATAGCCAGCAAAGTTTAAAGTAACTAAAACCGCATCATTATGTGAAAATTGGACTCCCTAGGCATCTTCTTCAGTGAAGGCAACCGGTTCCTCAATCCTCTACCTCTTTGTCGGCTTTGCTGCCCCACTAGTCAACCAACCAAGGGTCAACCCAATTAAGGATCAAATCTGATTTGATCCAAATTGGATCTAATTAGCCCAAATTAGAATCCAATTCAAATCCGATTCTAATCTAGGTGCTAGGATTTGTAATATGTGCTAGCATATTTAATTTGCAAACATGATTTAATCCAATTAAATTCTTGATCAATTTTCTTTGTATGTGATTCATTGGGTTCCACATCTAGTCAGTAGTGGATCCAAGTGCAATTTGACCTAATTTGGTTAGAACTCAACCAAATCAGTTTAGGTCAAATTGAGCGATTTGATTCAATCAATTAGAACACTTTCTAATTAACGATCAAATTTAACTCTATAATTCGATCGAACCCACAGGATAAGATTGACGTCTAGCAACGTATCTTGTCTATCCAGAAGATATAAAATTTTAATTAAAATATTAAAAATATCCTCCAGTGAAAAGTTACCGTGCAACATGATCCTTCGATCGTCCCGCATCCCGAATATGACTCTGGGTATGAAAATATGTCAAACCCAATATCATATTTATATTTCTCTTAATCTTATGATGATGATTCAATTAATGAAATATTAATTTTCATCATGTTTTGATCAAAGTCTTCCTGAACCATCATTGGATTGAAGCAAGTAGGATGTGATCTCTTACTAGAAGTAATCAATTTTATGTTGACCTACTCACAACCTCCGTATGTAATCCACCATATCTAGATTACCTCGTACATGATTAAGTCATGAATGAATATGAACCAAAATATGGATTCATACATATAAGGTTCTATGGTAATCTTAGGTCAAAGAATTACGTGCACAACTCCCACTATGAGAACCATCTATTGACATGTAGTTAAGTTCTCAAGTTGGATCAATTCAGTAAACTTATTCTCTAATAAGCATCCACATCTTTGTATTAGTATCAAATATAAGTGATTGTGAGATCAATCATCCTCTCCATCGAGCATACATAAGATGTGCCAGTCTTTTTAGAAACATTGATCTTCACTCAGTATTCCATCAACCAAAAATATTTTAGATTAGGGTTTTAAGGTTTTAGATTTCATAGGTATGAGCTTATCATAATCATAAAACTATAAGCCTAATTTATGGGATTCATCATAATTTTAAATAAATAATAAAATACATCATATGATGAAATAAATATCTTTATTGATTTAATATATCATTACATGAGTCTGGAAGATAAAAGAATAACCCATCAAAAGTACATATTTTGATTGGCTTGAAGGAATATTCCTTTTAGTTGAGAGTAGAAGAAAGAAGATGAGATCGATTGAGAACTCCTTTTAGAATAAGGGCTCAGAGACTCTTTCTCTAGCACCAATTCTGTTGGTACAGAAAATGATGCCAATGCCAAAGTCGCTGGAGTGGATGGAGATGGGGCCGTCGATGGGACCTGTAAGAAGAAGTCCAAAATCGAAGGTGGATGGCTCCGACAGGACCTTCTGATACTCAAGTCAATTCTCGAGCCAACAAGAATGGAGTAATCAGAAGAATTAAGATGGAGATGAGAGCTTAGAGAAAAAATGTATTTGAAGAGTTTTTTATATAGATGGAGCATGTAATAAACTGATGGTGATAGTCGTAACCATCCAATAGTGGATTATTCCAGCCACGTGGAGTTTATTATGGAGAGTGGATTATGATTTATCATGACTTGCAGGTAGTTGAAATCCATTTGATGAAGTTCGGGCTTTGATAAGCCTAATGAGAATTCGTACATGCTCCCTTCAGTGATTTGGAGAAGTTTGGATTGAGCAATGAAGGCCTAAGATCACTCTAGAGTTGCATTGATGATGAGATCCTTTTAGACCATTTCAATTGGCAGGCGAGCATGACGTGGACTGAGCGAATTCATGATCGATTAAGAGAAGTTCATCCTAAAAGAAGCTCAACCAGAAGGAGTCCATCTGGAAGGAGTCAATCTAAAAGGAGTGCAACTGAAGGAGTTCGTCTAGAGGAAGAGCAACTGAAGAAGTTTGTTTGGAAGAAGTCAGCTGGCGACCGAAGGGAGTTCGTGAAGGAAATCGAGCAGGGTAAAAGCATGCATTTTCAAAACATTTTTGAATTATATAGTAGCAAAAGAATTAGATTAATCTAAAATTAATCTACTACATACATTGATCTAATCAAATAAATTCTACTCAGGATCTAGACATGCTAATATATAATTTAAAATTTAAATGCGATCGATCAGTAAATCGAATCTGCTGATCGATACGAGTTTAGAAATTGATACTTGTGCATAGATAGCTAATCTCCATAATCTAAATCCACCAAAAAAAGTTGTGGTGTTGCGCTATAGTTGCATACTTATTCAGCCTCTATGGTTGATCCATACGGAGCTCTTGGTCCTAACTAGCTCCAATGGAGTGCTAGCTCCTCGTCGGAGCCTTCGACGGCTGATCATGATCAATCTAATCGATTGCCTTCTTTTTGATTTTTTGAATACTACAAAAAATTAGAACACGGAGTATGGAGGATGATGAGTCAGTGTCTAAAGTTTGGTGGTGATCCAATGCTCACAGCACTCAATCTCTCCACCTGAACCTAGAGTCCCAACTCTAGGGTTTTGAACACTCATAAAAACATGATGCCCAAAAATCCTCTCACGCTCTCCCTGTAAGTAATTTTACCATGAAACTAATTTTCATGGATATGGGACTTTCCTTTCTATGCACACCACACATAGATCCCATCTAAAGTGGGTGACTAGTAGAAGAAAAATTAGGTGAACATGAGAAGATGAAATGGCACAGGTAAAATATCACCCTGGACTTTTCCATGCCCAAACTTGCACCCTTCTCAATTTCTTCTCTCTCTAAGAAACCCTCCCACACACCTCCATAGATAACTCTCATAACCCTTTGCACTCACAAAAAAAATCACATTTTTATTAGCGTGCATTCGATGGAAAAATCGTGTGGGAAGGATAAGGTATGGAGGTTGAACTTGTTTCAACCTCCTTACAAAATTTGAATTCAAATTCAAACAAATTCATTTCCAATTCTTATCCCAGAGGGTGATGAGCAGAAGGACTCTCCTTCTGCTCACCCTCAATCTAAAATCACCCAAAAACATGCATGATAAAAACATGGCAACATGGGAAAGGATAAAAAGGGCGAGATGAGTTCAAAACTCAAACCATCTTAGCTGAATTCAAAATTCAGCTAACTTTGAATCCATCCAACCTTTGGACCAGGTCAAATGGAGATAGAAAAGAGGATGTAGATACCTCTCAGGTGTAGGAAACTCTCACATGAATTCATAATTCACGTGAAAAATGGTGAGGGTCAAAACAAAGTGGCGCAAGGAGAAACATCATTTGAAATTCAAACTTATTTGACTTGTTCAAATTTGTTTCAACCAAACTAATTTAACTAGACCATGTTAGACTAGTTCAAACCTAATCAAATTAGGCTTAACCCAAATTGATAAACTTTTAATCAAATTAGAAATTAATTAGATCCAATCTCTGATCAAATCAGGATCAAATTTTCCATAGCGATTTGTGAGAAAAATTGTGCTGGGTTTAAGCATGCATTTTTGAAACTTTTTTGAATAAAATAGCAGCAAAAGTAAATATTAATCTAAAATTAATACTATGCATGCATTGATCATATCAAATAAACCCTACTTAGGATCTAAACATGCTAATATGTGATAGAAAAATAAAATGCATTCGATCAGCAAATCGAATTTGCTGACCGATACGAGTTTAGAACTCGATACCTTTTAGTGGATAGCTGATCTCTATGATCTGAATTTACTAAAAAAAGTTACGGTATTATAATAAAGCCACACACTCATCCAGCCTTTATGGATAGTCTAGACAGAGCTCTTGGTCCCGACCAGCTCCATCGGAGTGCTAGCTCCTCGTCGGGACCTTCGACGGTTGATCATGATCGATCGTATACTTTTTAATTTTTTAAATATTCTAAAAAATTAAAATATAAATATTAGAGGATGATGAAGAGTTGTTTTAAATTTATTGGCAATCCGATGCTCACAGCACTCGATCTCTCCACCCGAATCTAGATTCCCAAAACTAGGGTTTCACTCGACCCAAAAACCCTGACACACTAAAAATCCTATCACGCCTTCTTTGTGTAGAGTTTTTGTATGAAATAAGCTTTTATAGAAAGATGAATTTTATATATAAAAACTTTGTTTAGATCATATCTAAAAATTGAGTATCCTTAGAGGTGAAAATCAGAAGAGATGAGAGGCATGAAGGAAAAGTGAAGTGCTGCAGGACCCTTCTCACCTTCACTCCAAGATTATTTTTGTCTAAAAGTAATGCCCAATCACTCTAAAATTTTTACCACATAATGCTAACCCCTTCTAGTACAACAAAAAAATTCTCATAATTTATTGACATGAATATCATGGAAAAAGTTATGGAAAGAGATAAGGGTTGAGTGGTTGGGAGGTTTTAACCACTCATTTGATTTCAAAAATCAAGTGAGTCTCTTATCCTTATCCAATGCCCCCTCCCATAACTTTAACACGTAGAAGAACTCTCCTTCTACATGTGCACATTTTGATTTCTCCAAAAAATATTCGACAAACAAAAGGGAGGGCATGGGAAGCAGATAAGGTTGGATTGGTTTCAACCTCTAACAAATTAAGTTGAATTCAAAACTCAACTTACTTTGAACCAGTCCAACCCTTGGACCAGGTCAAAAGTAGATAAGAGAGGGGGTGCAGAAACCTTTTAGGTGAGAGAAAAGTGATGTACAATAATTTTGGGCATAGAACAAGAGTGAAAAAGTCAAAAATAGTGGGCGCATAGGAGAGTTTGAATTCAAACTTTATTTGACTTGGTCCTAATTGGTTTCAACCAAACCAATTAATCTAGATCTAATTAGACTAGGTTAAATCCAATCAAATTAGACTTAGCCTAATCTAATAAAATCTTAATCAAATTAGAAATTAATTAGATCAAGATTCTGATCAAATAAGGGTCAAAACTTTCATAGCGATTAGGTCACTTGATTGGGTCAAACCCAATCGAATCAAATTCAATCGAACTAGATCGAATCCTCATCGCTCAATCAAATTGAGCTAATCAATAATTAAATTGCTAATTAATCTTTTAAAAATATCTGAGTCCAAATTGGATGGGCTATCGGACAATAGAGTCCCATCAACATGAAACTCCTAAAGAGTCCCAATCCAGTGGGACTCTTGAACTCGGTGTCCCAAATGAATGGAGCTCATGATCTTAGAGTTTCAGATCAGTGGAACTCCTAATCATAGAGTCTTAGATGAGTAAGACTCAGAGTTTTAGTTCAGTGGGATTCTTGGTCACAGAGTTTCAGTCTAGTGAAACTCTTGGCCATAGTATCCTAGGTCATCAAGACTCATGATCAGCCATCAGATTAGATAGAAACTCCTTATATGTGTGATCCCATAGGTTCGAATCCTAAGCTGATATCATAAAAATCTATTGATGCAGAATCTGATTGATGCCAGATCGATCTGAAGTTGAAGAAGAAGAGATCATCACCGATGACCTGCAAAACAAAGTCCCATTTGGAGTCGGTGGTGGTGGCTCCAGTAGGACCCTCCGATGATCAAGTCAGCTCTTCTGGCCAACAGAAATGGAGTGTTCAGATAAGAATTCAGCAGAGTTTTAGGAAGAAAAAGAGAGCTTAGAAAAAATATATCTAGAGAATCCCTTTTTATAGATGGAACCTGTTGTAACCGTTCGATAGTAGAGTCGCCTATAGCAGACTGATAAATGATAGTCATAACTATCCTGATAAATGACAATCATAATCATCCGGATAAATGACAATCATAACCATCCAGTAGTGGGATCGCCTGTAGGAATCCATCTCAAGAAGAAGTTCGAAAAGAGTTTGGCTCCTATAGAAATTCAATTGAAGGATGGCCTAGAAGGAGTTTGGCTCCTATAGAAATCCGACTAAAGGAGGGTTCGAAAGAAGTTTGGCTCCTATAGAAATCTGACTAAAGTAGAAGTTCGACCGCTTAAGAAATCCGACTGAAGAAGAGGTCCGAAAGGAGTGTAGCTCTTGGAGAAATCCGTCTAAAGGAGATGTTCGGAAGGAGTTTGACTCCTAGAGGAATCCGTCTGAAGGAGAGGTCTGAAAGAAGTTTGGCTCCTGGAGAAATTTGACTGAAGAAGAGGTCCGAAAGGAGTTTGACTCCTATAGGAATCCGACTGAAGGAGGAGTTCAGAAGGAGTTTGGCCCCTTAAGGAATTCGACTGAAGGAGACGTCTGGAAGGAGTTCGACCGTTGGAGGGAGTCCGGGTGCTTGAAGGAGTTCGACTGGGGTTCAACCACTGAGTGAGTCCAAGATAAGTTCGACCACTGGAGGAGTTTGGCTGCTAAAGAAGTTCAGCCAGGGTTCGACTGCTGGAGGGAGAATTTTCAATCGAAGCTTTCCATGATTACCTATCGCATTAGGCTAGTATCAGACTGAACTTCGATAGGAGCGGGGTATATCCTCAACAATAGTATCCCCACTTTCGAATTCGAAATTCAAAAGAAGAGAGTACAAAAAGATGACTGTCAAAATTCTTTTCTAGGCTCTACATCCGTTGAGGTTGAAGTTGAAGCTTGGGGGAGATCTTATCTCCAACTAAGATTGAAGAAGATTTTATCTCCCGTTGATGTTGAAGTTGAAGCTCAGAGGAGATCTTATCTCCAGTCGAGATTAAAGAAGATCTTATCTCCTATTGACATTGAAGTTGAAGCTCGGGGAAGATTTTATCTCTAGCTGAGGTTAAAGGAGATCTTATCTCCAGTTATCGTTGAAGTTGAAGCTTGAGGAAGATCTTATCTTCAGCCGAGTTGGGGCCTCTCTTCTCACCTCGTCTAAAAGGAATGAGCTCTTCGACTTTACTTATGTTAGGATGAGGTTCTCCTCCTATTCCTAACAGACTGTAAAGACACATAAGGGCCGTTGTCAGGGCCTCTTTCCTCATCTCGTCTAAAACGAACGAGATCTTCGACTTTGCTCAAGTTAGGATGAGGTTCTCCTCCATTTCTAATGGACTGTAGGGGCACATAAGAGCCATTGTCAGGGCCTCTCCCCTCATCTCATCTAAAATGAATGAGGCTTTGGACTTTGCTCATGTTAGGATGAGGTTCACCTCCTGTTTCTAACGGACTGTAGGGATGCATAAAAGCCATTGCCTCTCTCCTCATCTCGTCTAAAATGAACAAGGCCTTTGACCTTGCTAACGTTAGGACGAGGTTCTCCTCCCACTCCTAACGGGCTATAGGAGCACATAAGGGTTGTTGTCAGGGCCTCTTCCCTCATCTCGTCTAAAATGAACGAGGCTCATGTTAGGACTGTTAGATATATGTGCCCTAGAAGTCAGAATTGACTGACACTTGTAATACACTTCTAGGGGCAAAATTATAATTTTGACTATAATCAATAAAATAGATTATTTTCTATCACATATGTATATTTAGTGTCTGTGATACATCCTTTGAGTTAATGGTAATGATAATTCATATTTTCAAAAGTTGAAAATTTAAGACATGAATAATCATTATTAACTTATAAAATGCTTCCGACCATAGGATCATCATGAGGATGGTGATTGATCCGAAAGGTTGGTGTACAATCGCTTCTCTTTAGTAGATGAGTCTTGTGTCTATGGTGTGGAGACACTGGAGTGAGAGTATAGATACTCGTTAAAGAACGAGGGCACTGAGCGTGACCACCTCGAGTAGTCATTAGAAAGTCTACCTTCTCATTGATGACTGACTCGATGCTGCAGTGGTGTGTCTGGTTCTTTGATCTGAGGTGCATCGATAGTTCACATTGAGGGTGTTATAGTTTGACTACACCATAACTTGACCTCCTAGCCATACGGAATCCTAAGGTGTATGTTGGCTATAGCATGTTCATTGTAGAAACTGGATTGCATCAAGATGGAATCTATCTACCTCAGTGGTAGAGGAGCAGTCATATGATGATCATGAGAATCAAGTCCACAAGCCCATGGCCATGGTAGAGTGAAATAATAGAAAGAGTTTCTATTTAGGTTTTCACATCGGACTTGAATCGAATGATTACATCATATGATAGAAACTAGGGTTTGACGAGTTTACCTTAACCCTAATCTGATCGGGGATCAAGATAGAAGAACTTAATCACATAGGTAGCTGCACCAAGAGATTCGTATTCAGCTCTGATGGGTTGCCACTATATACTGCTAGGTGTCACTGATGGATTTTGGGAGCAATTAGAATGATTTAGATGATTGATCATTCTAGCTGTTCGAATCAGAAGAGTTCTGATCCATCGAAAGGAGTTTCGATGATATCGATGATAGAGATCATGACATATCCCATTACCATACAGAACTGAATCTAACTGGATTACACAAATAAGGATTTGAATCTGGTGATCATCAATTGAACTGATCCAATTCAATTGATCTGAATGAGATTCAATTAGGTTCAAGAAAATCATGCTAGCACTCGATTGAACCTAACATTCTTCTTTTACTATCATAAATAGTTATTCTGACTAAGCCAAAAATGTTTGTGCTCAATCAGAGACCTTCACTTGGTCTGATTGGAGCCTATCCAGATTAGAAAAGGGTTGTCTTATTTTATAAGACAATACCTACCATTTTTGGTCACCTACCATTTCTCATCCTTTGACTTTGGTCAAAAGTTGATCTTTGACTGGTCAAATATTGACCATTGATACTTTGACTTTTGTCCACGTGTCATGCACCTATTGGAGAGCTGGTGGGGGCTTGTCCCCCTGTCAGAACCTGGCAAGGAGGAGGGTGCATGCTAAGGGTGGCTTGCACCGAAGCTGGAGGCGCCCAAGAGTCCCTGTTGGATAGGAACTCCATCTCCCTTTTGGATTCCGATTAGACTCCCCCTAAGAACCAACTTTGATTGATCTTAGGCACCATCTAAGGATGAATCTAAGGGACTCTATTCCCTCCAATCAAATTTAGATCTAATTTTATAAAGAGTTGTGATTGGTTGGGAAGAAGAGGAGTTGGATCATGCATAGTCTATAAATAAGACCCTGCGCCCAACTTAAGGAACATCTGAAAATTCCCATGCTCCAAAGGCTGCCTCTCTCCTCCTCCTCCATGCCAAGACCATCTTCTTCTTCTCCTCTCCCCATCCAAAGTAGTTTGGGATCTAAGTTGGTGCAATCTAGATGAGAGAAAGGCAACAGAAAGCTAGAAGGTTGTGCTGCTGCAAAAAACAACTGCTGATCTTCAAAAGCTATTTTGAAGATCCTCCAAATCAGATTCAGATCTAATTTTTGGAGACATGATAGAGAAGAAGAGAATCTCCAAATCTAACCTGAGTGAATATCGATAGAGGCTAGGTACTTGCGTGGCTAGATCCAGAACCTTCCGCTGCTTACAGGATCATCAATGGATAATAGGATTATCCTACATCAAGATAAATTAAATTAAATTAAATTTATTTAAATTTTATTTTTATTATTAAAATAATAAAAATTAGATTTAAAATATTTTAAATTTAATTTAGATTAAAAAAAAATTTAAAATATATTTCTTAATCTAATCAAATCTGAATGAACTTGGTCCAGAAAATCAGGATTTTTCCTTCAACTGATATCAGAGCCAGGTTCTAAAGTGTTTAGATTTGATTCTAAATTTATTCTAATTAAAAAATATGTGATTTCATATATCACATAAGATGTGATCATATTTGTAATCAGAAAAAATTAAAATTAAATAATTTGGATCTAAGATTAGAAAATATGCATGACTAGTTTTAAAATAGAATAGTTCTATAGAATAGTCTTGCATGTTTATAATTTAATTAAATTATATTATATTTTAGATCTATTTATTTATTATTTTTTAATATTATAATTATTATAATAATATCTAAAAAATAGTAAATAAAAATTATTTAATTTTAACCATCATATGAGATATGATTGATGCATGTCTAGACTAGTTGTAGAATAGTTCTACATAGTTATCTAGATTAGAGTTTATTTTGATAAGATCAATTTAAATTTATTTTTTTAGATTATTATGAGATAATTTAGATCTGAAAATATGCATGATTCGATACATGAGATGTATGCAAAATATGCCATGATTAGATCTAATTTGTATATGAGATATATGATATAGATCTAAAATTATTTTATAGTATTACATATTCTTGATTAAGGCATTCCTCTTACCCGTCTGGTCATAAGAATGAAGAAGGGTTTAAAGGCCCTCTCCTCCCATCCGATGAGGTGTTCTTATGATGTGTAGGGGTGCTGTGCGTTCATCCTTAATCAGAAATCTAAAACTTACTTTCTACAAAACCCTAGATCCTGAAATCCTATGATTTATTGTGCATATTTTGTTTATGAACCCTACTTAATTAAGAATTAAGATTATAAAATATTAATTAGGTCTAAAATTAAGAATTTTAGATCTAAGACATATTCATAATATTGGGTTCGGGCTTGGGTAGCTCAATTAGGTCTAAGCGGTTGATCAAACCGAATCAAGAGTTGGCTAGATGGGATCAACAGTGCTTAAATTGACCAGCCTAATAGGATTAAGTCTAGATCAAGATTGAGTCACGATCAAGCAAGACCTAATTAGGCTCAGAGGTTAGAGTCTGAATTGTAGGCTAACCCAATTAGTTCTGGCTCAACAATTTGGTGTCTAAGGTAAGTTTGGCACATACGACCAACTGATTTTTAATTGAGAGCTACTCGATCTGAATGCATTCTTGTATGAGTTAATGGCATATCCCTTCCACCGATCTCACTTATCTAGCCATATCTGTTAACTCAGTTCTAATTTGAGATTGTCAATAATTCGAGCTAACCCATGCCACTAGGTTAGTCATAATTGTTATGACTATGAAAAGTCTAGTTTAATGAGACCTGAATCAATTCTCCCTAAGAAAAGATTAAGTCTGAGGTCTTCCATCATTGTAGATGTGCGGGCCCTTCCCGAGGTTGATTATTCTCAGCTGGATATAGTGGCTTAGTTGCATCGGAAAGACGCAACCATGTCTATTAGGCATTGGATGCTATGGGCTGAAGGATGAGTTGGGCTCAATATTTTGAATACGATGAGAGACTCAATTAAGAATCCAGTCTGCGCAAATGATGGGTCTAACTTAACTAAGGAGTGGATCAATATTTCAGATACGGTGAGATTCATGAATTAGAGACCAAGTTTGGATGCACTATGATTAGAGAATCATTGAACAAGAGTTGTTCACTCATTGGCTAACCCATCATCAATAATTGTTAGGTGAGGTGATGAGTCAGTTGGTGAGACCGCACCACCCACTAGAAATCATTAATCATGGAGATTTTTGCATCTCTACAAAGAGAGTGTAGAAATCTAAGAAAATAGTGGGAACTAGTTTGTTTAAAAAATAAAATCTCTAAATAAATTGGTCAAGTCATAATTATAGTATCTAACTAGAATCTTTAACTCTTTATAGGAAAATATCTACGTCCAACCCATTAGCACGTATCTTGGACACACATAGACTAATTGAATCCAATTATAAAGACTGGCTCAAGAACTACAAAATCGTTTTGGGTTTCGAGAAGTTAACCCATGTACCAAACCAGGACCCTCCCACCTTACCAGTCCATCCATCCGCTGAATAGAGAGCGTCTCTGAAAAAATGGATAGACGAAGATAATAAGGCCAGATATTACATGTTGGGCTCGATGTCTGATGAGCTCCAGCACCAACATGAAGATATCATGACTGCTCGCCAAATGTTGGCCCATCTGCAAGAGATGTTTGGTGAACAGAGTCGCGCAGCCAAGTATTAAGTCACGAAATGACTTTTTAAGGCTAAGACGCGTGATGGACAGTCAGTCCAAGATCACTATCTGATGATGATCAAGGACATGGAAGAGCTTAAGAAGCTTGGTGTGAAGTTAGAATTGGATCTGCAGAATGATATTATTCTGCAATCCTTGATTGATGCATATGGGCAATTCATCATGAATTACCACATGCATAAACTTCAAAATTTCTTGGCCGAATTAATGAACATGCTGGTCACCACTGAGCTTTCTATGAAAGGTTCTAAAGGCTCAGTTCTTGCTATGGAATGGACTTCTTCCAAAAGAAAGTCTTCTAGAAAGAAATAGAAGTCTACGAAAAAGCAGAAGGTGGAAGGAGGAAAGAAGAAGAAGACAGAGAAGAAGAAGGCCGATGTCAAAGAAAAGTGTTTTCATTGCAATAGCGACGGCCACTGGAAGCGGAACTGCCCTACTTACCTGGCCATCCTGAAGAACAAGAAGGAAGGTTTCTTCTGGAGATATGCTCATTATT